>JBBIGB010203260.1:0-14579 GCA_037577075.1 Alestopetersius hilgendorfi
ACACACACACACACACACACACACACACACACACACACACACACACACACACACACACACACACGCACACATACTTTATATATTATATGTTTTAATATATCATGATGAAAGACACATTGCAATTTTATGTCAGTATATTATAATTATTATTCCATTCATTCATTTGGGTGGTGGGACCTGTCCCAGTCCTCATAAGGTGGATGGTAGCGGAACACACTTGACAGAACAGCAGCCCATACAATATAATAACATAATATAACATAATATAATATAATGTAATATAATATAATATAATGTAATACAATGTAAGTCATGGTTGATTCTTTGTGATGAAAATCATTTTAGGGCAGTAAGCTACGGCTCCACAGACACACACACACACACACACACACACACACACACACACACACACACACACACATACATGTTTGTGCAACTTTACACAAAGTCACATAAATCTTCCGACAGGACAGTCCACTATTGATCGACTGTCCCCAAATCGTTTCCCGGAGTTCAGATCCCTGGAATTTTGTCATCCTGGTGAAATCAGGAGATTTGTGTCTCCTCAGGAGAGAGATGGGGGCCTCTTACCCTCGCAAGGTCAGGGTCTCAGATGAAACTCCTCCAGATCCTTCGTCTTCGCTGCTTCACGAACTTGTTCAACTCTCCCATCCGTGTGTCAATTCCAGGCTGTGTAAACACTGACAGGCCCATCTATAGCCCCCCCTCCCCCCAGCTGCTGCTTTTGCTGTTTTTTTACGTTGCATGTTGATGGAATCTCTTCATGTCGCGTTTGTATATTTTTTTGCCGGCTCTCCATAATCCTTTGAATTCTGAGTTATAAAAGTTTTCATTTGTGCCGCATTTCAATTGAGTTCTCTCTCGGGCTCTCCGGGGGGCTCCGGGGGGCCCTCCTCCACAGCCCTAATCCCAGACGGAGGAGCACCTGGCCGGTCTGCGGAATTCCTCCCACAGGGTGGAACAATACTCAGCACTTCTTTGTTCCTGGAGGTTCACTTGAACAGCGGTGTGGATGCAGGAGAAGGGGTCAAAAAGTGTGTCTGTGTGTTTGTGTGTGCGTATTTGTGAGAGTGTGTGTGTGTATGTGTGTATGTGTGTGTGTGTTTCCCAGCAGAACCTTCAACAGGAACCAGAGTCACTGCTGCATGTTCCTCAGGACACGAGAACATCTTTTCTGATTGGTCACTGCCACACCACGTCACCACTCATTTGAATAAAGTTAAGCAGAGCTGAACTTCATCAGGTCACTTGGCACTTCAAAACGAATGTGTGTGTGTGTGTGTTTGAGAAAGAGTGTGTGTGTGTGTGTTTCACAACAGAACCGATCTTCAATAGGAACCAGAGTCAGTGCAGGACATGCTGATTGGTTATTGCTGTCCCACATCACCATTCGTTTGCATAAAGTTAAGCAGAGATGAACTTCATTGGGCCACGTGGCACTGATCATCACTGCCAGACTTCTGGCTTCCTTGTTGCTTTTGCTGCCCAGAGCGTGACCGGGTTAGTCAGTGACACTGAACATCACTCACAAGTGTACAGAAACCATGCTATACCTAAACATACTGTGTATCATACCGTGTATCATACTATGTATCATACTTGGAATTTCCAGTGTATCTTAGGCTGATAACAATGTCTCTGACACGATTCTCTCCTCTCAGTTCACGGCCGGTTGTTGTCCCAAAACATGGAAACCGCAACATTTTCTGTCTACTTCTGACTTGGCCTTTTGTTTTTTGTAGTTTTTATTTCTGCATTCTTTGGCAGTGGGATGAAAACCAAACCCAGTTAACTTGTTAATGGTATCTTGGAACTCCTTTGCATTTCTCAAAGCTTTAAAGATGACCCCTGAAATGTATCTTCAGCCCAAACAGACAGTAGTGTTTGTACAGTGTCAACTTCCCAGTTGTTGGTTTACCTCTCCATTGTTTTTGTTTCTTCAAAATTTTTTGCACAGACAGTAAAAAAGACAACAGCCTCTTTTCAAGTTCGTTGTCACGGAAAACATTTTTGACCAATCAGAAAGCACTTATGCAGTCAGCTCAGCTGCAGCCTGTTTTCAGCCATCGAGCCGCTCACTTTATGTGTAATGGGAAATCACTTATCGCCTAATAAAAGAGCTTAACCAAGAGAGGTTTCCAAAGTATACCACTCACACCCCAGTTCAAACGGTCAATATATATCTATAGAAACGTTTTCAATTACATGGGCCTACGCAACGTACCACATCAAGAGTGCTGTGCCTCTCGCCGGAGGAACATGTAGCACAGTTTAAGACCCACAGTTCTACGAGATCAACAGAGGTCATGTAAAAATGATATTTTTGGTAAAATTCAGACAAATAAAGTGTAAAACTTGGAGAAGCTGCTCTGGTTGAGTTTAAGCTGCACAAGCTTCATCTCCAAGTTTTATACTTTATTTAATCACTATCAACTAAACGTTGATGCCTGTTTTAACGACAGAAGAAAGGATTATCGTGTCGTACAGTTGCATTCCTTGGTGAGCGCAGCGATGTTTGTTTATTAATCCTGATTGTAACTCGTATCTATTTATGTATGAGAAGCCCGGCTATGTACATGAATGTCTATTGTTTGTGTTTGATACAGTTTTCACGGTGATGTAAGGTAGAAGACGAAATGGATTAAAGTCGATGCTGCTATGAACTCTGAATAAAAGAAAAAGAAACCTTAAGCATCTGTCGAGACTCTCTTTTGGGAACCAAGGGCTGCTACAAACTATATAATGGGAAACACATAGAAATGGTCACATTACCAGGCTTACCATGCTAAGGGCCTAATGTGTGTATGGATATATGTGTGGGAGAGATTGAGTAAAGAGAACGCATATATGGGTACACAATACTGAGAAAAAGAAAGTGTGTGTGTGTGTGTGTGTGTGTGTGTGTGTGTGTGTGTGTGTGTGTGTGTGTGTGTGTGTGTTTAACTGTACATAACGGGGTCAGAGGCGGGGGCTGCTCTCTGAACTCTTTCTGTGAAATTCTTTTCTGATGCTGAACGTGTGGGGAAGAACAACAAACAGCACTTCTGTGCCGGGACAGATGTCCAGCATTGATAAACCATCAAAGCACAGCCTGCTCGGTTTCATGCAGAATTATGGAAAGTTCACACCCAGCACACCTTCTTCTGCTGCCCCTGTTCATTTCTCCACACAAAATCCGCCACCATGTATTCGGCAGTTCAGCCTATAAACACATGTTTGCTTCAGGCTGGCAATAAAAACTAATGTGGAAATGCACCCACCCGTTTCATAACTAAGATGTAAGCAGAGTTACAGTGGTGGCGAATGGAACCAGGCGTCTTCAACACAAATACAACCGTTTTATTCACTATTGACCCCCAGTGAAGCTCCACGTGTCTCTGAGTGTTTATAAGGATGGTGAAAAATAGTGAATCTGAACTAAATTACATTTCTTTGGGGACTTCTATGCCTCCCTCTGCATCTATCCCTTCACCAGAAATGGGATTCGTTTTAGGACCAAAAACTCTAAACATCTCAGATGGCACAACCAGAACCATTTCTTGGAATAACTTCCTGTGAAGGACCTTTTAGAGGCCACTATGGAACAAGAATATGTGTAATCTGATGATGAAAGTGGACATGATGAAGACAACGTACAGCAGAGTTCTGGGTCATATAAAGCTTACAAATGAAAGAAGCTGGTAGAGCAAGAAGAGCATCGCATGAATCTAAGCAGCTACAGCTGAAAGAATGGAAAAACTATTGTTTATTCAATTATAAGTAAATTTCCCTAAATGGGAAAAAACTCCTCTTTCGCCTTTCACTCACCCGCCGCTTTATAGTAAAGCTCCACATTGTTAATGATCCACAGTCCACCTGCACTGTATCCAGTTCACTTGGATCAGCACCAAACACACTACCATGAGACTATGAGCAGTTCTCCAACAGAATGGGCTTCCTCTTGAAATGACGCGTTCTCCCTCCATTGACTTATTTGTTGTCTGGTGGTTTCGAGTTTATTAGAGTTTTTTTAAAACCTAGCTTTTCTTTAATTTATTTAGACTTTATATTTTATATTGTTCTTGCATTTGTGTCTGTGCTGTCCGACACTGTTTACTTTGTCCTTTTTTAATTTCTACAGCACTTTGGGTCACCTTCTTTTGTTTTCAGATAAACTGACTTGACCTCACTAATGATGCTCAGTGGTCATAAGATCAGAAACAGTCCAATGATACATCAGGGTAGAGTGGTAATGAGCAGAAACTGATGGGTTACTGTGACCTACAGAGTGACAAGGTAAATGTGTCTAACAATGGGGCCAGTGAATACAAATACAATGCAGGTGTTTCTAATAAAGTGGCCACTTAATGCAGTCAATAAAGTGGATGGTGGATAGGCTTGATATATTACGGTTTTAATATCTGTATTATGCAGACCCCAGCTTAACCCTGTATGAGTGTGTGTGTGTGTGTGTGTGTGTGTGTGTGTGTGTGTGTGTGTGTGTGTCTGTGTGTGTGTGTTGCTTCCCCTGTTGCCTGAGGCCTTGATGCTGTAACTGTCACTTATGATATGTTCTCGCCTCTGTGGCTCGCAGTGCTGCCTGACACTGCCTGGCTGCTCACTGCTGTTTTTTTTATATAAAGGAATAAATATTTTGTAAGCTAGTCAGGAGAACACTGGTTTGGTTCCAGATTTATCTTCGGCTCCTCCAGCCGTTGTTTGGATTTGTGATCATCAGCAGCCCCTGATTTAATTTAATAAAGGACTGGTTGAGTCAAACCAGGTTTCTGATTAACCCACAATTGATACTAGACTTCTATAAGGAACAAATTGATATACTGAACATAAAATCCCGATTTATTATATGCTTTTTGTATATATTCTGTTTTGCTTTATTTAATATATATAGTAATATTTTTTTTAAAAAATGCTCATCTAAACATTTTTTAAATATTATTTACACAGACTTGCACAGTGCTATATATTCGGTATAGGCAGCTCTGAGGAGCCTGTTCTGACATATACACACCAAAACTTGGCCAGAGACAGTCTGTGTGTGCTAACCTTGTGCATAGCTTCGATTTGACCATTACCAGGAAGTCATCTGTAGACAGATGACTGCACCACTGTTGCCAAATCTGTGCTAACAGGTGAAAAGACACATGAAAGGTGGAAGTAAGGCTTGTTTTGCTAGTTACACATTACATGATTTTACCCACAGTATCATTGTTAGCACGAAGTCCAGGCGTTTGAACAGTGTTTGCGGACGGACAGTCTAGAATAACAGGTACAATGTCATGTTAGCATCACTCACCAAAACATTCTGGAAGATGGTGTGGTCAGCTAGATAATTCATGAGTTAATGCAATGAGAAACTGGGAGGGTTACCCACAAAGACGAATGACTAAAAACCTCTGTATGAAAGATTTATACCTTGAAGGGAAGACTGGAGTTTATACCAATCAAAAATAACATTAAAGTCACTGATGATCTGGTTAGAGTGGCTACAGTTGAGTGATCCATCGGATCTTGGAAAGATGGTCAAACCTGGAGAGGAGATGGACCAGGATGCAGTATGGGAAGAAGGTGAGGAGGTGACGCAGTGTGATGCTCTGGGCAATGAACCTTGAGTCCTGCATTCATGTGGACGTCACTTTGACATGAACCATCTACCCAAGCATCCCTGCAGACCAAGATCACCCCATCATGGAGATGCTGTTTCCTAAGCTCCTCCTTCAGCAGGATGATGCCCCCCCCCCCACAGCAAACAATGTTGAGAAACCCTTTGGGGAACATCTGCCTCCAGATTGCCCATATCTCAATCCGACTGAGCATCTGTGGAAGATGCTAGGCAAACTAGACCTCACAACTTACAGGACTTAAAATATCTGCTGATTTCTTGCAATTTCTTGCTCTGTAAAGTAGGTCACCTTCCTATTAAATGGGCCTCACAAAAAATGTGATCGCGTTAATGGACCTGTTCCTTATGAATAAATATTTACAGATAATATTCTCAGTGTGAAAGCTGATCTCACATTCACATCACTGGGGCTTGAGCCAAACACAACGACTCCTGAGGACATTATGCAATCTCATGGATCAACACAAATCCATTATCTGAGAGTTTTTTTCCGCGTCCGCGTCCGCATGCAGAGCTCTTATAGGACAGAATCAGTGAGTGGCGGCATGACAAGGCTTCCTCCCCCTGCAGAAATTCGAGTGGCACTTCAAAAGGTGACCTTAATTGAGTGTGATGGTTACATCTCACCACAGTAACGGGCAGAACATGCTCAATGGAGTTAATTATCCGTGAGGAAACGTCCTCTGCCTGGCTCTGCTCATTAAGAGCTGGGGAGGCGGACATAAGAATAGCAGGGCCAAGCATTACGCAGAGCAGCCAGCACTGGAACAGGCCGGCAGAACCGGCTGACGTCAGTTTAAGGGTATGAGGAGGTGCACCAGTCTGAAGCTTCCAGTCTGAAGCCTCCACCTGCAGTGAACCACCACAACCCTGTCAGACTGCTGCGTCTCCCAGCTGAATCCGGATTTGCTGCTATACCCCATTCTTTGTCTAGTGTCTAAAGCTGTACTGTCATTTTTGTTGTAGTGCTTTTACATAATCTGACACTGTGAATTACAGATTTTGGCTACATATTAAATTTGCAGACTCATAACTTTCTCTGTTGTGTTTCTGTGTCAAGATTAGTCTTGCTTTGCATTTTTACTCAATTATACCCCTAAATTAATTGTGGCCTTGCCATGTCCCACCCCAGTCACACAATACTATCAAGCAGGGAGGGTAAAGACATGTGTGCCCTCTTGGAATCCTGGCTCTAAACACAAATCTTAATTTTATACAAAATGTTTAAGAGGCAGACATACCGTAAATGTGTAAACATTTAATAAAACCAAAACTTAGCCAAATGGATTACACAAGAACACGAGAAAACATATTAACAGGTTTAACAGAACATGAACATGGTGGACACTAGAAGAACACAAACTAGTTTAATAAAAACATAAGGAAAACAGAACAATGGTGACAGTAACAGAGTTTTAATGCAGGTTTTAAATGAAAATTACAAACTGACATACAGGGGTATTTATACTAACTAGGGAAATGAGACCACCTGAGACCAAAACAACGTTTAAATTCACATGGAAGACAGACACATGGCCAGAGTAAACAAAACAAGGAAAATGATAATAGGGGGTGTAAACGACGACATAGACAAGAAAATGAAGAGTATTATAAAAAGCAAAGCCATTACACAAACATTTTCAATCTTCTCTCTTTCCTTTACAAATAAACAGACTGCTTTTGTTACTCTGGTGGATACAAAGTATCTCTATTTTGGTTGGCTGGCTTGTATTGTGCCTTCTTGTGTTGTGAAAGCAATCCAGGCTGAAATGCGTCTTATAATTTCAGTGTTAGCGGGTCGGGCAAACCTGCTGTAGGCTGAACAGGTGGATGTGTAAATCACAAAATCACTGAATGCAAAACTGTCTGTTTTTGTTTTTTTAGCTTCTATATATGCACTTACAGACTCGGAGGTTCATAAAATGAGGTTCTTCTTCATCTACATGTACACATTATACAGCTTTATGTAGGCCTACACCTGAAATAGTTTGGTGAATGTAGGACTAAGGATACTAAGGAAGGGGGTCTCTGGAGACTATCCTGGCATGTGTACTGCAGCGCTACATTTAATTAACTTCATAAAACTCTGGAGCTGCATGGTTCTGCCAACTTTCCTCTTCTAATGTGCCCCAAATCCCAAAACTAAGCCAATCAAAGATAATATTTCTCCCTGAAACATGCTTGGCCCAGGGTACCGTGGGATAACGTTGCTTGGGTCCTGGTTCTGAGTCCTGGATGCCTCAGGCTTTAGCACACTCTTGTTGGTAAATAAACAAGTTGAAGTAGGTTTTGAGAGCAGGAGGAACATCACTGTTCACATTTTAGTCTGCATGGGGTGTAGCCTCAGACGTCAGAGTTCAGGGGTGCCCAGTGTTTTGTGCACAGAAGTCAGGAAAGCTCATTCTTATTTGGGTTGAGGTCAGGGGTACCCTGTCTTTTTGCAAGTAGAGGTATGGTGTTCAGTCTTTTTGCAAATAAAGGTCAGGGATGTCCCGTCTTTTCCAGCTTTTCCTGGCTACTAAGCATCTGGTGCGAGTCTCAACTCCTTTGTTGGAGCGTTCTCAGACTAAACAGCGTGGTTTACCAGCTCTCGCGTGCCAGTCACGCCCGGGCCCATCCGCCACGCAACAAGGCTGTTTCTCGGCCGTTCATTCCTGCTCCCCCGTGACATTCACAATCAAATACACACAGGCAGCTGTTGCAGGTAGAACACGTGTGAACAAATGACAGACTGGGCAAGCCTAGATAACATGTAGCAGAAATTTGTTTAAATGTGTGAAGTGTAACAATTACTGGGCAACAATTAAAAAGTTTAATCGCAATTAATTGCACGATTTTCTGCAATTAATCGCATTTAATAGAATTGAATTCAAACGTAGTGTATTGTGCACTTTTATTTAAAAAGTAATTATTGTCTGCATTAATTTAATAATGCGTTAACGCCACAATAATACGCGTTAACGTACCCAGCACTAGTCAAGTGCAATTATTATTGTTCTCTTAGAGAGATGAATGAGTATGTTAGACAAGTAATTGGTTTGTCAGTAATTATAATGTGCTTTAGGAGGTACTTACTGTAACATGTGCTTTGTACCACATTATCCATGGGGACATCCCTGAAAACACAAAAGAGACGCAGAAAACAAAAAGAAACTAACAGGGAGACTTCAGAAGCAAAACAAGTACTTACGAAAGAGAACCCAACAATGCAGAGAACACAAACAAGGCGAAGGGTATAAATACACAGAACACTGGCGAAACACAAACTGAGCACAGGTGGACATGATAACAGTGGGGGGTGGGGCTAAAAGACGGGATAAATAGGGAAAAGGGTGGCGGCTGACCGGGGAAACTGTGATAGCAAACTGCACAACATGAAACAGATTACTGAAAGTGTGTACAGATTTAGCAGTGTGTGAGGAATTCTGAGAATTATCTTCGAACTGGTTTTCATTCCATTCAGCGAAATGCTTTGTAAGAACACAAAGCAAACATTTAGTTTAGAACAAAAGCAATTTTACATCATTCAGACCTCAATGACATTTCTATCCAGCTTCTGTCTTGTGCCACTGTAGGCCAGACATATGCAGTAACCAACTAGACTAGATGCTAACTACCTTGCTCTATGGTGGATAGATGGGATGAACCAGACCGGCCACACTTTAGAGCTGTGGTGCCAACCGTTTTTCCATGAAGGCACCCTTCCGTGTGTCCAAGACAAGCCAGGCCCCCCAACTCCTACCCACATAGACACACAAAAAGAGTAAAGTGGTTAATTACGAACTTTTATTTGCAAAAAATAAACAGTGGTTGTAGGTTTTTGTTCTTAAACTCTTACACACACACACACACACACACACACACACACACACACACACACACACACACACACACATAAATTTAATGTGTACAAATATAATGTTGGTAACCTCAGTGTATACAAAATTGTGCGCACCCCCTGCGATTTCTAGCCCCCTAAGGGGGACTCGGACCCCAGGTTGGGAACCACTGCTTTAAAGGACCCTTCTTTAAACTTTGCCCCAGTCCCTGAGTCAGGACCCAGGATGGCCACAGCTGTAGTGGGACACCCGTGGGCAGTGCAGCGGGCCCCTCAGGCGAGAGAGGCCTTCTCCTCTACAACTTAGATTCCTCGCGGGTACAGCGCCGGGTGATTTCTCAAACACACTTTGAAGTTTCCATCTTTTGGGTTCCGTGGGTTGCGGTGTGCCTTTGTTCTCAGGCTGGCAGGCGGATCACAGACCGCAGTTTGCCTTTAAAATCAAAGGTGTCCAAGACCCTGGTCCTGGAGGGCCACGGAACTGCACAGTTTGGGGTTTCCCTGCACAAAGACACCTGATTCAACTTATCAGCTAATTGTCAAGGCGCTCTTAAGTGGAATCAGATGTTTTAGCAGAAGAGGAACACTAAAAATGCACGGGAAATGGCTTCCTACTACAGAATACACTACCAGTCAAAAGTTTTCACACTTATGTATTTGTCATTAACTGCAGATTTGTATGCCTTTTAACATTAGAAAGCTGTTGAACTGCAAATGAAAATATGTAAAAGAAAACACTTCATTTAGAATGTGGACAGAAAATGACTTGCTGTCATCTACAAAAATGGACAAAAGCATAGCATTCAGTCATAGTGTCAGAAATCACATAAGTAAGTGTTCACTGAACACCTTCTCACACATTGAGAAGAAGGAATCAGGATTCAGGCATGACGTTAGCATGATGTTAGGGCATGCTATAAGCTACCATTGCCTTGTAGCTTGGGTGCAAAACTAAAAAGCCGACTTTGGACCCCTTTAGCTGACTATATTTGGGCTACTGAGGGGTGGGCGGGGGGGGGGGGGGTGTTTGGGGAGCTGCATGTTTTAGTCAATGCTAGCTACGGAAAGACCATAAATGAGGAGATGAATTTAAGAGACAGATTTCAGTAATGAGGAGAAAAGTCAGATTAAAGGGACCACGTCCTACATTTGTCCTGTCTTTTATTTTTCTCCCTTCCAATTTTATAACATGTGGGTCCACAAAAATGCTCTAATTATCACTACAAGCCCCTTTTATGATCTCTTCTTATCTCTTAGCATTAAACAGGCTGTGTTACTGTGCCTTTAAGACTGATATATGTAAATGACTGCTCTGATTGGCTGCAGTCTGTACTGAAACACTCTTTATAACATTAGTGTGAGTGGGTGGGGCTAAAGTGCTGCTGACTGAACAGACAGTTATGTATAAAGTCCCTAAAATCACTGAATTAAAAATGGCCTGTTTTTGCAGTATATCTTCAGTTATGGTCTGTATGGACAATATGTTGACCCCAACTTTCCTGTATTCGCAAAAGCACAAAGACGATTTTTAAATAGTGAATCTATTAGTAAATAGTGAGGCTCACATGAGGATCTTTAAACTAAGGTTTTAGAAAGCAAGGCCCTGGGCCTGGAGTTTATTTACACTACCAGTCACAAGTTCTGGCACACACTTGTGGTCTCAAACCCTGGTGCTGGAGATCCACCTTCCTGAGAAGTCTAGTTCCAACCATGATCTGCATCACCTGCTTTGGATAATGAGACCTTAGCTGTGTCCGAAAAGTGCACTTGTTCACTCATTCACTTGTTCACTACACAGTGTTTGCTATATAAGGGGCTAACTAGTGAACAAGGGGAGGCGACGTTTAGTTAATTTCAGACACTCAGGATGTTGCTTAAATACTGGGGTGGCGGTAGCTCAGTGGGTAGGATACTTGCCTCCGGACCAAGAGGTCATGGGTTCGAATCCTACCTTCAGCACCACCACTGGGTCCCTGAGCAAGACCCTTAACCCTAAGTTGCTCCAGGGAGAGACTGCCCCCTGTAGGTAGAGAATGAAAGTCGATTTGGATAAAAGCGTCTGATAAATGCCGTAAATGTAAATAGTGCGCCGGATTTTGGCAATTTATGTTTGTCCCATAAACACACGTCTCGTCTCTCTAGTTCAGACACGAGGCGGGGTCTGGTGGACAGACAGATCTGTCCAGGAGGTAGTACCAGAGCTGGACTGGCCATCGGGTATAACAGGCATTTCCCAGGTGGACCGATGTCAATTGTGGGACGGCCAGGTCATTTTGGGCCGGCACGGAATCCCATCTGCAGTCGTGTCCAGTGTGTCCGAAAAGTGCACTCGTTCACTACGTAAGGCACGGTGAAAGAAACCCGCAGTGCATGATGGTATTTGTGTGTTCATGTAGTGTACAGTGTCTGGATGTCGCACTGCGATTTTGCACTAACTAGTGGGTGAAACTGACGGTTGGAATTTTAGACAACACTACAAAATGGCTGATTCACTACATAGTGCCCTACACAGTGAACAAGTGCACTTTTTGGACACAGCTCCTGATATGTATGATGCTCTTATCCAGTGCTTAAGTCGTCCACATCTGTTCTTCATACCTGTAAAGCTAATCTTAAACCAACATCTGCTTTTAACCAAGTTACTGCCAGCTACGTTACACACCTTTGTCACACCCTGACAAAAGAAAAGAAAGTCAGAGGATAATACACAACAAATGAAAAACAGTTATGTGGGTGAGTGCCCAAGGTTTTTTTTAATTAATATAGAGTAAAAAAAGATGTATAAGAGATAAACGAGAGGACTGGTTAGTCACCAAGGGGCTTCTTGAAGAGGCAGGTCTTCAGAAGATGCTTGAAGACAGAAAGGGACTCTGTGGATCTGGTTGCGAGAGGGAGTTCATTCACAACAAACTTGTGCTCATTCTGTCAGCACTGAACTGACCAAACACACTATAACCCAATCTGTGCTGTTCCTTATTCTGCCTGTACTGCATGTGTTTTATTACTTACACACCATTAAACAGGGCTGATGTTTACACGTGTGTTTGCACACTTGTTCACTTGTTCACTGTTGTGTTTTCACACTTGTTCACTTCAGTAAATAAGCAATATGCACATTTATATAAAATTAGAATATACTGTATTCATGCACTGTCATAAAAAAATGACTTAAACCCCAACTTGTAATTACTGTTACTTACACCTGTCTCTTTTACCCCCCTGTGCAATTACTGGTACTTACACTTATCACTTTCTGCAATACTTGTGCCTACACTACACCCCCAGACCACGTATACACTAGCAGTCAAGCGGTTTTGTACACCACAAGTTTTCATTTACCTGTTTATTCTATTTTCATTCTTGTTAAGCATATATGAGGGTAAAGATCTAATCTGTTTGTGGTGATTTTTCTCTCAAAAAGCCAAACACAGCTACCTGCCTCAAATGAACAGTAAGAAACAATGTTTATGGTGAGGATCCTGTGCTGCTACTGGCTCTCTGTATTTATATGAATAACTTCATGTTGTGCCTTCAGGAGCGGTTCGGCTGAGCGATTGTGGAAAGACAGACTCAGGTGACAGGTGGGACGTGTTCCACTTCTCAAATCACCCTTAAACCACACGTACACACACAGACACATATTCACATGAGGTCACACACACACACCATTAATTACATTTACATTTACGGCATTTATCAGACACTTTTATCCAAAGCGACTTCCATTCTATTATCTACAGGAGCAACTTGGAGTTAAGGGCCCAGAGGTGGTGCTGAAGGACCCAGAGGTGGTGCTGAAGGTAGGATTCGAACCTATGACCTCTTGGTCCAGAGGCAAGTATCCTACCGCTAGGCCACCACCACCACAAATTACAATCCCCAGATACTACACTCACACTTTCAGCTGATCTCAGGGTGCTGAGTCATTCCTTCTCTTGCATATTTGAACATTTACATATGACCCAAATACAAACTAAACTGATCTGTGGTGAAAGAGCCTGGAGGCTCAGCCTCAGTTGTCTAGTGGCTAAAAATCTGGGCTGAATTTCCCAAAAGCTTCATGCCACAAAGTTGGGTCTTAAATAGCAGAGGGAACATCCCATGGTTTTGAGAATCAAGGCCCCATGTCTGCTGAAGCAGGAACGATATCTTAGATACATGACATTTTCTAATAATTACTACATTTTTATACATGTTTACTGTATGTTCACCATTTAAATTCCTTTAAAACCATTTTAGTACTGTAGTAAATGGATGACTGGTAATAATCTGTAGTGTGCAAAAGCATTTGGCCAGTTTTATATATAACTTTGCATCACAACATCTCCTGATGGAGGTTCAGCACAGCACACAGAGTCGGAAATGTGAAATCCTTTCTCTGCATTTAACCCATTCATCAAGTGAAGCAGTGGGCTGCCCCAGGGAGGATCGCCTGGGGAGCAGTCAATGCACAAGGTGGGTGTTTCTAATACAGTGACCTGTAATCAATTCTGTCTGGACGCCCCACTTTTTCTCTGTGGGACACACCCCCCTCTATGCGCACTCACACCTCCAAGCCCCCCAAACCTCACCCCAGAACAGCATTAAAATGCTCTGGGGGGCAGTGAGTGGTCGCTCAAGGTGGGCCTTTCTAACCAAGTGCTCAATTTGCAGAAACACAAGGTTACAGTTTTCAGTTAAGTGGTCAACATGTGGTAAGACAAGGGGGTGTTTCTAATCAAGTGGACAGTGTGTGTGTGTGTGTGTGTGTGTGTGTGTGTGTGCGCGTGCGTGTGGTTCGTGCATGATGCTGACTCCCTGCTCAGTTAAGCAGCCAGGCTGGAGTGTGGATAACAACTGATCCTCAGCTGTTTGCAGCCACTCACGCTACCTGATAAAAATACACGTATCTCTCTCCCTGTGTGTGTGTGTCCGTGTGCGCGCGATAGTGCCGTGCACGAGCCTCATCTCCACGTGCTGTGCAGCCCTTTAACGGTGAGTCTTTCATCGTGGTGACATCACACGTCTTCACGTCACGAACGAATCCCGCCAAAATGACCCAAAAACACACTATCTCTCTCTCTCTCTCTCTCTCTCTCTCTCTCTCTCTCTCTCTCTCTC
>JBBIGB010204196.1:0-14570 GCA_037577075.1 Alestopetersius hilgendorfi
GTGTGTGTGTGTGTGTGTGTGTGTGTGTGTGTGTGTGTGTGTGTGTGTGTGTGTGTGTGTGTGTGTGTCTGTGTTCTCTCTGTTAGCTGCACATGAACCACAGTTCACTGACATGTAGTATAAGCTCTCAAATTGGAGGGCAGATAAAAGTATATGTGTGTGTGTGTGTGTGTGTGTGTGTATGTGTATGTGTATTTGCTTGTACGTATGTGTGTACATATAGCAATAAGCTAAGAAGCTGACAGTGTTTTAATGGGGTTTTTTTGCTGACCTTCTTATGAATTACCTGTTTGTCTTTGTGTGCAGGTGTACTCAGAGACAGAGGAGCTGGCAGTGTTTTGTGGCAGAGAGAGCACAGACACTGAACGGGTTCCAGCTGATGAGGTTATTTTGTCTCCAGGGAGCAGGCTCAGTGTGGCATTTCGCTCTGACTTTTCTAATGAGGAGCGCTATTCTGGGTTTGAGGCACACTACAGTGCAGTGGGTAAAATCTGCTAATTCACAAAACCTTATATCTTTACAGTACCTAGTAACTTTAAAGAATAAGTTGCTTTGAACCATTTTTATTATTCTGATCATTATGTCATTTTGCTAATACATGAAGGGCAGCAGCTACTTTCAAATTATATATTGAAAATGTTAAAACAAGGTTTTGTTTTGGCGGCAACTATAAGTATAATTTTATACATCAAGAGATTCCATACCCAAGCACACCGCAGATACCTTGCAAATCTTTTTCTCATGTAAATCTAATACATCTAATATGTAAATCTAATATAGCTAATATAGCTCAGATATTTCTAAGTATCCACTCGACTTGGAATTATTACATTCATGCAAAACACTAAAATGTCACAGTCGGATAAATAGTAAGCCATTCTCAACAAGACATTACTGAGAATATAATTTGCACTAGATCACCATAACTGAACCTCAGAGATTTTGTGTACAAAATCGAGGGTAATTGGACTGTTTCTTAAACGTTTTGTGATATAAAGAAACCCTGGAGTGGTTTGTGATTGCTTGCCAAAAGAATTATCCTAAACTTTATAAAACATGTTTATCTTTTTATCCGTTTGGGCCAATTAATCTAAGTGAATTGTACCTGCTTAAACTTCAGACTTCATTTGTGACTTCTTATGCAGCCACAACATTTAAAACGTTGAGTAACTAATATAACTGTAGTTTTTGCAGTTATAATGTAGAAGAGTGTTGCTCACATACACATCGTATTGTGCAGTGTTAGGAGGTCCTTGCTTAGCTCTTTTCACATTTACAAAAGTACATTTGTTCATATTATCTCTCTTTTTCTATGTCTCCTCAATATCTCTCTATAGATATAGATGAATGTAGGGATAAAAATGATGAAGATCTGGCCTGTGATCACTTCTGTCATAACTACATTGGTGGCTACTACTGCTCCTGTCGCTTTGGATACCAACTTCATTCTGACAACAGAACCTGCAAAGGTAAATATCACAGCACAGCACGGGGCAACCAGGGAGCAATGTGTGTACGGACAGTACCTTGCTCATTGGTGTCACTAGTCTAGGGATTAAAACCCACAACCTTCTGATCTCAGGCTGAGCTCCCTAACCACTAGGCCACATGTTCCCGCCCATTATAAAAGTAACGAATTACCAGGCAAAGTAACTACTGTGTGTGTTTGTGTGTGTGTGTGTGTGTGAACACCCGCACTACTCTGCCTCTGATTGGGAAACAACGAAAATGTACTCAATCTAAGCCTATCATCGCGTTCTCAGATACACCATGTGTTTACTGACACACCAGTCATCATCACAGGTTATGTGTCCCGCCCCAGCCCTGAACACACAAAAACACACACACACACCCAGAGAAAGAGAGAGACGCTGCTCGCATGAAAACCGCTTCAGTGTTCTCAGTTATAGTAACGCGCATTTTATTGTCAGTAACGGTAACGGCATTGTAACGGGGAAACAGTAATTCGTTTGATTACTCGTTACTGAAAAAAGTATTGCTGTTAGTAACACCGTTTATTTATAGCGCCGTTATACTCATCACTGATCCCAGGTGGTTAATATTGAGATATTAGGTAGTTACTACAGTTTCCCTGGAGTGTTGCTAGCTGCTTGGCCTGTCTGGTGTTGCTTGGGGTTTGCTTTGTATCACACAATTCACTCATAATGTGTCATCATGCTGAAATAGTGTTTGCTAAATGTCACTTGATGTTTAATAATTAAAATCAGAATAATTGTCTATATTGAACTTATGTTTGTGTTGTTTTATTCAATAGTAATAATAATAATAATAATAATAATAATAATAATAATAATAATAATAATAATAATAATAATAATAATAAGGATACAGGATACATTTCACTGTGTGTTGTACTTGTATGACTGCATGTGACAAATAAAGTATCTTGAATAATAATAATAATAATAATAATAATAATAATAATAATAATAATAATAATAATAATAATAATAAAAATAATACATTTTATTTGAGGGCAAATTTTAAATAGTAATTGGAACAATTTCTTTTTAGGCAATGGAAAACCATTTCATGAAGCTTCTGACAGACAGTCAGACTGAGCTCTCGCTGCTCTTAGTTGCATCCATTTCACAATAATAGCATTTGCAGTTGACTGGGGCAAGTCTAGCAGGATATATTTAACAAAATTACCTGTGGGAAAGGAGGCCTGATTTCACAGCCCCAAGTGACTGAGGTTCTCAGCAGGACTCATCCTAATGCCAGTGTTTTTCTGTGGGGATTTCATGGTTATTTAATTGATTATTAATGCCTGCTGGCAATGTGTGTGATTAAAACACCTAAACTAAATCGGTAAGCATATTTTGGCAGTCTGCTGTACATTGTCAGTCAGGGATGGCAAGAAAAACCTCAAAAACTTTGATATATATTTTTTAATAAATGTAACAGTGGAAACTAAACTATTCAGCTGACCTGTCTGGACCATGAGATTTTTGGTTATTCAGTCTAACTGAAAATGTAATTTCAGAAAAACAGTAGAACAAATGGAATGTCAAACAAGTTATTTTAAATTGTTCCTAAACCAGCATGAAAGAGCTTCTTCTCAAATACAAGGATTGTTTGTTCTCAGCTCAGAGAGAAATTGGTAAGCTAGGATTAGTGTCTGGAATTCCTGACCAAAGTCAGTTACTTCAGGAAAGTCTTACTGAGGTCCAGATTAGGAGGGCTCTGTTGTATAATTCAGACTGAGCAATTAAAGCTTATTTACACTCTAAAAAGGAATTAGGTTACAAGGGTCGTGGTATAAAAGCTAGAGAACTTTGCTCTTTATGTGATTTCAATAGTAGTGGTGGCTCTAAATTTGTGTCTGTGGGGGAGTTACTATGACAGTCTGAAGGTGTTTGAGCATTTGACAGCATGCAATATGCAATAGATTTAGTATCATATTTAGTGTGTGTGTGTGTGTGTGTGTGTGTGTGTGTGTGTGTGTGTGTGTGTGTGTGTGTGTGTGTGTATTTAACTGTGTAACTAACTGTGTGTCTGTTTTATGTCCACTTCTTGCCTCTGCCTGGCTGACTGAAGGCTGACTGGTAAATATTTACATTTGAGCTGCCAGTGAAATCTGAGCAATGCTTCATGCAACTTCATTGCGCAGTCGTTGAAAGAGACACAGTGCACCATTTTGGTAATTTGTGTGTATGTATTTGTTTTTGTTTTATATACACCTTTAATTTTTGTCACCCTCCTCAACCATTCAACAAATTTTGTGTTGTTGAATAGTTGCATTCTTATACAAAATCACTGAAAGGGCACCCTTTAAATAGGTCTCAGAATTCCTCTCTCAGAATGACCTTGTTCCAAAACAGTCTGGTTTCAAGACCATTCGACTGAAACAGATCTGCTATCAGTGATTGAAGCTTTAAAATCAGCCAGGGCAGCAGCTTAGTCCTTGGTTCTTATTCTTCTGGATATATCAGCTACCTTTGATACGGTTGATCACATCCTTCTCTCCATATTCTCAGACATGGGCATCTCAGGCAGAGTTCATTCTTGGTTCAAATCTTACATATCTGGGTGTTTATTTAAGGTGTAATTTTTGGGTCAAACAGCTCCATCCCATGAGCTGCCCACCGGAGTCCCCCAAGGCTCAGTACCAGGGCCGCTACTCTTTGCAATCTCAGACTTGATTATCCACTCTAATGGCTTCTCTTATCACTGCAATGCTGATTATACACAGCTATACCTGTCCTCCTTGTCAGGCAACCACAACACACCTGTCTCAGCATGCATCTCTGTTCACATAGATGAGAATCACCATCTATCATCTTGCTAAGACAGAACCTCTGGTCATCCCAGCCAAACCTTCAATTCATCAAAATATCAATATAAAAATGTAAAAAATGAGTACTCTAATTAGTGTGTTAATGTTTGTTTGTGTGCGTGTGTGTGTGTGTGTGTGTGTGCACGTGAGATTACAGTGGAGTGCAGTGACAGCGTGTACACTGAGCGATCTGGACAGTTCACCAGTGCCAATTTTCCAAAGCCATATCCTAAAAGCTCAGACTGTTTGTACCGGATTGAGCTGGAGAAGGGCTTTCTGATCACTCTGGACTTTGATGACAGCTTTGACATAGAGGACCACCCAGAGGTCATCTGCCCATATGACCACATTAAGGTAAGGGCCACAAAGCATATAGTTGCTATCAAAAATAAACTTATGACCTTTTGTAAAAAAAAAACTCATTAATGTCCAGCAACATCAGTGGTGACATTTGGCAGTTGTCCAGGCTTGAAAGTGGTTCTCCACACATTAGGTGTAATTCTTTAAGTATACCTACCTTGTACTCATTATTCACTTACGATGTAGGAGCTCAGTAGCTTCACTTACCATATACATTGACTATCCACCATATGCTGGATGTGCTGGAAGAAGAAAATCGGCCAGGGTAAGGATCTAAATGACTTTGAAAAAGGCTAAGTTGTAATGGCTGGGTCAGAGAATCTCCAAAATGGCAGGTCTAGTGTGGTTACTGTTATGCAGTGCTTAGTACTGCTTAGGACAAACAGCATAATGGTGATGCTGATGGCAACATCATGTGCTCTCTGCAGATCCAAGCTGGAGACAGAGAGTTTGGTCCGTTTTGTGGGGAGCGTTCTCCTGGCAGGATTCGGACAGAAACTAACACTGTAAGCATCATGTTCCACAGTGACAACTCGGGCGAGAACCTTGGCTGGAAGCTTACCTACACTGCTACAGGTAACAGGAATAAAAATAAAAACAAACTCGTTGTTGAAAGAACTACAAGGGTGAGCATACTTTTGGGCTGGGAAGGGCTGGGAATCAATCCTAAAACATGTGTTCATATACAGCTCTGGAAAAAAAGAAGAAACCACTGCAATTTAGAGACAAATCTTATTTCATGAGCAAAAGTATAAAAAAAACATTGCTGTAAACAACATTTTCCTGACCAGCAAAAAACTACTAGAAGTATGCCAAAGGTAATTATTGTCATTGTTTTAAGAGTAAACAAAATATTTACTTATCTTATTTTAATTATTTATCCTATTTTGATATATTGTCATTTCCTTTAAAAACAGGCTTTAAGGAACAATAATTTTGTTTAGATTTTAGGAACTGTCAGCAGTTCAATACCTATAAAATACAAAACCTGAGAAACCTTTTTGCTGTGGTCTCTTATTTTTCATCCAGGGCTGTAGAGAGTGTGAGATATTAAGTCTATTTTACTTTAGACAAAATGAAAATAACAGATACTATAAAATATAAATTCTTCAATGATAAACTGGCTTACAATCAAATTCTGCCAGTGTCATGGCCGACTCCTGTGTGGCTCTAAACCGTCTAGGTTTCCGGAATACTGAGCCTGGACTTTGTTCTCCTGGTGAGGTTTATTAAGTTTTGGTTAGTCCCTCATCAATGATCGGCATTACCTGCACTTAATCAGTCTCCCTTACTTAAGTCTCGCTCAACCCAGAAGACCCTGTCCATTCACCCTCATGCCACCAAGCTGGCCATGTGTTTGTATCTAACTCTCGTCGCTACAGTAATACTGCACTGAAGAAACATACGCCTGGTACTCCCACCCCCCAAACAAAGCTGCTGAATTCAGGGAACAAATCAGGCTATGTGGATCAATCAGCTTCTCAAAAGTCAACGTGGAGCTATTCAATACTATTCGTCCTGCAACTGCCACTCCGTCCCTACAGCATGCCGGCAACCCTGGGGCCTGAAGCTGTCAACCAGTAGTGTTTAAACTACTAATGAATTAATATCAACCCTTTTCAACTGTTTTTATAAAAGAAAAACCTTTGGAATCAGTATCAATATTAAAGGCTTCAGTTTTTGTATCTGAAAAGTGCTTATAATGTTGTGCACATGATAAACATGGATAGAATCAAAAAACGTTACTGATCCCAGAGGAAACTTCTTATGCTAGGACTGCACAGACACAAAATAAAACGCTCGGCACTAAATACATAAAATGCTGTGGTTAGTAAGAGATCAAGTAGTTTATTAGTTAAAACAAATAGTGATTTGGAGTTGCACTTTATACAAAGTATGTTATTTTGCATAATAATAGTGATATTGCACATTATAATTATACTGCATAAGCAATGACATAACTAGTGACATAAGTGGTTATATTGCACATGCTAAAACTATTGCACATACAATTTTCCACATAAGTAGCAACATAAGAGACAAGTAGAAACATAAGTAGTGATATAGCACATATAAGTATGGCAAGTAAGAAAATATTGCACAGAATAATAATGATTTAGCACACAATAAGAAATTGCACATCTAAGTAGCAGCAGGTAGATGTACAGATTATTGAGTGGGTGTGTGGCAGGGAAAGGAGTGATAGGTTTTATGTACAAACCACCTTCACCTCTGTTGCTGAAACTCTTTCCTACAGGCAGTGAGTGTCCAGTGCTTATGGTGCCCCCAAATGGTCATTTGGAGCCACTGCAGTCTCAGTACTTCTTCAAAGAGCTCATCACAGTGACCTGTGACCCTGGATACACACTGCTAAAGGTCAGCGGTAGACACTGGTGTATACAGTGACATATACACTTCCATTACATTTTTATTTCTCTCTTTCTGTTTTTAAGGATGGTGAAGAGTTGCAGCATTTTCAGATAGAGTGTCAGACAGGTGGAACTTGGAGCAGCAGCGTACCCTATTGTAAAAGTAAGAGCTAGATCTCACTCACCTGTGTGTGCACTCACCTAACATTGCAAGTTGCCAGTATGTCAAAGGTATTGGGAGTGTATTTTAATCTGGGTCCTAAGCAATTTAAAGATTGTTTTAATATGACTATCCATCATGTGTCTTCAGGTTGCTTATTGCACTATATTTCAGGTCAAAGCTCTGTAGTATGAGTACCTCATCAGAAGCCTACAGATGCTCTCATTAGCATCAGGTTGACAGCTGGGCTGAAGTCAAATCAGGAATGAACTCAACAATTCCTATTCAAACAAGGAAATCAAGTTGAACTGAGCAACAACTATAGGGAACTGAACTGGAATTGCATTGGAGTTTCAGAAAGTGAAACTGAAATTCTAACTGATTTCATTTTTGCTGCTTCTGAGCATTTGTTTAATATCTGACATGTGACATACATTTGAACCCTTTAGCATCTATTGCACTGTACAGATACCAAGTTGAAATGTAAATTAACTAAAAGAGATCATTTTAAATGAGCAATTAATGCATGATTGCATGAACACATTTGTGACATTACAAGGATTTCAATACATTGTTTATACTATTTTATGATAACCAGTTTCCACATGATATATGATGTCTCAAACTACATTATACTGAATAATATTTAGTCACTTTTTACTGCGTCAAATCAGCCTAAATATCTGGTCAGCAATACTGAAAACATTTCACAGAAACAGATGAGGCAGGAATAGCTAGTTACAAGCACTCACCTGACGATGCAGTTTAAAATGTGAAGTTGCTCTGTTGGATCCATAAACAGGTGTAATTCAAAGCCTATTGACTTCCCTGTGGTTCACTGTTTTAGGAATTGGTTCATCAAAATGATTCCTTACACATTCGTACTAGAAACGTCAGATTTTCTCATCTAGTTGCATTTTAATAGGGATTACATCTCATTAGTAATATCATAAATGGAAGTACATACACAAATCTAATTCTCAAAATGATCCAAAAACTAAAATTCAGTCAAATATCTCTCTAATCTAACTAGCAAAAAAGTCACACTTGTTCAATTTAGGCTCATATTGGTATTCATTTATGCTCCTTGGTTATTAACCTTTGTCTTGTGTGGAATTCTGGGAAATGTTGTTTTAATCTAAATGAATTAATAAGACATTCATATTTTCGTAATAAGAATGTAATTAGAGAAAGAATGTATGTATTTGAAATGTATTTATTTCATATTTTTGTCATTTATGTGATTCATAACATTTAATGTAGACCATTTAATTCACCATTTATCAAATGAAATGGTCAAAGAAAGTGGAATTTTGTGAAATGTATTTAAATTCAGTTCTGTTTTCTATCATTTTCTATCATATCCTTCAGCTGCATGCAATTGAAATTTCAGTTGCAGGAAGTGAATTGGAATTTACCCGTTCAGTTCATGCATGGCGACAACCCTAGCTGAGAGTTTTTGTTTTCTGTTTATTTCCACTTAAGGTTGGGTGGTTTAACAGTAATACAGCCTCTCTATGGATTTCAAAATTATGATGGTGATTCAACATTTCTGTTCTACAATTATGCATTAAAACACATTTCTAAACATGATTCAATTGAACAAGTAAAACATAGCAAGTATGCGTTTTAGTTCATTATATTATATGTCATCATTTTAATACCTGCAATTGGTTAAGCATTAAACAGGGCTAACTTTTACAATATAGTGATGCTGACTGAGATGCTAGTGCTAGTTTAGCTAACAGGCTAAAAGCTCCACACATCACAGTACAGGTTATACCAGCTAACTCTCCTGCTTTTCAGATTCTTTAAATAAAGGCTTAAAAATGTACTGCTACTACTACTACTTCTATAATAATAATAATAATAATAATAATAATAATAATAATAATAATAATAATAATAATAATAATAATAACAATAACAATATTAACAATAATAATAATAATACAGATATAGCATGTTTTAAAAATCCCAAATCCAAAACTTTTGTCATAATCTACTATTCTCCATTATAATGGCTCATTACATTAATGTTGTTATCAGTTAACCTTTTTAGTGTCCCTTCTGCTAACTATTTTGCTAAAATTTTTGCACAGGCATCATTTCATGTTTTAATGCTAAATTTGCCATAATAAATTGTAACTGTGCAAAAAATGTTAAAATGTGTTTTCTCTTTAGATCTTTAAAGGATATGTATTTATTTTCACTTAGAAAAGGAAAGAACCCTGTAAAACTGACTAGAGGTGTTCAAACTTTTGCAAATCCCTATGTATAACCACATGATAGTCTGGTGTATTTGTTTAGAATTTCTCTGTTTCGCCATGGTTGAGGGTGACGCTGTTTCACGTTTTTGACCAGAGCCGTATACAAGTGTAACGCTACTGAGGAACTGAAATTAGGAGAGCAACCATATTTTTATGAACATTTTTTGTGTTTCACACCAATAATAAAGTGATAGTTGTGAAGATTATTTGTATTACTTTTTCTTGGTGAAACATTGTTTCGCCTATAGAAACTGCCACTGTTTAGCCTATAGATGAATGAAACCTTAAACACTGTTGCAGTCCAAACACTGATACAATATTCCCTAATGGCAGTGGTCTCTTAAAGCAGAATAACGCTTTCTACCACAAAATCAGGAACGGTCTGAGGAACTTGAAAAAGAGTTCAAGGTGTTGACTTGCCCTTCAACATCCCCAGATCTCAATCTAATCAAGCCTCTGTTGGATGTGCTGCTAAAGTCTTGATCCAGATATCACAGCACACCTTCAGAGGTCTTTTGGAGTCCCAGCCACAGCATTATGCTACACACTGGTCTGTAGTAAAAAAAAACATAAATGGGGTAGAAGGATAAATAGTTTACATCAGCAAATCCAGTGAAAATGAGCATTTCGCTCTCAAAAAGTGTGACTAGGCCTGAACATACAGCCATAGCAGGTGCAATTGAAGTAGCTGTCCAGGCATGACACACTGCAAACTGAAGCTCATCTCATGGGCAGAATTCATCTGGAAAGAAGGATGGAGCAGAAAAGGTACAATTCGATTTGATCCTGGCCACAATCTTACAAAATTACTTGTTGCATTATGGATTCATTAGAATAATTTAATACAGTAATTTCAGTATTAATCAATTATAATAATTTAATTCCATAATTCCGTATTCATCCAATCGAGCCAAAGAATTCCACAATAAAATTCCATCGTTTGGCAATCATCTATAGATCAGAGTAATTTAATTTCACAATTCAATTTTCTCTGCCTAATTTTACACCCCTTTGTTTTCCTGTCAATCTAATTCATGTTTTTAATTTGATAATATATTTACTTCAAACAATCAAACCATAAGTTAAAAGACTCTCTCTCTCTCTCTCTCTCTCTGTGTCTCTCTTTCTCTCTGTGTCTTTCTCTCTCTGTCTCTCTCTCTCTCTGCCAGTGATTGACTGTGGTCCTGTAGATGGATCTGTGGGAGAAGTGGTGTATAATAACTCCAGTAACAGCACCACGTTTGGCTCCAGGATTCTGTACAGCTGCAGGGGTTCTTCAGTAGACCACAGTGCGGATATCACCAGTCAATGAGAAAATCTCATGGGTTTCATTACCACTCATAGCTTTAACATTTTGTGCTAATGTTTTATTGTTTATCTGATGTAGGCATGTACATGTGTGGTCAGAGTGGACTGTGGGTGAAGGAGGATGGAACCACATTGCCCTTATGCCAGTCTGGTAAACCTTTTATCTACTTCATGCCTCTGTCTTGGGATAAAGACTTGTTTTCTTCAGACCATAAATGTCACATTTTCAATGAATTGATATGCTCAGTTACTAATATAATTTACAAATAACAAGCCTAATGTGGTTATACGCCAAGGTCAGTGAGTTGTCTTAAGTCTATCCTTTTGCTTTATCTTGGACTGTTTGGGATTTGTATTTGTAGTGTCTGTGTTTCCTGGATGTTCTATCTGTGTTGCATCTGTGTACAGATCTGGAGAGCACCACACAGCCAGAGTTTGGCGCCCAGATGATCCTTCCAACAGCTAGAACTCAACGTGGTAAGCTGAGAAGTCGAGTGTATTGCTGAGTCTTTGTCATTTGTATGAAAATGCATATCGTATCAATAAATGATGTACTTCTCGCAAATGGAAATCATTGATTGTTAGGGTATTACTTCTCAATAATTACATCAGTTACATTTTTGCCATGTAAAAGTTTAGTCTGCTACTAAACACAGGTCGAGCTGAACCACTTCACAGCTAGCACACAGTACTCAATAGGAGGTAATGTAGTTAGAGTTGGTGAGACAGCTGTGAACTGCTTTTTGCTCTGGCATCCTCTTCTTGGCAAAAAGGCAATACTAAGCAAGTTGCCAGTGGTCGTGTATAAACATGAATAAAATGTTCCTCATTAACCATGGTGCAGAACACAAGAGTAGTAAATTACCCAGGAAAATTGTTAGTTGATGAGATAATTTTGACATGTATGGACTAATTCACTAATGTAAGCTTTATATTGCCCTGACAGTCAGTGAATTACACTTTTTTGTACTGTTTGTAAACAGTTACAAACAATCCAATACCATGCATTTAACTTGCATGTGCACTGAATCCCATGTCATGCAAACTCATTGAAACAGTGTAGTGGATAACAACACAAGGACCTGACTTCCTCATACATAAATTTAAGGATCAGTATCAGAAATGGATTGTGAATGGAACATTTTTGTTTATTACAGGGTGCAGGAGCAGTGATTTTTTTCTAAAACACCATTAGATTTTTCACATTGTTGTTAATTGTTGTTCATTGTGGACAATCCATATGAGTGCATGCCTAGAAAATATTTTCTTTAAGATGAAAATCTGTCTTAGTAATGAGTAAATACATGTGTAGCAAGTATAGTTAACCAAAAGAGATTATTTTCTATGTTATTTTGTGTCCTGATTACATACAATTTCCACACAGTATTAAGGGCAGCTGCCATTTCCCAAATTTTGTAAAAATTGTTTGTATCTGTATTATCAAAGCATGTGGTGAAGCTGCTCAGCCCTTCCCATCCCAGCAGAAGAGGATTGTGGGGGGACGAACGGCATCTGCAGGATTGTTCCCCTGGCAGGTTCTCCTCTCTGTGGAGGACGCTTATCGTGTCCCTGAGGGGCACTGGTTCAGTAGTGGCGCTCTCCTGTCGCCATCCTGGGTCCTTACAGCTGCTCATGTGCTCCGATCCCAACGCAGAGATTCCTCCATTGTGCCTGTCGCCCCTGAACATGTACGTGCCACTTTGGGGCTGACAGATGTCCGTGACAAATGGCTGGCTGTCAACCGCTCAGTAGAGAGACTTATCCTGCACCCACAGTTTGACCCACGCAACTATGATAACGACATTGCCCTGGTCAGACTCAGCCAGGAGGTGGTGTTAAATGAAGTTGTAAGGCCTGTGTGTCTGCCCCAACCATGGACCAAAGGTCAGGCTCCCAGTCCCTTGCCCAACATTCTGGGTGTTGTTGCTGGATGGGGGATCAACACAGCGAATGCCTCCATATCAGATAGGGGGTTGACCTCTGATCCCAGTGTTGTGTCAGAGACTCTGCTGTATGTGAAACTGCCAGTTGTGGCACAGGAGGAGTGTGAAGCCAGCTATGCCTCGCGCTCGGTTAACTATAACATTACTGAAAACATGTTCTGTGCCGGCTTCTATGAAGGAGGCCGGGACACCTGTTTAGGAGACAGCGGAGGAGCATTTGTAATTGAGGACCCGCAGAGTGGGAGATGGGTAGTGCAGGGGCTCGTGTCCTGGGGCGGACCAGAGGAGTGTGGAAGTCAGCGAGTGTATGGGGTGTACACTCGAGTGGCAAACTACGCGCTTTGGCTGCGCACACAGATGGACAAACAGGGGGTGAAGGAAGAAGGGATGGAATGAGATCTCTGTCTTTATTCAAGATAGAGTGAGACAGCTGTTTACTATTTTATGTGCTGGTGGGGTCTCCACTTCACACAAAGAGAACTCAGAAATAACTCCTGTCTAACATTGATGGTAGATGAGATAAACATTTTGAGCTCTTCTTCAAAATGTGTCAAAACCGGGCACAATGTGAAACGTTAAAACGAAAAGTAATGTATTTGTTCCAATGCTCAGTGGAAATATGTGATGTTACTATATAAATGACATTTCTCAACCAGTCAGATTGTCAGAATTAAGAGTTATATACAATTCATTAACAACATGGCAATGTAGCTATATTATTATTATTATTATTATTATTATTATTATTATTATTAAGTGACAGCAGAGATGACTGGAATCCTGGACATACCAGAGGTTAAACTGTCAATCTAACCGCAACAAGGGCAATAGCCTGGTGCTAGCATTAGCACCAACATCACTAGTGTGTCTTAGAACTTTTTAACTTTTAGCAATTAGATGCTTTAGTGTTTATTCTTGAAAGTCATACTAATTTTTTTCATTCATATGAATTATTCATTCAAAACATTATTAGATATTGGCCCAGTTTATTTCAAATCTCATACTTTTCAAAAAATACATCCCTCTATATCATATACCATCCTTTTCATATTTCATACCTTCTTGTTTTTTGGATACCCTATATAACCCTCAATTTTTACTACTTTCTACTGTTACTGGAGTGATTAACTAGTATGTTATACGAAATATAAACTGTGACTTACTTAATATAAGTTTGTTGTGTGTCATGTTTCTCTTAAACTGGTGATACCCTTGAATTGAATGTATTGACTGATTTATCTGGGAACAAGAGAAAGAATTTTGTTATGAGCATAATCTTACTTATACAATACAGTAATAGTTATTTTATGGCACCCTTCTTAAATCCAAGATCCCTTTACTGGTTTTGATAAGATGAGAATATTAATCAAACATAGACATGGAATGGTAAAGTAGACAAGCAACAGCATCGCAGTTAAAATGGAAACTAAGCACACCGCTGAGAGGACAGATAGGTTTTTAATTGTTTTGTAACAGAGAAAGAGAGGGAGGATGTATTACATAGATTCTGAAAGAGGAAATTATATTTTTTGGGAGGCATGATGCTAAATGATCTTCCTCTTATTGAAGATAATCAAAATGTAATCTTCTGAACATTGCTGCTCTCTGTTTTATTTCTCCTCTACATTCTGGACAGCCCTGTTCATCTTGTCAGGGGAATATTACCAGCTGGTAGCTTAAAAAAAAGAAAAAGCAGTAAAACAGACAAGACAATTATTATGTTTTATCTGGTTTAATGTTAAGGCACTTGTATTTTGCCTTCAGTCAATCAGTATATGGTGCTTGTTTGTTTGTGTGTGTGTGTGTGTGTGTGTGTGTGTGTGTGTGTGTGTGTGTGTGTGTGTGTGTGTGTGTGTGTGT
>JBBIGB010204299.1:0-14568 GCA_037577075.1 Alestopetersius hilgendorfi
TGTGTGTGTGTGTGTGTGTGTGTGTGTAGGTGTGTGTGTGTGTGTGTGTGTGTGTGTGTGTGTGTGTGTGTGTGTTTAGCTGCCTGGGTAAATTGATGTACACATCATCTCAGACTTTGTACTGTACATACCCTAGCCTTTCTATTCTTTCAGTCATTACTAAGTAAAACTAGTCTTAATTTCCTGGGTAAAGCTGTTACAGTCCTCTCCCTGGCAGGTTCGGTCTAAAGTCCAGGACAGTTTGCCCAATGTTCTCCACAGGCCTTGCTAGTGCGACTCATGACCACTAGAGGGGTCCCTCAAACCACACAAGAGAGAAGAGAAAGAAAGCCTGAGAGGAACATGGAAAAGGCTATTAACCACACAGACCCCCATCTCATCCGACCACCAAACCACCACCAAACCTCAGCCTGGCTTTCTAAGAAGCTCAGCACTGCTGTAAGCCCTCCAGGTTTAAACACCTGAAGGAAAACCACAGTTTTTAAGAGCCTCCCATCATTTCCACAGAAAATGATCACAAAACATTTCCACAGAAAATGATCCAGCTGTGTTTAATCTGTGTAACTACTGATCTCAGGATCAAAGTGTTCTATAGAAATACAGGCCCTGATCCACAAAGTCATTCACTTTTTCATTAAAAGGGCTTGATTATTAGCTTATGTTCTACTTGTGTTTTTTTAATAAAAAAGGCCGCTCAGTTCATTTGGCTTCTATATAGTGTATTTCTAAACATTACGAGTTATATTATTACTACTATTATTATTTTTATTATATAAATATATTTACACCGTATACCAGTTATGTTATTGTTGTTGTTGCTGCTGATGTTAAATAAATTAATAAACTTAGTAGATAGTTGTGTCATAATACTAATAATACTAATAATACTAATACTAATACTACTACTTCTAATTATCATTATCAACATCATAATACAAATTAAGAGTTATATTTGCAAACATTGTTGTGTTATTTTTTACTATTTTTGATATATAAATATATTTACAAACTTTTCGGATAGTTCGATTATTATATGCAACACATTTAAAAACATCAAATACTTATTATTTTTTAATTATTATTATTATTTGTATTCTTGTTATTGTTGTAATTGTAATTGTTGTTATTATGAGGCTGGTCTGTGCAGTGGAGTAGGTCTCAGGGCGCTGTGGTTTCCGGTTTGGGATCAGTACTGGGCTGAGTTTGAGAGAGTGGAGTTGGAGGGAGATCTGATCGGGGGTCTGCACGGTTTACATCGGTGTTTTACTGGAGTATCTGCTGGACTGTGCTCTCCTCTCACTGTGGGGTGTTTATAAGAGTGTATAATACAGTAGAGTGGTTGATTTTGTGGAGTGGGCTGTTTTCCCCGAGCTGCTCGCTGCGTGGGGAGAAATGCGTGGATGAAGATCCGCTGCTCTCAGAGAGCCCCCCAATTCTCTAATGACCCACTAATGACACAGTGATGGCAACGAAGGTGAGACCTGTCTCTGTTTCTGCTCTTTAAAACTTTTTTAATTCGCTCGTCTGTCTGGCCGAGCTCCCACCAGCCACTATCGTGTGTTTCTTTTTTTAAGGCCTGTAAGTTTTGAATATCGTGTGTGAAACTCATGTTTAACGTAATTTACACGGCACCATGAAGTGCTGACAATTGAAATTAAAAAGAAACAACGGTTAATCGTTTTCCTGTAAACATGGAAAAAGTGTATCATTAAAAAGAGTCTTGTGACATTTCACTGCCTCTCCAGTACGGGTCACGGCGCATCATGGGAAATGTAGTTTTGTCGCCATTGAATGCTAGCCTCTAAAATTCAACATGTTTACATGGACTTTAAAAGCCGATTTTATAAATTGTCTTCTATTCTTTGTTTACTGGGGTAGCCCTAAAGTTTCGGTGAATGTTTAGTCATGAGATTAGTTAACATGGTACTTCTCAACCCCTATTAGTACTGCCAAGGGCTAACACTTGTAGGCCCTATTCCCTGTTTTATTGCCCTTTGCTCTTCATTGTTGAGACTTTAGTCATAAACCTGCACTGTGGTTTCTGGTGCAAGCTCTGATGAGTTTGTTTGTAGTGTTTGTTGAAGGTAATGCTTCTCATTAGTCAGCAGGCCTTGACTTTTCTTATCTTCACAATTCATGTCAACAGAGCCAGTCACCGGCAGTTCAGTTTTCATTCAGTCCAGGTTTGTTTGAAAACAAACCGGTGTGACATATTAAGATAGGCAGACATAACTTCTGCAGAAATACTTCCCTTAAAGAAATGTGATGTATTCATGGCAAATAGCTTGTTTACTTGCACTTCCTTACACACACACACTTGCCCTGTGTGTATAAAGACAGGCCTGTAGCTTGAGGAGGCCTCCTGAATAGAGGAACCCTTCTTCACGCTGCTAATACAGCCTACACAGAGTATGTGCGTGTGTGTCTGTGTGTCTGTGTGTGTGTGTGTTTGTTTGTGTGTAAGAGCATAAAGCATAATGGGACCTTTGTAGTAATTGTAACTTTCCTTTTCATTCCTAAACCTCCGACCCATATCTACATATTCCTATATTTATTCACATTGTATTTACATGCAAACAGAACTGTTCACCTGCAAAGTGTAATATTTAAAAACTGGTTAGATGAGCAGAGTGTTTACTGTAAATAGGGGTTTATTTTCAGTTTATCAATGTATTTCTCGTGGGACCCCAGTATTGTAGTTTCCATCAGAAACCTGGTTTGACTCAGTCAGTCAATCATTAAATTAAATCAGGAGCTGCTGATGGAGTTTCACAAATCTAAACAATGGCTGGAGGAACCAAGGAGGAATCTGGAACTGAACCAGTGTTCTTCTCACCACCTTACAGATATTGATACTTTTTACTGCTTTCTTGTTTATTTGCATGCATTATAATGTAAACTTTGCTGACAGAATGACATTTTATCACACTGAGAAAAATACCTTAAAGTAATTTGCATAGGCACCTAACACCTGTCAGACTACTGTAGTTCTTTTCTGTCCTAAACTGTTCAATACTGACACTGAATACTATATTTAGACCAGATAATGTTTATCTACATAAAGAAAGCCTTTATCAGGAAGGGAGATCGGTTTCCGTGACCTAGACTGTGAAGGCTAAACTAAAACTAAAAGTAAAGACCGATTTTAAAGATTCTTGTGATTTGTGTAATGGGAACCAGATGGGAACATGATAAGACAAAGAAGTGTCTGTGTATCTGTTCATACATGCAAGTGTGTGTGTGTGTGTGTGTGTGTGTGTGTGTGTGTGTGTGTGTGTGTGTGCCATTACTGTGGAATTTTCTTGTAGCCACAAATGAACAGAAAACACATGATCAGGTGCCTAAGCTTTCCTGTTTCACCAAGTATAAATTATTGTCGGTGTGAACTGACAGACACATGGACAGACACCAGAGGAGTCTTTTAACTCCTGTCTTTTCTTTTTCTTTGGTGCAGGCACAAGTTTTGTACGACTTTTCAGCAGAGCCGGGAAATAATGAACTTTCAGTCAGAGAGGGAGAGACAGTCACAATCACAAACCAGGTAAACACACTTCTTCCTGGAGCAGAACATGAGAAAGTCACAAGTGTAATCAGGGTTCAGTTTTATTGCAGGTCATTTTTATACCACAGAAATTACAATAAAAATTCAGGGGCATATAACACTTCATACTGAAACCCATTCAATATACATAATCTCTATTTTGCTGTCTAATCTGTACGAGCCCATATATATATGTATGTCTGTGTTGTATGTACTGTATGTGTGACGGTAAGGTACCGTCCCCACACACTGCTCCCCAGGCGCTGTGTTCCTGGCTGCCCGCTGCTTTATTTGGTGAATGGGTTAAAGACGGAGGAAGAATTTTACACTGTGTGCCGTTATGTGTTCACATATGACAGAACACACTTTACTTAATTACTAAATGTCATGTTTGCCTGCAGGGACGGGTTAAAACATGCTTGAACAGTGGTTTTCAAAACATTAATAGTCATTTAAAAGTGTTTGAAGGGCTATTTAACTTTATTTGTATTTTTAAGGTCATACAACTAAAATATGAGAATAAATTTTTTTGGTTACAAGCACAATGTGGGCATGAGTATGTTAGACACTTGTAAGTGAAGATGGGTGAAGAATAATTGCTGTGCCTCTGAATGCTTGTCATGAAAAACAGTTCTGTGTCTGTCCTGTGGTGATCTTTCCTGTAAAGTTGAATGTGTTTGCATGATTTGTCAGAATATAGGAGGAGGATGGATAGAGGCGCAGAACTCCAGAGGAGAAATTGGCCTGGTGCCAGAGGACTATGTTGAGGTAAGGATGACTGAACGGCCTGAGGGCACACAGGGTCATTTACACACACACACACACACACACACACAAATGCTCACTGTGTGTGTGTCGGTGACGTTTCCTGAAAAGGACGGAAACCGCCATAGAAGGGTGTTTGCCAAACTCAGCAGGAAGCCTTTTTTTCCTTGTAGCCCAGCTGACATTTTTGCACATCAGCATGACCTGCTGTGCCATTTATTGTTAAAGAGATGACACAGTATCATTTTCTCATTTCCGAAACCTGAACTTGGCTGACGCCAATACAAGAGACTTTTTTCCTGTAAAATCTCACATTTTTTTAAATGAGCTATTTTTATTTGTCGTTTAATGATCAAATACTCTGTTAATGTATTTCTTCAGTCCAGTCTCATTCACAAAACATGGAAATGCGGTAGTTATTCTAGAGCAGTGCTTGGCTTTCTGCTCATTCTTGGGCCCATGCCAGGCTACATGTGGCCACTGTTGTTATCACATGACTACATTATCTTTCTTTCAGTAGTTCTGAGATATTTCAGGATGGATTTTTTCTCTCCGATATCCTAGTCAGCATTTTCTGTTAATATCCTGTTACTCAGTGCTCTGTACACTACCAGTAAACAGTTTATAGTGCTTGTGCATTTATTTCATAAACTGCAGATTTGTATTCATGTTAAACACTGGAAAGTTGTTGAGTCAATTACTATAAAAGAAAATATGTGAGTAAAACATGTTTCCTTTATAAAATGAAAAAAAAGAAACCGAGTCTCAGTCTAATTGTAGACTGTCCTTTAACTTAAAATGCACTGTTTCATCCTATTGAATGTCACTTAATAGCTCATTAAATATCTAAAACATGTCTGTTGATCCTATTATAATTATATTAGAGATATTTTTGTAGGTCAGTAGACCGATTGTCTGTGAGCATGTGTGTTTTTTGGCTTTGTAACCAATAAGACACTTTTATATTTAAACTTGTTTCACATCTTGACCTAATTATGAATGAATCAAACCAGTAAATAAATGAACAAATAAGAATTATGAGCAGGTTTTTAAATATTTAGAACAGTTTAATGCATGGTATAATACATCTAGATTATTTTTTATAGAGACAAACTGAGAAATATGGGTTGTGTATGTAGAATACCCATATCCTGCATGGCAGAGGATTTATTTAGCTTCAGGCAGGATAATAATTAAAGCTTCATGCTGAAAATATGTTACCACACATTAGACCACATTACTAACATTCAGTACATGCCTGAATTGAATAGCAACAACCTCTTATCTGAAATTCTTTTCTCTCACCATTGATCTGTCATTCTCAATCAACAGGAAGATAAAAGTGGCAAAATCTGTAACTCGCTCTGTAAGATTCCCTCCGGAAGCACTGTTACATATTTCCACTTGTTCAGTCTATGGTGATTTAAGCTTATTTCAGGCTTAAGCTTAAGCTTGTAACAATTCATAGTTATAAGGAATGTTTTTGCCCACTCTGCTTTTGAATGAAGAACAATTCAGGGCACACCATTAAAACATAGATCATTTTCATTTTCAAGGATGCAGGAATTGAGATTTCAGGCAGTATATACATGATTTACGTCCTGACATCATGGATAATTATTTTTTTAATTTAGTGTGAGAGTGTGGCATAATTTTACATATAACTGTGCACACAGACCCATATACACAGAAACATTTGTCATTGAACCCGGGAGAACTTTCAGGATAGTCATGGGCTACAAGGAGTTGGGGGAAATCTGTAGAGGGAGGGGCTCCAGATTCAAATTCAGATTCAGAAGCTTTATTGTGGTAAACATAGTCAAATGAAAGCGGCTGAGTGGTGAAGTGCCGAGAGAAAGAGCAGCAAACAGTGTAGGAGAACAAACGCTGGTCATATTTACTGAAATCCGAGTTTACTGATACACTCTGAGTGTAAGGGTTAAAGCATTGATACTGCACGGGTCTGCTTGTGTTTGTGGGTGGTGTGTTTTTAAGTTTGATCCTGTAGTGAACGTTGAGGGGTCTTTTTGGTGAAGACGAGCAGATGCAGACTTGGTAGACAGCCCAGACTCGGTGTAAACACACCGACGGAGCCATGAAGGCTGTTTGTGCTCTGCGCTAGCTGTGGAAGCTTGGCTTCTGCTCACTATCTCTCACAGCTGCACGCACACACACACACACACACACACACACACACACACAAACGTCCTTCACCGCACATCTCTGTGTGCCAAACCATGACTGCATGTGTACACTTCTCTACAAAAACATTCTGCTTTCAGCTGTTTTGTTGTGGCTTTCTTTCAAGGACTGCCTCTGTCAACAGAGACGTGAATTTAAAAGCATTGCAGCACATCATACAGGTTTAACATAAACACCTGGGGTTTGTTTTAAGGTGTACTATGAAGATTAGGCCCTAACCTGTGTGAATTTTGCAACAAATATTTTTTTTAGTTTCCATCAAGGTTTGTTCGTGTATAGAGAATAATTTGTGTATAGAGGAAGTCTGTTGACATTGACTTAAAATATGCTGGTATTGACAATCACTGTGAACAAAATTAATATTTTGTCATGTATATGATACTAATACACATGATACTGTGATCCTGTGGCAGTTGGCTGTCTGGTTTACTCGGCAGCATAGTAGGTAGCAGTACTGCTTCTAACACAGGTGGTCACGTGTCGTAAAAGAAGATGATAATAAAGCAAACAAAAGAGGAAAGACATTTATATTGTGTAGCCACTACTGTAGCATAAAGTCATGTTGGAGGAGATGCAGTGTTGGGAGCGAGACACTACCCGCACCTGAAGATCGTCAGGTCTTTTGTTAGTGAGGTTTTTTTTTTTCTTTTTTTCTTTCATTTTATAAAAAGATGGGATCTGAAATACACCCCCAGTTCACAGGAAGTACCGATAAACAGTAAAGGAAAAAGGAGATAATACCACCAATCTATCAACCCACCCTCACCGCCATCGTCCTCCAGTAGAGAGAGTGAGTCACGGGTAGTCTGCCAGCCCTGAAACAGTAAATGTTACATTAAGCTCTGAGTAGTGTTGTGTTAATTATCCTGGCTTTGGACTCCACAGTATTTTCTCTATTCTTTTGTTCAGCAGCGTGAAAGATTCTGAGGTTTAGGGCAAACAGTGTTTGAGTCAATGGATAAGACAAAAAGAGCAGACCTGGCTAGTGCACGTCAGGAGGAACCCGTAACTTGGTCATACATTCACCATAAAAAGAGACAAATCACACCATGAAGAAATGTATTGATAAATTGGTCTGATACCTTTTTTATTGTTTTATTGTAATAATAATAGTAAGGCTATCATTTAGACTGATCTAAATAAACAAATGAATTTGCCGGTAAATTTGACTAATAACTTTATTTTGTTCAGATTTTCTACAGATATTGTGACAAATATCGTCATTGTGAATTCTTTTGGCTGTGATAATCACATAGCCCTGTGACAGCCCTGACTATAGCCCTGGTTATAAGAGTGTAAAGTAAAGGGAAATTTGTTGAAAGTCTTCTTTGTTTTAATGGATCATAAGCTGTGGATGAGTCAGACATTACATTGATCAAATGTGTTCCTTTAATAGTGTTTGATTTGATCAGAAGAGCTACAGCTCAGTCGGACCCTTCGTGTAAATGATATTGTTTGTCTCTCCACAGCTAAATAAGCCCCAGCCTGTCACAGCGGGAGGAAATGTGCCCACAATAGACCTGTCCTTCTTTGACAGCCACGCCCCAGCCAGCAACACACAAAGTCAGGTGAGCCCTCACACACTCTTCCTTCCTTCCTTCCCTCCCTGTGCTCTTTAAAAACAGCCCTCTGTGTCCCATCTCTGCTCCCACTGCAGCCCAGAGCAGAAGATGAAACTAGAACAGTCTTCATTAGTGCCGCGGCACATCAGAATGTGGTCATCTGCAGGAAGTGTGTCAGCAGAAGAGGAAGGGAGATTCCAAATCCAACTTGAAACTTCTTACAAGCCAAAATGTCTATGCAAGTAAAAGAGGTGTATGAAATTGAAACAGCCCAAATCAAAGATCTCAGATGCATTCAGATTTATGCTCATTTTCATGATGTTACACATCCAAGGAATTGTTTTCTTTGGGGGCATGTTCACACGACATGTTCACAAGAAAAACGAAGACATAAATAATAGTAATCCACAATAATAAAGCTGCATTATACACAACAATAAAATATAATAAAAAACTTAATTTTTTTAAAATAAAATCAGGTCTGAGGAAAAAATGGTATACTCATTTGCATTGGCACTTCTCACAGGAAATGAATCTGGACTCTAATTATAGTTGATGTGTGGGAGGCGTTCTGCATTTATGATAAGAGAAAGCATTTTTTCGGTAGACTGCCTGAGTCACTGTAAACAAGGAACGTGATTTGACTAGCAAACTTCGCAAGCGGAAGCACTGAAGACGTGTGAAGAACAGTTTGTCTGCATGTCATCGTTTTGTCACCTCATTCTCTTTTGCAATAATCTCTTCTTACGATGTTCTGAGAGACTCCTAAACTGGACTGGAACACTGATCTTTCAGTGCAAATCGTTAAACAACATTAGCCCCAGTAAGACCTGTTGCACATTAAGTCATTTACATATTAATTTTGAATGCATGTTTAATTTCAGATTGATTTATTTAAAAATGCATACTAGTCTGCCTGACTAGCGTGTATTCCTCATCTACACATGAATTAGGAACGAAAATGTAATTCTAATTTCCTTTTTAACAGGCAAAATGGAAAATTGTTTTAAATGTTCCTTCTTTTATTAGATGTAAGAAGCTATCTAAACCTGAACTTTGAATCTGTGAAGGGACAATTCATGTATAATAGCAGAAGCTGCAGACCATATGTTCTCAGAGGTTCTCTGTCTGATACAGAAGTGAAATCAGCTGCAGGGTGACATTTAAATAGAAGAGACCGGGAGATTGTAACAGACAATCTAAGAGTATGGTTGTCATTAAATCATGCCAGTCAATTTGGGCAACTAAGGAAAACATTTATAAGAATGTATTTTGGAAATCAATGTCTTTGATTGTAAAAAAAAAAATTTTGGAAAAAATGGATCTGAAATCTCACAAAATACCCTGCATAAACCAGCATCTTGTAGTATGGTAGTTAAGTAGTAAGGTTTTAGGTTACAGCTTTAGTAGTTGGTGTTACAGTATAATGTGGGACCTTCATACTATCTATTATACTGTCTAGTGTCAGGTTAAATATGCAGGAATGTTAACTTACCTGTAACACAGATGAAGCAACATTTTGTGTTTAATGCTTAATGATGGTTTCTGCCGATTGGAGAGTTTAGCGGGTTTGTACCTCAGTGTGGCCATAAACCACCTACTGGGTCATTTGGTATGCAGAATAATATTCACAGATTGTTTGTGCAGTGTGTAGAAGCAGGTGATTTCCAAAACTGCGCCACACCAAAAACAGACCTGTGTGAAACAAAGTAATGGGCGTCAGCTGACCTCATTTACTGGCCACTGAAAAAAAGGATAGTTGCAACAACGTTTGCCTAGAATAATCCTTTAATATGCAAGACAGTCCTTGCACTTCTGAGTTTTGGAGCTTGTGTACGGTTTTACTGTTTTGTTTGCACCATTTGGTGCAATGGGGGTATTGATTTTCCCCCCCCCTTTTTTTTTTATTTTTTTATTAAACTAAAAGGACAGAATTTGGCTGAATAGCAAATAAGGCACAACCTCACCACTCTCCTCTGTAGTTGGCTGCTGCAGGGTTTAACCTTTCCTTGCAGGGCATTTATGATGATGTGAACACTCTCATTTAAGGTGGATGTATTTCAGGTGGAAAGCCCCGACACCCCCCTCACCCCTGCCTCCCCGACTTCCCCTGATGAGGTAACCACGGTGCCATGTGGGCTGGGCCTCTGGGTCATGCATGGAGGCCACCCTTCCTATCCCGCCATTGCTCTGCCCCAGTCCCCTCTCTGCCTCTTTTCCTTCATATCCACTACCTGCACTCACAGACACAGGAGCTGACAGCCCTGTGATTTAATGAAGCGCGCACACACAGCACCTGCAATCAAACGGATCAGCACCAGTTTTGTAATATGATTTAATCACTGGTCACACCAATCGCTCAGTGTCCATGTTTTTTTTAACAGTAAAATAAGACCAATTATTATCAGTAATCATTTCACAGAGAGATCATGAACTGATGCAATTTGGATGTGTGTTTTTTTAGCAATTTATTTTTAAGCTTTTTTTTGTTTTGTTTATAACTGCATTGTTGAACAGGAACTTCTGGTCTGAACTACACATACACACAGACATATCAGCCATGACATTAAAACCTAATATTGTGTAGGTCCCCTGAAAACAGCTCCTAATATGTCGAGACTAAAATATTGATTGGATGTCAAGTCAGCACCTATTGCCACGACAAACTCTGTCAGGGTCCTCAAATCATTCCTGAACATTTTTTCATTGTGGCGGAGTATATTATCCTGCTGAAAGAGGCTGCTGACATTAGGGGATATGATTAAGGTGAACGAGTGAGTTTGGTCTGCAACAGTGTTTATGGAGGTGTCCAATGAATGCCTGGACCCAAGGGTTCCCTGCAGAATGTCGCCCAAGAAAACGTTCATTTGTCAAGATTTAGCATGGTGGACAAGAGTTAGCATGGACACTCTGACCCATCTGTGACTACCCATATGTAGCAAGCTGTGTCATAGCCAGCATTATTTTTTTCAGCAATTTGTTCTATAGTAGCTCTCAGACTTCACTCTGGGCACCCATGACCTGCTGCAGGTTGTCACTTTTTTGCATCACTTTTGGTCTGTACTGACCACTGCAGACCAGGAACCCTTTACAAGACCTGCTGTTTTGGGTGGGGCTCTGTCCAAGACGTCCAGACATCATCATTTGGCCCTTGTCAAAGTCGCTTGTATTTCAATTTCCTGCTTCCAACACGTCAACTTCAAGAACCTTGTGTTCACTTTTAGCCTTATATACACCCTGTGTCTTCTCCCGTCATTTAACTAGATAATCAGTATTATTCACTTCACCTCTCTGTGGATTTACTGTTTTGACTGATCAGTCTTCATTATCAGGGGACAGGTTACCAAGAATATCACAATGTAAAGACTAGTGAAACACAACTATACTATAAAAAAGGCACATTTACAGCAGGATTAGAGATGGTTCATTTTTCTCTCAGCACTATTTTTGCAGTGCATTCAAGTTGGGCCTCCAGCATGGCAGATTAGAACCGTTTTAAGGTAATAAAGTAGGAGAGAAAAAGAGAAAACCAAAAGCAGGAGATATTAGGGGTTGAAATATATATTTGGGAAATATGCACACACACACACACACACACACACATCTATCATACACCTTTCCTAGCATGGTCAAGCTCCATTTCCAGTGCATGGCATGCAGTTTTCTTTTGGATGTTTGTCAAATGGAGAGAAAAAAAAAGCTGTTCTTGTATTTCTGCATGCTCTTCGCATTTATGTTTAACTTACATTGTATAGAAATTGGTCTTTGGCCTTGATGGCACAAAAGGAAGAGTCTATTGATGTTGCCTGTCTCTAAATGTGTGTTAAAACCCTTTCACACACACATGGACAAGTGGAAGCATATGTCCATTCACAATCTAGCACGAGGGGGAATTAACTTTGCTTTCTTTGTGGGTCATTAAAGGATTTTCTCTTTTTATTTGCAATGCTATTGAATTTGCCATTATCTTAAAATGGTTTTTAAGGGTTTTGATGTAGGGAGGTTGTCTTTTGAATGCCTCAAAGGAAGCTAGAAAATCACTTTTTGAACAGAGAGCGATGTCGCAGACGTCAATGCTTTCCATTTAGAGAATTGCACTTTAGCTCTTTTTTTTTTTGTTGACCTCCCTTCTGTGTTTCGGTGAAAGGCCGTTTCTGATTCCTACCCTCAATTGCACACTTGGTGATGCTTGGCAGTACTAAAAGAGCACACAAGGACAGATGTTTCAGAATATTAGAGAATTGAAACTGCTGAGGTCTTTTGGGTTCATCCATAGATTTAACGATTTTATTTGGTTTGGAATGGAAGGGCAGGCTGCTCAGATACAGTGTAATATTACTTTTAGAACTTGAAAGTGAAATTTACACCCCACAGCCTCCACCCAACCTAAATATAGCTGACCAAGACACGGTCCCTGAAGCAAGACTAGCAACTTGAGAGCATGAGATTCACAGTTGACACAGCTCTCAAGCCACACATGCCTTTTCTTACACTCACTTTTCATCTTCCGTTCCTCTGAACAACAACCAATCACTGAGCCCCCACTTACCCAACCAATCACAAAATCCTAGACTCACTCCAAGCTGAGCTTGAAGTTTGGAATCGCTGGTCTGAAATCTTAAGTTTTGTAGTGAAACTGAAAGGTCACGACCACTTTTCATATTAATCATGCTTGTGATTTTATATACAGTAATCCCCCAGTTTTATGCGGATCAGGAGTCGCAGATTCAGTCACACGCGGATTTTTCAAAGAACTAAACTTTCCTACCTTGTCCCTGACTTAACTGAGCATCAGCACAGAGAGCGGTCTTGTTCTTTTGTGTAAGAGTCTTTGCGCTGCTAATGCTAACCGCTAATGCTATTTTAAGCAATAAAGTTTTCTGATTATGATTTATTTTTTTACCTTTACATTTTCTTTATGGGTAATGCATTAAACTGAGTTTAAAATGAAATTAAAGTGTTCTGGGAGCAGAATTGGGGGCAAATGTAGGGTTTACACTATAAAAATAGGCATTTGTAGGCTTTTTTTTTTTTTTACCAAAACACAACGCGTTTTTTTAAATATGCAGTCAGTTTAGAATAATCTACAGCTCTGTATGTCATAAAACATTTTGAGAATGTTTTATATTAATGTCCATTTGAATTTATTTATTTTACAGCTTCCTACTAATATTTTCTAATAATTAGTTTTAACTTGCACAGGTTAGTATTTCAGAATAATATTTGTACATTGATCTTCCATCGTACTGCACTAACATTCATTTAAGAAATTAATTCCAGATTCCAAATATCTGAGAAATATCGTACCACATATTATGAAATTGAATGTCCTACACTACTGTAGAGAAAACTCATAAACAGGTGAGCATGGTTTGGGCATGTGTGAGATGATATAGGCTTGCAGTTGGGGGCTTTAATTTGTTAGTTACATTAGCCACTTACCTGGTTGGTCAACTAGATTTGAGATGATAAGAAAACCGTAAATTAAATGTTTGCCTGAAACGTTTCTTTAATGCTGATTGACACAAATCTAGCTGTGTTTCTGAGTGGTGCTTTCCCATTCAGCTGTAATGTGTGGGGAAGCATGCTTTCTGAAATCTGCCTCTCTTTCTAACAGAGTAACGGTAATGACCCATGGGCAGTGTTTGACACCAATGCCTCTGGAGGCTTATCTAACAACTGGGCGGCCCAACCGGAGGGCACGGAAACGGGCAAGAACGCCAACAACGCCTGGGGCTCCACTTCATACGGCCACCCTCAGGCCTACCAGGGCCCAGGTAACACACACACTGACTTCTGCAGTAAGAAGGCAACAGTAAAAGAGGATTAAAGTGATAACTGAGGGGAAAAAAAGTAGTTTTTTCTGTAATTTATCAGAAAGGACAGTCGTCTTCCATCTTCTAGGTCTACTACATTTGGGGCAACATCCTGTTGTTCTAAAAGGACAGAATATAATTAATTTAAACAACCCAATCAAGTACTGTCCAGAAGTTTTCAGCAAACACTCATTTCTTTATATTTTGCTTTGAATCACAAAAATACTACTTTATGCCTGTCAAACTGTCGTATATTTGGCATATTGAGTAGATTAAATGAAAGAAAGTGGCTCTTTTTACTCAGGCCTGTCTTCATGAACACACATGCTGAACATTATGAGCTACTCATGAATTTTTTAACATTTATGTAACTCCTTTTTCTGATGACTTTTAATTCAATTATCCATAAACTTGATGTTATATTAAACGTTGCAGATTCTGACCTGATTAAAGTCCCACATTCACATAATCTTATTCTGCAGTGTGTGACAGAATGACATGAGACTTTAGATCAGTGATCCCCAAACTCCACATTTGACCCGGCCCCCTGAACAATACCAGAGACGCATTATATTTCCCCCCGCATTATTATTTTTGCAGTCTGGCCACGCGATCGAGACTAATGCACCCATAGAACACTGGGGTGTAGTGGGCCTGCCCGACTGAATCCCTGGAAATGTTT
>JBBIGB010204920.1:0-14564 GCA_037577075.1 Alestopetersius hilgendorfi
ATTGATTAGTAACAATCACAAACCTATTGCGTAATCACGTACACTTTATGCAACACAATATTCCAGTCAGCCCCTAAAACAGACACAAACACCACCAGCTATAACCAATATTAATCACCGTCTGTGAAAGACAAACAGGCGATTTAACAAGTCTGTGTGCACACGTGTGATAGAGAAAGTGATCAGGAAGATTATTCATCAAATATGCAAACCAAACTCAGGAGGGAAAGAAACTCCTGCCTCACGCATCATTCTCCATACACATACTATGGAAAAATCTAATTGTTTATGGTGCTGTGCAACACTTTTTCTATGTGCAGATCCCATTCCAGTTCACTCTCCCCACAGCCACAACACCTGAACCTGGCCTGAGACTAGTGCAAAAACATGTTTACCTCCTCACCTAAAGCACAGAATCACTGGAGGTCAGACTCTGTTAGGACATAAAAGGGTTCAGATTTAACAGCCTACAGTTTTTACTGAAGTACTTTCAATCAGAGCACCATTAAAAGGAGGTGGGTCTGAGTTCACGCTCTGGTAGGGTTTTGATTTAAGGAAGGAAAAAAAAAATCTGTAAAGATGTAAACACTCAGGAGCAACACTAAACAGACACTAGATTGTTTTTGTATTATGTATACTGAGGGCATACTTCTATCTGAACTCTACTGTGTTACCAGTGGGGCTTGCTGAACCAAACATACCTTTCTAGCGCTGCTGGGGATCTTTTGTGACTTGGTGCTGGTGGTGCGGGGGGACTTCCGCTGCGCTTGGTCCACCAGAGGAGAGCGGGCAGCGGCTGTGGGGCGGCTCAGGCGGGCACTGGCAGGGGACTTGCGTGCGCTGTTACGAAGTTTGTTGAAGCCTCTCTGCAGACGGCTGTCCACCTTCCCGGGCTTCTTAGGGGTGTTATCGATCATGAATGCCATGGACTGCCTGCGCTCAGACTTCGGGTGCAGACAAACACACATCGGAAAAAGAACGTTTTTAGCACGGCATCTCACCTGTTCGTTGTGTGGGGAACAACACTATTGATTTTTTAATATAATGGATGCCCATTCATACAAGGCATCTCAAGCCTGGGATCGGGTTGTTCTGGCTCAGACTTGTTCCTAAATGCTATGCGCTGAGGAGATGCTATACACGTGATGTTCTTGGGTGATACAAAAATGACATATAACATGAATTGCAGATAATACTCTTTTCAATAGCTCCATCTTTGTTTTTTTTGGTTTTTTTTAAAAATGTGAACTTTCCAATCACTGGGCCAAGCAACGCATTCTCATCTTTATTTTACTGAGCACCTGTGGCCATAATGGGGCTGCATTATAGTTTCTGCAATTAATTGATGTGTTAATTCAACACCCTCAGTATTTATATTAGGTCTATAACATATATCTTCTAAATATTGCATTATTGAGTTCTTCAATTTTGATAACCCAAGAGGTTGCAAGGAGCCTCAAACCATCTTCACGTAATCCAACAAAAGTCCAAATTATTTTGGCCAATCTTTAACCGTTAAAGGTGTTGGCGAATCTGTGTATAAGCTGCTGCAGTCAGAAGGAGATATTAAATGTGTTAGTTTTTATGTCAGAACACTATGTAAAACAAAGCTACAAAAACAGCCCACTTTAAAATCAGATTAGAGAAAAGTGATATGGGCCCTGTAACCTTTCTGGTCAAAGGCCTTAATGTGGTCAGTGTCACAGACCTACTTCAGTTTAAACAGTGAAATAGTTCAGATTTCATTTTACTTTTTATGCTCTTTACGTACATTAAAATTGTATATACACAATATCTACTACGCTAATTCTTTGTTATTTATCCTTCTACCCATCACGAGGCACCTGAGATGGTGCCAGCTCCAGTAGATAAAGGCCAACCCTGCGAGGTTCCTGAAGCACCCAGAAAATCCTGCTTTATGACGGTTGGAGCTACACATGCTGCCCCCGTGCTTCCAGTGATTCAGACCCCATCTACCTTCTGCACCCACCGACTCATCCCTGTGCTGATCTGGACTTCATGTTATATTGAACCTTCAGCTGCAGATCACACATGATGTTATATAATCTGTATCTGTTATCACCCAAATGAGGATGGGTTCCCTGATTTAGTCTGGTTCCTCTCAAGGTTTCTTCCTATTGCCATCTTAGATAGTTTTTCCTTGCCACTGTCGCCGTCACTCTTGGCTTGCTCATCAGAGGCATTTCATTCACACATTCATACACATTTCATTTTGTAAAGCTGCTTTGTGACAATTACCATTGTTAAAAGCACTATATAAATAAAATTGAATTGAATATAACAGGTACTTGCAGCTACTTACAGGAGAGGGGGGTCTGTTCTGACAGTTGTTAGTAGAACGAAGACCTCGACTCTTCGGAGTTGCAGGCCGAGGGAAGCAACTTGCTAATTTCTTAGCCTGTAGAGAAAAGTAAAAAAAAACAAAACAAAACAAAAAAAAAACAGGTCAATCAAAAAGATTTTGGCATATAATAAACTTCTACTCCAGTTTCTGAAAACATAATCCCTGTGAGGTCTCCTGTTGTATAAGCTTTGAGTTAACAGTTTAGGAAGTAGTTAATGTTAATTTGATTCATATTGTAATAATAAACAGCTGTGGATTGTGTGTGTTGTGTGTGCATGCAAGAGTGTCGGTCCGTTTTTCTTAGGGCTGATGTATTTTTACCTCGGGAGTCTCATGGTCCTGTAGCTGGCCAGCAGGTCGTTTGGTTGCCAGTGGGGTGCAGACAGTTCGTAATTCGGGTCTTTTGCACGTTCCACTGGTGAGCTGCTTAGATGAGCGGTGAGCTGCAGTTCCTGCACTTATCTGACCAGGCAGCATGCTGTGGCGCTGGGACTGAGAAGCATGGTGAGAATCAATCAGCTGACTTGGGATCATGGAGGCACGCCGGATTGTCTCTGTCGGATCCCCAAATCGCACATCCTCATCAGTCACACAAAGGCTGGAGAAGCCCAGGCTGGGCTGAAGAAGCAAGACAGCAAACAGTTAAACACAAACAGCACTGCTAATGATTATTTCGGTCATTAAACTAATCATCCTGTATCTCCCGTTCTTCACTGGCACCAGTATTCTGCATAATTAAAAAGGCCTATTAACCCCCTACATTACAGTCTTTCAGAATGGAGTGTAAATCATAAACATTATATTATTATAGAGCATTACAAGGGCTCTACAGCACTTCTATTTAAATAAAAGCATCTGACAAAACAAATATCCAATATTAACAGTGGAGTCTAATCAACTGGGGCTGCACATTTTAGCAAAAAAAACAAAAAAAAAAAAAACAAAAACTATCCAAAGGCAAAGATATAAATCGACTCAATGGTCATCATAAAGGACTGTTCTGTACATTTTTACATTCTTTGTTCCCCTCTGTGGTTTTACAAACTAAAGTACAGTTATTGTACATTTAAAATGGATATATGTAAACAAATTCTCACAAGGCTGTTTGGCAGTTTATATTCCTATACGGACAGCTTGGAATACGACATGAATGGAATTTGACAAGCCAAATTACACACTGTTTAAAAAAAATCCATTATATAAAACCCTAAATTATTGGTATCCAATTGTTCTATACATTAACCAGTCAAGAAAAATATTTTAGCGCCAAACAGCTTATCTTTGTGCACAAACACAAACACACCCTGGACTCCAGAGGGTAGCTGCTCTTCAGATGTGGTAAGCAGGCCTTATTACGCGACTGGAGCTCCGCAATGCGCATCCAATCGTCTGCAACATGTTCCGGCTCATATTCCGCTCCCACGCAGAATGTGCTAGAAGCTAGTACACATCAAAAGTGTTAGTTAGCATTGTTCATAAACAATGAAACAGAACATCCACCTTTATTCCTCTGCAGGAATAAAATGCATCCAGCCAGATCTTGCCATTTTCCATGCGATGCTAAATCAGGACTAAGTTTACTACAGTCAAACAGAAAACACTGATGCAGCGGGAAAGAGACTCTTGTCCTAGAAAACAAAAGAAAGGTACGCACCCCGTGGTGGGGCGTTTCCATGCACATTGCTCCGGCGGTACCCGGGCAAGCCAAGGAGCTGGTCACTGGAGTCTGCTGCACTGGGCTCCTTGAACATCTCCTGGGTTTTGTGAGATGACAGGTTGGGCTGGCTGGCATGCAAGCAGGAGAACGACTCTTCTGCTTCATGACTACCACCACTGGGGGTTTTCTGCAAAAACACAATAAGTCATATCCTGCAGACCTAAGGCTAAAATAACATACAATAAAACCTATTGTGGCACAACTAACTGCACGCTATTCATATTTTTTCTTTAATCTGCTAATCAACTTGGCTAACAATAACTAATTAGTCTAGCAACGATTTAAGGATTACATTTGGAAAAGTGTGACATCACAACTTTCTAATCATCACAACTTTCTAATCTAAAATATAAACTGAAGTATTCACTTTTTTTTTTTAGATTTAGTAGTATTTGTAAATGTGTCCTGGGATAAGCAGCCGAATGTACTGGTTTGATTTACAGGGAAATCTGCAAGACTGCCTTTACCTTAGACAAAGTGATGTTGATAACCTGCGTGGTGCGACGTCTCTTAACTGAAGAGGTAGGCTTCTTTGAAGAGTCTAGCGTGAGTTCGCCTAGGCATGTTATACTGCCTTCCAGGTTTTTTTGGTGGATAGCACCATCCTGGTTCTTACTTCGGGGGTTCATGGGAGTAAAGTAAAGTGTCTCCAAAGAGCCCCCACCCTGGAGATGACGCTTCGCTGCCAATCGTTGAGAACTGCGAATCAGGGGAGTACTGGACTCACCTGGCGCCGACGGCTTACTGCAAAATGTGACAATGAGTGAATAAATGACAAAAGAGAAAAAGTCCCTGATATGACTGCTAAACAAGCTTTACAGAAAGGACCGAGTTACCCAGCAGCATTCAGAGAATCATCCAGATCAAGTTCCAGGCTGTCCGTGCTGGTGTTTTGCAGCTCTGCTGGGACTCTGAGGTAAACATCATCTCGGTGTTTCACCTCACCTGCCTGCTTTTTCTCTCTCAACTGACGATTTGCAAAATCCAACTGAAACAAATTGTAGTCAAATTACGTCTCAATAAGCTTGCGATTTGGGCAATTTTGAACAAAATGTTTGCTTTGGAAATTTATTTGAACCTAGACTGCTCACTAACCTGAGTCTCAAGGCTCCGAACCTTGACCAATAAACTTTTCTCAGATTCGCTAGTCTTCTCCACTTTCATAGACGTCAGTTTTAGCTCGGCCTTCAGGGCCTTTCTCTCGCTCTCACTAGCCTCTAGAGTGACCTGAAGGGCCTGCCGTGCCTTCTGCTCCTCCACCAGCAGCTGCTTTTTTCCATTGTAGTGTGTTTTAACAGTCTCCAACTGCAGGGAAATAGCACATCAGACAGGCTTCGGTTTTTTACATTACTGCACAAAGTAAACACAAACCAACCCACTGGAAAAATGAATCCTAACCTGCCCTTTGTAGTGCCCCACTGCCTCAGTCTTCAACTTCAGCTGCTCCTGTAGTTTTTGGTTCTGTTTCTCCTTTTGTTGGACAGCCTCTTTCATGGCATCTATTGATTCATGCTGCTCTCGAAGCCTCAGTTCCAACTCCGCGCCAAGTCTTTGAGAGGCATCACATTCCCTCTGAAGAGACTGGCTTACTGAAGAGAGATGCTCCTTCTCCTTCTGCATGGTTTCCAAATCTCTTTGATACTCGTCTTGGGTATCCTGTAGCCCCCTATTCTCTGCGCTGACACCCTGGCACTCACTCCGGAGAGACTGGTTAACTGATAAAAGATGTTCATTCTCCTCCTTCAAACTCTTCAACTCTTGTTGGGATCCATCTTGGGTGTTTTGCAGGTCACACCTCAGGGTTTTTATAGCCTCTTGTTGTTCACTGTTTACCAACAACAAGTTCTGGCACTTGCTCTGGAGGATCTGGTTGACTGAAGAAAGAGATTCCTTGTCATTCTTCAAGACTTCCATGTCTTTCTTGTATCCATCATGGATGTTCTGCACATCACTCTTGAGCACACAGAGCACCTCCTGATGCTCTTTGATCACTTTCTGCAAGCTCTGGCACTCACACAGGAGAGACTGGTTGACTGAAGATAGATGCTCCTTCTCCTTCTGCAAGGCCTCTACTTCTTTCTGGTGCCTTTCTTGAGTTTTCTGCAGGTCAGCCGTTAGGGTATTCAGAGTCTCCTCTCGCTTCTTTGATTCTGAATGCAAATTATTACATTCACTCTGGAGAGACTTGTTGACTGAAATAAGATCATCTTTTTCCTTGTTCAAGGTTCCCAATTCTTTTTGATATTCATTTTGTGTGCCCTGAAAATCAGCCTTTACAGTGTTCAGGGACTCCTCCAGCCCTTTGATCTCTGCCTGCAAGCTCTGGCACTCAATCTGAAGGGACGCCTTCTCTTTTTTCAAGGTTTCCAAATCTTTTTGGTACCCATCCTGCTTGTCATGTAGCCCTTTCTTCTCATCCCTCAGGTTCTGGCACTCACTCTGCAAAGACTGGTTGACTAAAGAAAGGTGCTCTTTCTCTTTCTTTAGTGCCTCCGACTCTTGTTGGTTCTCAGCTTGGGCAGCTTGGGTATTCTGCAGGGCAGCCTTCAGGGTATTCAAGGCCCCCTGTTCCTCCTTGATGTCTGTATGCAAGATCTGACACTCACTCTGTAGAGACTGGTTGACTGAGACAAGATCTTCCTTGTCCTTCATCAGGACTTCCAATTCTTTCTGATATCCCTCTTGGGTACTCTGAAAGTCAGACTTTAGGGTACTAAGGGTCTCCTGCTGTCCTTTGACCTCCACCTGCAAGCTCTGGCACTCATTCTGGAGGGACTGGATCACTGTAGAGAGATGTTCCTTCTCTTTATTAAAAGTATCCAACTGATGCTGGTGTGCAACTTGGGAGCTCTGTTGGTCAGCTCTGAGCAAAGAGAGTGCCTCCTGTTGCTCCTTAATTTTCATTTGTAAGTTATTACATTCATTCTGCAAAGACTGGTTAACTGAGGAAATATGCTCCTTCTCCTTCTGCAAGGCATCTACCTCTTGCTGGAAGCCATCTTGGGTTTTCTGCAAATCAGCCTTTAGCGTATTTAATGTCTTCTCTTGTTCTTTGTTCTCCACCTGTAAGCTCTGACACTCACTCTGGAGGCTATGGTTGACTGTAGAGAGATGCTCCCGCTCATTCTTTAACGTTTCCAAACCTTTCTGCAGTTCAGCCTCGAGCACATCAAGAGCCTCTTGCTTATTCTTGTTTTCTGTCTGCAATCTCTGGCAGTCTTTCTGCAGGGAACGGTTCTCTGAGGTTAGTTGTTCCTTGTCCTTCTGCAAAGTGTCCTGCTCATACTGATACCTGTCCAACTCTTGTCTCAGCTTGGTGCTAAGCTCAGTGACTGTTTTCTCCAAAGACTCTTTGGCATGACAAGCTTCACTTGCCAGGGTTTCTTTCTGTTGGCAAAGCAGTTCCATTTGCTTCAGTTTCTTTTCAGTTGACTGCAGGAGCTCATTTTTAGCTGCAACCTGACACATGACAGAATCGAGGTGCCCCTGCAGCTCTTCAGCCTTATCAAGTTGTCTCTGGAGAGCTTCTTCAGATTCTTGGAGATGTTTTTGTTTCAAGTCTTCTTGTTCCTTCAAATGTTCATGGAGAGAAGCAAGCATAGATTCTCTCTCAGATGCAAGACTAGTGAGCTCATTAACTTGAGCTTGAAGTTCAGTCACATCTCCCTCAAGTTCTTTTTGTTGAGCTTCCTTAATTTCCTGAGCTTTAGCTCTAAGGTTTTCTTGATGCTTGGCCTCCTTTTGAAGTACAAGTAACTCAGATTGCCTTTCTGTGGCAAGAGCCGTGGCTTCCACAAGTTCCTTCTGAAGCTGAGCAAAGTTTTCTTCCAAAACTGTGTGTTTAGTGTTTAAAACAGAATTCTGTTGTTCCACATGTAGGGCCCTGTCCTGCTGTTGACGTATTTCCTCTTTGAGAAATTTTATCTCTGTCAGCAGTTCCTCCACACTTTTCAGATGTCCATCAATCTCATGCCGCAATTGTGCCACTTCTAATTTTAGAGTTTGCTCTTTGATCTCATGCTCTTCTTTTGAAGCCTTGAGAATATTTTCTATGGTAGCAGTTCTCTCCTTCTCAGTGGAAAGTTCTTGTTTAAAATCTTTCAACTGCTGCACAAGATCCTCAAGAGCTTTATCTTTCTCAGAGATTAGTCCCTCAGCTTCAACAAGTTGCAACTTCAGGTCAGAAACAGCTAATCTCTGTTCTTCCACTTCTCTCTGTAGATGGTCATGCATTTCAGTAGATTCTGTTACAATGGACTGAATGTTGTCTTTAAGGGTCTGGATCTCTCCTTCCTTCAAATCAAGATCCCTGCTCAGGCTCTGTACTTCCAAATCTTTGGTAGCCATTTCCTTACTCAGCTGTTGTGAATTCTGTGTCTTCTCAAACAGCTGCTGTTGTAGCATGTTTGACTCGTTTTGAACAGAAGAAAGTTTCTGCTGTTGTTCAAGGAGTTCTTCATCCTTGGAAGATATTTTTTCTTTCAAGACAAACAGTTCAGTCTCTCTTTGCCTTAGGGAAACCACAGCTCCCTCAATCTCACACTGTAACCGAGATATCTTCTCCTGATTCTCTGTGATGATACGCTGAAGTTCCACTTCAGTCTCATCTTTAGCTTTCTTTACTAGCTCCAGTTGTGACTGGGCCTTTTCTCGTTCCTCTGTGAGACTGGCTGCAAGTGCATTTCCCTCTTGTGTAACCTTTTCAATACATGATTCTGCATAGAGTTTCTGTTGCCTCATCTTGCGAAGTTCTTGGCTCAGCGTCCCTAGCTCGGCAAACATTGCATGAGCCTTTTCCTCCTGCTGTTGGAACTTTTCTTCCAGCAAAGATTTTTGCTGCTCTTTTGCTGCAAGAACATCCTCACCTTTCTTTTTCTCCATATCAATCTCATTCTGCAGACGAGAAACAGTTTCATCCAAAGCAGAGATTCTGGCATGGAAAGAGGCATTTTCCTCTACCACTCTCTGATGGTCCAGAAGCTTTTCCTCATATTCCATAAGAGAGGCTTGAGCAGTCTGCAGGTCAGCCCTTAGAACATTAAGCGCTTCCTGCTGTGTTTCACTCTCTACCTGCAAACCTTGGCACTTGGCTTGCAGCGTATTAACGGTGCTCTCCAAAGAGGCTACCTTGTCCTCTAGATCCTCTCGTTGCTTACGAAGTTCTGCACTGACAGTAAGCTCTGCTTTAAGATGGATCTCCAGTTGTTGAAGATGGGCCAGATCAGTTTCTAAAGTGGCTATATGAGCATTAAGATGTTCCTGTTTTTCTCTTGACAGTTGTTCCTGAGCTTCCCTCTCTGCTCGGACAGTATTTAGTGACTGCTCTAGATCTAAAATCAGTCCCTGCATTCGCAGGGTTTCTCTTTCGAAAGAACTTCTTGCTTCCAACAGCAGATTCTCAACATCCTTCTTTTCCTTCTCAAGGCCAGAAATGGTTTCTTCAAGGTGTGACAGTTTAAGAGTCAGGTCTGCCAGATCTTGGTTCAGTTTGTCCTTCTGTGGTGGTAAGGATAAATATTTAAAATAACCTTTAGAAATGAAAAATATCATACTAAAAGAGCAAAGTGCATTGTTTACCCTCAACTAAACCCTCTAAAGCCTAATGGTTGTTTTGCTGCACAAGCAAAACAATTTTCTGCAAAACGTGACCTGATCTGGCAAAATTAGTCACCGTGACCCCAAATCAAAAATTGAGGGTTTTTTTTTATCATTGAAAAGATAAAAAAAATCTTTAAAGTGATATCATGGTCAAAGTTGCATGTTAAACTTTTGTCATCTTACAATCGTTTAAATGACTGTGTCGCAGCACAATTTTCCAACTGAAAAATGGAGAAAATCACCTTTAAATGTTTCGGTTTTTTGTTGATATCTTTAACAAGTCATAGCATCCAAAGAGATGCGCACAGTATTCAATAAAATTTCACTACAGGCATTTAGATACTTAGAAAAACATCTGTCGGAAGTGTCAATCATTTCAAAATATTTCATAATACTTCAAATAATTATTTTATGACTTGAGAGCTGCAACTGAACTTAAAACAGCCATTTAAGTATATTTTGACAATTATATATTCATGAAATGTTGGGAGATTAATTTAAGACCTTTTTTTCCACATGAGACCAAAAAAGAAAAACTGACATTTTTGATGTGCAACATAATTGACCCGTATCTAAATAACGCCGACTTCATTACGGCAGACCAAGTCACAAATATCCCCCCAAAAAATAGAGCATATTGCTTGTTCTACACCCAGAATTCCTCCCAAGGATCAATGACAAACATCCATTTATGCATCAACACCCACCTCCAGGACAAGTCCCAGATTTTCCCCTTTTTCTTGGTTTTGTTTCAGGGCTCTGGAGACATCCTCCTCCAAAACAGAGATCTTGCCTTGTAAGATCTGAATCTGCTCATTAAGGCTTTGCTGGAAATGGATAAGGAGAAAATGTCAGAAAGTAGTGAGGAAAAATTTGATAAGTTACGTATTTTTTATTCGGCATGTGTTTAAAGCACCGCATGAGGAATTATTGAATGTATGCAGGATATGGAATACAGTATACCCGGTCAGTGATGGCCTGACTGAGCTCTTTTTGCAGGCAGTCTCTTCTACTCCCCCACTCTGCCTGTGACGACTGATAGACCTCCATTATTTGAGAGACCTCCTCTTCAGCTTTCGTAAGCCGGGCAAAAACATTTCGTACCTGTTGTGATCAGATAGTTCAATGGTCAAACCCAAGTAATGGATGTTAACCCATTTAATTCCAATGGCAACAACTGAGAGTTTTTTTATTTTATTTTGGAAGCTCAAAGTGTTGTTTTGGCTTTGGGCAGCCAATGCAAGTTAAGAAAAATTAAAAAGAGGTTGTCTCCCCTAAATTGTATCAATGTCATGTAAATGGAGACATGACCACGTCCCTTTACATCCAGCCTGCACCTCTGGAAAGAGATGTCTGCCTCAAACTTGCACAAGAGGAAGTTCATAGAATACCTTAACAGACATTACTAAAATATTTTGAACACATTTTCTAAAGGGTCTACTACTAATATTTAATGAGAATTATATTCCTGCATGCATCTTTTCACCGTAAGAAGAGTAAATGTAAGCACGGCAACAATTGTTGTCGCTAGCATAATACATAGTCAAAGGGCTAGTTATACTACCTCTCAAAGGTTTTGGCTGTTTATTCCCTCTTTTTTTTTTTTAAATCTTTTTTTGTTCTACACAACTTAAAACTATCAGGTCAGGCCGGGGGGTGTTACATGAGATCTTGGTGGGAAGAGCAGCCTCCTGTCGGGGGTGAACAGCTGGGTTGCTGCGGTGGGATCCGCCCTGCTGGGGGACGGGCCTTGGGGTCTTTGATCTTTTCAGTGGATGGATGACCCTCCACCGTGTGAGTGGTCGCAGAGGGTCTAGGGGTTCCCTACCCATGTACCACATAGTGGGTGTAAATAGGTCAAAATAGGTGAAATTTAGACTATGTAGTTTCCCCATCGGCAACAATTGTTGCCAAATATAAAACCTATATTTTCACTACCACAACCACAAAGAAATTGAAAAATTCAAACATAATGCGTGTTAGGGATGTCTAAGGAGTAAAATGCATGCACTTGTTTTGCAGGGGAAAATTTGGGATTAAACGGGTTAAATATGACCATCACATTTATGATCACTCCTGTGATATTTTATGTCCTCTGGTGACTCTCAAGAACACTAAAAGCAGACAGTCCATTCCCACCTCTAAGGCAAGTGTCCCATTCTCCTCCAGCAACGCATCAATTCTTTGGTCCTTCTGTTTGTTGTCTTTTTTCAGGTCTTGGTGTTCCTTAAGTGCCTCGTGCAGTCTTTGAAGAAGTCTATAATAAAAACACAAGTCCACTTAAACTCGCTCATTTGTCTACACGAATACACATGCAAAAAACAAAAATACATAAACATATGACTGAATAACTTCTGACCCGTCGTTATTCTGCTGCAGTTCTTGCTGAGTCAATCTGTGGTCCTTCTCGAGACCCTCCTGGTCCCTCAGCAAATGCTGCAGCCTGACCTCTAGCTGGCTGATTTGACTCTCTGAGGGTGAGATAAAATATTTTCTTTCTAATGAGAAATTTTTTATTATAAATATTTGAAATATGATCTAGAATCAAGAAACAAAAAGCCAATGTGAGATCATTATTAACATCTTTAATAGGCTTTATTCATTAATCTAATCAGACCACAACCTTTCGGATGACGAGCCTACGGGTTGGTGAAGTGTGTGTGAGTGTGACTGTCAGTGTGTTTTTTTTTTTTTTTACCTTTCTCAGCGATGGTGGTCATGCTCTCAGCCAGCTCTCGCTCCAGTTCATCTCTGATCTCACCCTCTCGTGACATCTCCTGCCGGAGTCTCCTGAGCTGGACCTGTGGCGTGTTCATAATCTCCTGGACGGGAGAACTGAGGACAGACAAGTGTCTCAGTTACACAAACATTTGACTTCAGAAACATTATTACAAAATCACTACAGCATTAGCTATAACAAATCCTCCAAAAACAGAGAAAACCAATAACGAAACAAGTCTTAACTCTCGGCTGCTCTGAAACTCCACCAAATGATTACACTTGTGTTTCTCTGAGGAAACCATGTCAGTCAAGCACCATACCTGAAAGAGCTGGAGGCCACAGTGTGGAGCTCCTGAAATGGAATGAGTGGAGACTGAGAACGGGTGAAAAAAGGAGATCCGTCACTGTCGTACGAGGACACACTACTGCTGGTGGACATGTGGAAGACGGCTGAGACAGGGACACAGACAGACAGAAACAAGTTAACTCTATAAAGGTTGTGGCACTATGATACAATGGGAGAGATTAGCTAAACACACACACCCCAGAGAGCAAATGAAAAAAGTGTGTAAGGAAGTAAAGGTAAACGGGGCATTTGGCTGATGCTCCAATTCAGAACGACTTACAATCATAATTACAGGGACAGTCCCCCTGGAGCAACTCAGGGTTAAGTGTCTTGCTAAAGAACACAATGGTAGAAAGCAGGGCTTTTACCCACTAGTGATTAATCAGTAAGACTGCACTTTTTTTGGGGTGGGGGACACTTACAGTTGGTAGTGAGGAATGTATCTACATGGTCACGCAAAGAGATGCCGTTGATCCCATTCTGGACCACTCGGAACATTGACGCCATCTGCAACTGAGATGAGACACCACACAAAAAAGCTTTTTCCTGAATCTGCACTAATGAGTGTTCTGGTTCGGGTATGCAGAGAAGTTACCTTATTGTGTGTACTAAGCAAAGTTAGAGTTTAACCTGATTAAAAAACAAACATAAGCATGGAAACAACTTACATCAGAATTAAAGTCTACTTTGGGGATCAGGCCTTTTTCCATCCCGCAGTAGCACAAGAGCAGCGCCACCTGCAAAACACACACACTTGCTTTACAACACGTCATCACTGCACTACTATAGAAAAACAATCCTTCGCACTATTGGGTCAGCACTGCTCAGACTCACACACCTTGGCAAGCTCCAGCTTCTTGCTGCTCCATGCTTCCACAGGAAATACACCCTGCTCTCCATCACACACGCCTGGCACAGGAGGAGGAGATAATTATTTGCACACTTTCAGTGACACCAGAACAGCATCAGGACAGAAGGGATTAAATCACTCAAACATACTGTGAAGATAGCCTGCGACTATTGACAGCCTCTCTGTCTGAAGGAGGTCTTCAGGACGCTGGCTGACATTCTCCCCTTTTCTATAGGAGCCAATCAGAGGACAGAACAGTTGAACACTCCAGACACAAACCTCTGATCAGCAAGGAGGGGTGTGGGGCACTGTTCACGTAAACTCATCAGGTAACAAACAATTAACATGTACAAGTGAGCAAAGCTTATGCTATACCCACCACATGCTACCTTTTGAACTGCAGGTGTCATACAAGTGTTGGAACAAAGTGAGCAGGAGTGTTGGCCATTAGAGTGGGGCAGCATGACTGTTTTATCATCATGATAAATGCATTCAGAGCTGGTGTGTTTAAAAATTCCTAATGTTAAATAGGTTTTGTAATGTAATATTTTAACCACATCACCCTCAGAGCAGTGTGGCTGACTGCACTCACATTTTATAGACAAGCTTCAGGAGGACACATCCATCGTGCAGATCAGTGATGCTGCATACAGGTTCGTCCAGGCACAGGCTGTTGATCTACAGAAATAAGGTTGTTTACGGTACTTGCATCAGAGTATGGGAGCATTTGGCAATTGTGGCAATTTCTGGGGGGGAATGTCTGATTTGTGTTGTCAGAAAAAGCACACTGTCCTTGTGTAGCACGCAGAACATAAGCCCACCCCTCTCCACCCAGATGTCTAAAGCCCAATCTCCTCCACCCCGACAAGGCTGCATGTAAACACAGATTGTTTTCATGGTGTGACAATCTCCACATGTGGAGAGGTTATAGATAGATTAGTGGAGGAACACTCACCCAAACCAGAAG
>JBBIGB010205445.1:0-14558 GCA_037577075.1 Alestopetersius hilgendorfi
TGTGTGTGTGTGTGTGTGTGTGTGTGTGTGTGTGTGTGTGTGTGTGTGTGTGTATATTTATATATGAGAGTTATGTGTAACAGCTCTGTAAACTAAGATCTTGGCATCAAATGCTAATCAACGTTCCTTTTCTCTGGTTTCTTTCAAAAAGAACAGACAGTTGGAAGAGTTGGATGTGCTGTATAGTCATTTAAATGCACCCTCTTTGAATATATTCACTGGTGAACTGGTGCTGAAACACTAAATTCTGATGGTGTGGTCTCAGTATATTCTCTTTTTGAGTGGTTTTAGGTCTTTGGTGTGCTGTCTAGAGATGAGGCCAATCCGATATGTTTGGAAACGCCGAAAAGCAAGACAGCTGTTTGCAGTGTGTGTAAAGCCAGCGTGCCGAGGGGTGGAAGTATGGTTGCGTCGTGCAGTACAACAAATTTAATCAAGCACCTGCAGAGATTTCAGTTTATGCTGGCAAACAGGGAAAAGGCACCAGGCAACAGACGCGTGCGGACTGTTTCAAAAACGCCAACAAATTTACAGCAGACAACCCAAAAGCAAAAGGAATATCAGAGAAGACTCTTAGCTCTCTTTCAAGAGTTCCTTGGGGTTCTTTCAGGGGCTGTTTTTGCCCTCTCCCCCTCTCTCTATATATCTCAACACGAGGCTGAGGTGGGGCATCTCGTAACTCGGCTGGTCCACATTAAATAAGTGGTTAGATTACACTCTGCCCATGTCGTGTTTGCGAATTCATGTTATTTTAAATTGATTCGTTTTTCACTTTAATCTTTACACATAGTTGTTGCTGCTAAAATGGCCCTAATACTTGAACTATTTAGATGATTCAGCCAAGATTTTTGTGTTTTTCATATTTACAAATTTGTACATCTGTTGCTGCTACCTTTTTGTGAAATGTGACATAAATAAATTCCTTTGGAATGCCTTTAAATTCATTCTAGTTGTGTATATTTTTTGCTCTTCTAATAAGTGCTTAGTAGTTTTTTTATGCTGTGATCTAACCTTACTAACAAACAGCACAATTTCAACAAAAATAATGGTAATATTAAGTAAAAATATGTCGGAATCGGTGTCGACAGTCAAGTAACGGTCATGGATCGGAACTGGAAAAACATGGATTGGCCCATCACTAGTTCTGTCAGTTTTTAGTGTTGAGTTCTTCATGCTGATTCATTGATTCTTATTTATGCTCAAATTTTTGATCACCACAGGTTTTTATCACTTAACCATTTATTTCATAAACTGCACATTTTTATTCTTGTTAAGCACTGAAAACTATAAACGGAAAAAATGTAAAATTAAAATTATATCCTTTATAACATGTTCATTCATTTTAGTGAAATATGTCCTGTTTTTGATTTTTATACATGTAAACAAGATGCCAAGACAAATATTACACTGTACTGTAAATTAATGCTCTGTCAGACGACTGGATTTCTGCTGACCTAAATAGCAGTGATGATACAAGATCTAATCTTCAAGACATCTTTCAAGACATATCTGAAGATATTTGAAGATTTTTATCTCAGAAAATAAGTCTGTAAACAAGGATTTTATGTCAGTTTAGCTGCTTTACAGAATGAAGAGCTGACTTTCCATTCTGTTGCTTAAGTTGGGATCTTGGTTAAATGTGAGTGGGTGGTTCAGTGCTTTGCAATACCAGCGTCCTGGGTTCGAGCATCATGTCCCCTCCTTTGGGGCAGTTGGTGGCCTAGTGTTTAGGGAATTGCACTGTGATCAGAAGGTCATGGGTTTGAATCTCAGGACTGCTGTTGGCACCACTAAGCAAGGTACTACCCCTACACACTGCTCCCTGGGTGCTGCCACTGGTTCACTTGGTGAATGGGTGAAATGCAGAGAGTACAGAGAAAGAAGTTTGCACTGTTTACACGGTGTGGTGTGGTGTGGTGTGGTGTGGTGTGGTGTGGTGTGGTGTGGTGTGGTGTGGTGTAGTGTGGTGTGGTGTGTTCATATAAGGGGCCACTTCAAATGTTGCAGAAGTCAGTACGAAAAGTTGCATAATTTAAGACGGAACTGTAAATAATTTCGCATTTATGGCAGAACTGAAGATGACTTAAGCTTCATCCATTTTATGGCAATCACAGTTTATTCACAGGCCATTTTAATGTTTTATACAAAAGTTGTTTATAGATTTGTGCTGCTATTTCTTTTTATCTCCATTTACCCATAGCATCTTAACAAGTGACTAAGCTCAACTTCTCTTAAGGCAAGTGCTCTCTTTTCCCAATTAAAAACATTTTTTCTTTGTGAAATCGTAGAAGGGGAGTTTGACTGTGTTCAGCTTTTAGCTAACGTTACCTGAGGAATACTCTATTTTTTTCCAGAATATCTTGTATTTCAAGCTGTTTTTAAACATTCTTAAAAAATATCAGGAGTAGTGTTGTAGAATTATTTTGGGATTTAAATGGCAAGTTATGCCTGTGTTAAATTTTGAAACAAAATTATCAAATGAGTGCTTAAAGTATTTGAGCCAACCCAGGCTGTATTTATTTTACCTTTCTTGCTGAGGAACCTAGTGTACTGAACCAGTTTGAGAGTATAGCTAGAAAAAGCATTGACTGAATTCAGTTGGCTCGGAACCGCCGTCCTTTGAAGTCAGACAACCACGATTTCTGAATTGCCGTCTGTGACTCTTCACACATAACCAAATGCAGAGTGAAAGGTCAGAACTAATATTTCCTTCAGTTCCTCCACTGTTGTAACACGAGGGAAGTGTTATATCATGGGAGAAGTCATGTCACCGCCATAAAAAGTCCAAAGAACCTCACTGTTGTGTGATGCAGGTACAAGTCAGGGTATGGCACCTTTATTTTTTTATTATCATTTTATCATACATGAACACACCAAGTGAAGCAAAGGTGAGCCAGGAATGGAGGAAGAATGTGGGGACTGAACCTTGCTCAAGGGTACCTCAGTGGTGCCACTAGCAGTCCTGGAATTCGAATCTACGGCCTTCCGTTTGCAGGGTCAACTGCCTAATCACCAGGCCACCCGCTGCCCTTCAAACTTTGCCTTGTCTTGTTGTAGTCGTTGGGTTGTCCAGTAAAGGCACGTTTGCACATGTAGACTTTCCTTAAAGGTCCCATGGCATGAAAATTTCACTTTATGAGATTTTTTAAACATTAATACGAGTTCCCCTAGTCGGTCGAGTTCCCTGATAGGTCGAATGTCTAAGAGCCATTGCTATACACTGTAAACATTAGCACATGGTACCGTGGCCGCAAGCTGACCATACCCCCAACCTCCATCTTCCCCTGCCTCTCTCCTCCTCGTCCCGCCTCTCTCCTGCTCATAATCTTTTAAAGCTACAGACACAGAAATGGCGCATCCTAGGGAACTCTCATTGTGTCTGTAATTCTGCACCAAGGCTGAATGTTGGAGAGAGACTTCAGAAACAGTATTAGGGGACCACTATGACCTATATATAAGCATTCAAATGCAGCGTGCTATGGGACCTTTAAGACTCTGTTTGCTGAATATGTATGTGCATGGGTGTGTAAGCTTTTCTGTATTCGTCCATTTACAGCTTGAAAAGGTTTGAGGAGGAATGTTTGACTGAGCGACTCAGGGAAAGACAAATTCAACCTCTTTAATAAATATTAGATCATTTCTAACAGTGTACAAAAAATTTTATTCATCATTTTATTTGTGAACATGAATGAATTAAAGGAAGATAATCTACTTATTATCTAATTGTTACTGTGCAGTTTATACAGTTACTGTACTCTGGTGGTGGTTGTGTACAGAGTTGGTCTGAATGTGTTTCTCACGGTCCAGTTCTAGATGTGTTCTAGACTTATAAAGGGTACTCATGATAGACCAGAAAAGTGCTCTTTAGGTAACTGGGCACTATTTCACTTGGAATACTTCATCTGAAGAGCTCACACTGTATTATACCAAGTAGTATTCTAGCAATCAGCATTAGTGTGTAACTAAACCCTGGCAAACAAGCTATATCCATGCCAGTCAGGTCAGAGCTGCTGTACTTTAGAACGTGTAACCAAAGCATGAGAACTAATTGGTGCATTATCAGAATTTGGCTTTAACCTTTTTGCACCCTCACAGGCCCGAAGGACTGAGCTTGGGGCTCCTCCCTTTACAATAGCTGGGTGTGCTGAATTAAGGGAGGAGACAGGACTCTTAAAAACATGGGCTCTCTGTCTGAGAGGAAAAGAGAGGGCTGTAGAACAGGCTGTAGAGGATAGGAGGAGAGACGGAGGGAGTGGGAGGTAGAGAGCCCAGGATATGTTTTCAGCACTAAGTGGTGGTGGTTTTGTTTATCATTATGCCTTTTGTTTAAGATAAAGTCTCCGCTTTGCACTCACTCCAGTGTCTCTGCATGTTTCTGGGTGTGTGTTTAGGCCTCCTAGCCTGTGGACGGCAATTTCACACTGTGTTCACACTGTGGACACTTTACACTTGATGCTCCCAACACTCCTAATCCAAACATTCCATTAATTATCTAGCTGTTCTTCAGTTGAAGTGGGTATGTTAATACAAAAATGTGCAGGGCAGGGGTTACTTGAGAACTGGTTTGTAAACCACTGTAGTGGAGCCAAGTCATCTATTCAGGTGTTGTCAGTTACATGGCCAAAAGATTGTAATCTCAATATGTAGTAATATAAACCTAATATTGTATTTTATTCATATTGTTCAGCCCTGCTGGCCATCGGGCTGTTTCGTATTGTGAGAGCATTCATTTGGAGAATTTAAAATATGCTTTATCATTGTGCAAAACTATTAGTGATTCATTATGAATTTACATTTTAATTGATCTTAAAAATGCACATTCATACAAAAATTCATCCAAGAAAAGCTTGTAATTTGTTAGGGCTCTTTTGCATTTTGCAGCATTGTGTGACACATTAGAAAGGACAGTATCACAAAATTCATTAAGAAACAACACATTGTGCTGCGCTAATACACTGTCATAGCTCTAATGATGCAGGCGTCTCGCTGACCTTCCCTCGCCTCTCACTGCTGCTTAATAATGCATGCTATGCCTGGAGAGCACCTTACGTGAGATCCATCTTGATAGGGAGAGAGAGGGAATGAGTGAGGGAGAGGGAGAGTGACTGAGTGAGGGAGAGAGAAACTGAAGAAAGGAAAGAGAAGCTCAATTTTAGAAAGATGTTAAATAATAGGCTCTAGTAATTTGAGGATGGTGAGAGTAGCTGATGAAGACATTGGAGCTTAAATGTGAGCTAATGCCACAAACCTCATGAAATTACAGGGTTGTGATTGAGGGGGATAGCCATGGGAGCTACACCCCCCTAATTGTGATACATTGTAGGAGCAGAGGTGCTACACGGACTGTCAATCATTAATGAAAGCCAGTACGGGCTCAAATTACTACTCGTAGGAGAGCAGATATGCTTACTACTCCCGTTTTCTGTGTTAGGTTTACACAGTGGTGCTGCTGCTTTACTCTCCTCGTTTCAGGCTTTCTGTTCTTTAACATTTAGTGATATTATAATACTAAACATGTAACATTTATTGATATAGTAAAGTATAACTTTGGCCTCAAACTGGGATCTTGTTTAGTGTCAAATTGAATTATTAGTTTTTTAAGTATTTATGTACCTCACATAACTGAAAAATGAGGCTGATGTTTGTCTATACTTTTTTCAAAGTTAAGATGAGCACAGTATTGTAGGGTATAAACTTATATAATTTGTCAACTACAATAGTCTCGTAGTCCCAGTGGAAAACTTAAAAAGCAGACAGTTAATGGAATACATTTTGGGGAAATGGGGGAAATTGGGTAAACTGTCACTGGCTGATTTCAATATTGCAAATGAACTAATGATATTAAACTGTATTGTATGTCTCTTTTCTGTACCTCCTTAGGTCCCTGGCTCCAGATTAGAGGAGACTGTTACCAGCTGTGTGAGAGGTGGAATGGGGATTAACAACTAAGTCCTGTTCCTAAGACTCCTATGTCACGGGATGCCTTCCTCTGGATCTTCTCTTCTTGACAAACTTCTCTTGAGACTGTGTGTCACTGGAGAAAACTGGATACTAGTCTGTATTCTACACTAGATGGAGTCATGACGTACCTGATTCTAGAGGATTGCTCAGTGACTGTTGAAAGGGCCCTGCTTTGGGATTATATCTCATGTGACTGAAGCAGGTTCCTCATAAGAATCTAATGAGCTATTTTTATGCTTCTGATTTGAGTTATTCATTATTAAAGATGTTTTGTGACGTTTTTAGATTCCTGTAAAAGGAGGAAAAGCTCTGTTAATTGGTAAAAGGTTTACACCATCACCATGAAGGCCTCTGATCACCATCTCATCTCCTCAAAACCCTTCTCTGTAATGGTCCTCTGGCATCTGGATTTCACCGAATAGTTTGCAGAAAGTGCAAAATCCAATCTATGTCTAACCCATCTGGGTCTGTTGCATGGCGCAGACATTTGCTCTGAGTGCCCTTTCTAGGGCTTTGTCCTCTACCTGCTACCTGACCTCAATAGACTGGCTAATTTATTTTGGGTAAATATTACTGATTCCAAGTTAGTATCATATATCTGAACTGAATGAACTGCAGAAATTAGACTAGTTCCATACGTAAGTTCTATACTGACTGGTAAGGCAGGGTGAGCTAAACCAAGGAATGACTTCCTTGACTTGAACTCCTTAATACCAAAGCTGAAAGCCAGCGTGGAGAACGCAGTGCAAGTGTTAAGTTTAAGGAAATGGCAGAGCATGCGGAGCTTCTTGCAGAAATGACTACTGTTGGACGACTGTCTGCCACAGAGCGTCTGAAGCATGCCCAGAAACGCCGCTCACAGCAACTGAAAGGCTGGGCTCAGATGGAGAAGGAGAATGCCAGAGCGGGAAAGGCTTTGCAGAAGAAGAACAAGAAGGAGGGCAGCAGGAAAGTGACCTTCCCCAACAACATTACGCTGCTGGAGGCTGCAGCCAGAAATGACCTGGAGGAAGGTAAGTGGAGGGGGAATGGGGTCACTAAAGAGGAATTCGAATGCATAGAATGTAATTTCATGAATGATGGAAAATAGACAACAAACATGAACTTCATTTGGGTTAAGAGGGTCACAATTAAAACGCACGTTTCTAGGAGTTAGTAAGAATGGAGATGCAGTGCTTTCCTGATGATATCTAAACTGAATCTAGAGTTTAACTGGCTACCAATACCCTTACCAAAATGAAGATGACGAATTAACAGGGATATGAGAAAACATTCTTGTTAACAGTTCTGGCGTAGCTGGTGGCCTAGTGGTTAGGGAGTTCGAAAAGTCATGGGTTCTAATCCTGAGACTACCTGAAGCACCTCTGAGAGACTCTTGAGCAAGGTGCCATCCCCACACACTGCTCCATGAGCACTGTGTTCCAGGCTGCCCGCTGCTTCATTTGGTGAACGTCAGAATTCAGTACTAAATGTTACTGATAAATACACTGATTAGTTTTCTTCAGTACCTTTCAAATGGAGGTTGGGCAATGGTTAATGTGCATCATTGTTTACAAGAAAAGCAGACACCAGTTCATTTCCATGTAACCACCACGAGGGTTGTTGATTGGCAATAATGTAGCCAAGCACAATGTGGCACTATTTAGCCATATGTACCGGCATAGTTTCGCAGGATGCATGAGAGTTATCTTTTCATATTGTGTGAAAAATGTAGTGCAGGTAGTGGATGGCAGTGTTTTTGTCTGATAATGTTACCAGCTGAAACACTGATGTTTAGTTTAGCATACTCAGTGTGAGCTTCAGGTGAAAATGCCAAAGGCCAATTTGTGATGACACTAAAAGTGATTGAGAAGGGAACGTGACTTTGATGCTGTTGCTTTTGAATTCATATGTATCAATTAAACAGTAGGTACCTGATGCTCTAATTTAACCACAGTTTTCTGTGCTCCCTGTCCTGGCCAGTGCACCTTCGCCACACCTCTCCCAACCCCCAATTGTTGTTATCAGTTGTTCTCTCCCTTAGTAGCCTCACTTGTTTTCCTTTACCGCACCGTGCTTAAGGCCAGGCCAGCCCAGCCCAGGACTCACTTCCCAATCACCATCATTCAAACTGGCCATTTCTGTCTGTGTCTCTGTGATCCAGCTTTGAACTTGCCTAGCTTTGCTTAATCCCTCTGTGCCTACTCACCGGAGCAAACCAAGCCACGCCTTGCTACCAGAGCGCTAAGTGGGAGACCTTGTAGGCTCCCGAAACTCAGCCAACTTTTGTTGGCTGTCAGACTTCCACACAGTGTCTGTTTTCATCCAGAGCTTCACTGGGCGTTCCCAGGGTTGGGCCACACCTTGTGGTTCTAAGATTTTCACCAATTTAGACTTGCGCAGTGCATACAACCTGTTGTGCATACATGTGGGAGACCATCATGTTTCACATGATGACGTACAGGTTGGTAAACACCTCTGTCTTTCAGGGCATCGTAAACAACATGTGCCGAGACAAGCTGTCCCTGTGTATGGAGCACATTGCCCATGTATAGCCTCTCATTCAGAAAGTTACAGCAGTGATGTATTGGCTAGAGCTCCATACTGTCAAAGAGATGCCACTCATCCTTCAACATTTATCACAGGTTCTTTCAGGGTTTCTGGTGGCCAACCCCTGGTCCAGCCTCCTTAATTGGAAGGCCAAACGCTTACCATTAACTCCATAAGTCAGACCTGCCTTTAACAGTCTGAAACAAATGTTCACTACTGCTCCTGTCCTAAAAATGCCAGACCCAGCCCGTCTCTTTTTAGTAGAGGTAGGTGGCCTCTAAGCTTGGCCTAAGAGACGTACTGTCTCAGCCTCTGAATTCAAACCCTGCAAGGAGAGCATAATTATGGTACTGGCAACCCAGAGATCCTCGCTATCAAGGCGCCATTGGTTACTTTCAGGAATTTACCAACCACTGGAACTTAGAATATATACATCAGGCAGGAGGCTAAACTTGGATTAGGCAGTCACTCTTCTTTTGATGGTTTAATTTTCAAATCACCTGGATGAAAAAAAGCGCTCTTTTGGCATTATCTTTTGGGTGAAGCCCCAGTAGTCCCCGAGCCCATTCTACCAGCGCCTGCAGCAGTGGCCCTGGGCACGTTGGACTTAGATGAGGAAAATACCAGCCAGAGCCATTGAATGTCTGCATAGAATAGGCACACACTAATCCCACTACTGGTCATTGGAATATTAAAAATCTGACCGGTAAACTGTTTTTCTGAGCAGTGCATTTGTCCCCTTCAGATCACTTCCTTCTACCCTAAAAGCAGCAAAGGCTCTATTCCAGTCTGCATTCACGTCTATGGCACCAAGACTCCTGGTTACGAATGACAGAGCAACTCTGGGAAGGAGAACACACGGCCACAAATAGAGCAGTTTGCAGTTTCTGAGATGAAGTAGCCCAGGGCTGACTCAGGATTATGGAAAATGTAGGACAGTGAAGGATGATGTATCTATTCTGCCTTCAAAAACAGAGGAACTTCAGTTAGGAGTATTTTATACAAACATTTGGGCATGACTGGGTGCCTTCCTACTTCACAGTCCTTTCTGAGTGCAGGGAATATTATGTTTCATAATTAACCACAATGATAGTCTGGGAGTATTTGAGACTACAGTTAAAATTCCTAGTTGATTACATATGTGTATAATTCTACATTGAAAACAATGCAAACTGATTTGACTTCCTGACTTATTGTTAGCAAGAAATTGAAGACTGAACTCACTGACATCTCCTGTCATGTGAAAAGGGATAAAATAGCTAACCATTTTATTCATTTTTGGTCCAGCATTTTCCACTTCAAATCAAGTATTTTGTGCACAGTGCAATTTTCCATGTGTTGTATTGAAGAAACCAATGAAGGTTATATGCCTGTTTATGTGCCAAACCAAAACAAAGCCATTATCTAATGTGCATCTTATTTGTTTTATTTTTTCAGCAATTTCATCCCAGTGTCAGTGAACAGTGTTTTGAACAATGTGATTTGGGCTCTTGTGGTGCAAACCATTAATCCCCTAGTGTAACATGGCAAAAATATATACATATAATACATACATTGTTATGGTCAGCATTGGGCCGCGAGTGTATAAAAAAACCCAACAGCAATGCTATGACTGATAATGTGATCTCCACGCCACTGCCATGTCAGTGTTATTGTTTTTCTGAGATTGGACTAAGTAATACGTTGTTAGTTGTGATTCTATAGTGGTCCCCTAAGTCTACAGTGGTCAGTAAACCTAGGTACAAAGTCGGTGAACCTAATAAACTGGATGCATGTTTCTATATAAATACCAGATGATATTTGTTTGTGTTTGTGTTGCAGTGAGGGAGCTACTGAATAGTGGCATTAACCCAGACCTTTTTAATGAAGATGGACTGACAGCACTGCACCAGGTGTGAACACACACATGCATTCACTTACATAAAATTGTCTCTTCCTCTTCCACTTATAATTTTACACATACATTCCTTAGCTTTTTCTATAGGAGCGGGGTATCAGTGACTACTGCTATTCTTTTCATTTCCAGGAGAGAACATAGCATTCCTATCCCTGAAAATATCCAGGCCAAACACTATGATTAGTGCAGGAGGAAAAGCTAGAGCGAGTGAAGCCTGGTACGACAGTTCAGAATTTGACACTTCAGCTGTTTTTAGTCAGACATTCTCAAGATAACACAATTTTTTTCCCTCCCACTCCTTACTTTTCCTGTCTCCTTTAACACATACCTGATCAGGACTAACGACAGAAATATAGCAGTAATCATATTTTGTCTTTGTGTGTGGTTACGTTGTTTATCGCTAATGTCTTGTTCTGATAACTGTATTTTAAAGTCCCCATTGCATGGCATATCCATACAGTCCACATTTAGCAACTAAGCTGCATTACAGTCCGTTTTTAATTAATCGCTTTTGTGTTCTCATGGTCATTCAAGCTGAAGAAAAGATGTGTTTAGATCCAGAATGATTTGTGAAAGAAACACAGTTGAGGCCAGCCAATCGCGGCAGAGCTCATTTACATATATCAGTCTCAATGGTACAGTAACAAAATCCAGCATATTGTTTACAAATATAAATTGTTACGAATTGCGTATCCACATACAGTGACAACTTGGAATTAAAGTGGATGTTTGGAGAGGTAGCACCATTTGATTTACGCAACTTCACAACACAAAATATTTTTAATTGTAATCAAGACAAAAAGAGTCTTGAGTGAGCATAGGTGTTCACCCCGGAGTCAGTACTTGATAGTGCCACCTTTTGATACAATGGGGTTTGTCTCTATTAGCTTAGCACATCGAGCCACTGGGTTTTTTTCCTGATCCAACTCCTTCATGTTAGATGGGTTGTGCTGGTAAACAGCAATCTCCTCAGTTGGGTTGAGGTCTGGGTTTATACTAGGCATTTTACTAACCACTCCAGTGTAGCTTTAGCAGTATGTTTAGGGTCATTGTCCTGCTGGAAGGTGAACCCCTGCCCAGTCAAAAATCTCTTTCAGAGTGAAACAGGCTTTCTTCAAAAATTGCCCTGTACTTAGTGCAGTCCATCTTTTCTTCAAGCCATAATGGTCATGAGAGTAATAATGCTAGTATTTATGGTAAATGTCATGTGGTTGATTGGCTTGGTATCAGCAGAAACTTCAAAACTGCCTTTAAATTGTACTTTAACTTAAGTAGTCTGTCCATCATAACACAGCACTCAAAAGGAATCTGTATTGCATGTAACACATATTGCAGTGCAATGCTTTTGATGATTACCAAGAGTGATAAAGCTGTAGTGCATTGCATGCACTATATATGTTCTCTGGCATAATACAGAGTTAATTTAAAGCGAACTGTGTATGATCGACAGCATAACTTGCTGGAATGTCTTTGTGGAAGCGCAGCCCACATAACCCTGCTGAAGCAGGCTTTCAAAGTTGTTTATAACATTCAATATCCTGCTGTTTACTGGGGCATTTTTAGCGAAACACTTTGCTAGTCCATTTGAATGATAAGTAGGAGAGTGAGAATCAAAAAAGGAACAAGTGTTAGATGTGTCTAACTTGAATTACTGAAGAAAGCATCTAAAAACTACCCTTTGGTGTCTAATTTATTATATTTAAATTGTTGAATGTAGAATCATATCAACTTAATTTTAAGATAATTTTTTAAATTACAACATTGCATTTATTTTAAGCATTTTAAAGTGACTGTGGGATTATGAAAGGTGTTATATTAGTGAAACTTACTATTATTTTATGCTTACAAAAATTTAACACTAGCTAATGCTGTGCTTGCTATTTTTTATTTACTCCACAGTGCTGTATAGATGACTTTGTGGAGGTGGTGCGCTGTCTGCTGGATGCAGGAGCGAGCGTAAATGCATGCGACAGTGAGCTCTGGACTCCTCTGCATGCAGCAGCTACCTGCGGTCACACTGACCTTGTCCAGCTGCTTGTACAGGCGTAAGTCTCTCTGATATTTATTGAAAATGAAAATTATTAATCCAAATGAAAATATGTATATAAACATAGTTACGTTGCAAGAGCTCCTGCGTGTAAGTCAAAGAACGCGTGTCCTCCTAAGCCAATAAGAGGCGGAGATTGCATTGTTTACACAAGCGAAACACAGAGAGGAAAAAAACACACAACTTTTGTGTTAATGCTCTAATACGTATGTATATGTATAGTTAGTATATAAACCATTTATATTTACACAGTACCATGTGTACTTGGAAAAAGCTGCATTTAAATTCTGTAGTATTAAAAGCATGCAGTATCTAATTTTTTCCTCAATTAATTAGTAGCATTATTTGATATTTTGGCTAAATGCTACAAAAGTCCATGCATGACATTTAATAGAGATATGTGTTTGCGTGCGTGCGTGCGTGCAGTGGTGCAGATCTGCTGGCAGTAAATGCAGATGGGAACATGCCATATGATCTGTGTGAGGACGAGGCCACACTGGAGCTGATAGAGGTGGTGATGGCAGAGCAGGGTAAGTGGAAACCTGCCACCTTCACTTCCTTAATACATACAATTAGGTCCATAAGTGTTTGGACATAGATGCAAATTTTTAAAATATTTCTCTTTGTGTACCACCACAATTAAATTGAAAGTAAACAGTCAAGATGTAACAGAAGTCTAGATTTTCAGCTTTAATTTAAGAGGTTTTACAGGGGTTTTTTTTGGGGGTTTTTTTGGGGGGGGGGTCTTTTTTTTTTTTTTTTTTTTTGCTCCTCGTCTCCTTTCCTCCTCCCCCTTCTTCTCTTCTTTTTTCGAGACATTACAGCCATTTTTTGCAGAATTCCTTCATTTTCAGAGGCTCAAATGTAATTGGACAAAGTAATGTCATATAAAATGTATATATGTTTTAATACTTGGCTGGAATTCACTTGTAGTCAATAATGACTGCCTGAAGTCTGGAACCCATGGGCATCACCAATCTCGAAGGTTCCTCTCTTGCAATGCTTTGCCAGACCTTTACTGTTCCCGACTTTAGTTGTTGAGTTTTGTCTTCAGTAGCTGAAAAGCATGCTATACTAGGAGATCAGTTGATTGACTTGGCCATTGACGTGTAACTATAAAGCACCTTGCAAACACTTTTGCATCATTTGGTTGAATCTGCGCAGCGAGTGTAGCCGTATACGTTTCAGAATTCTTCCTGCTACTTCATCAATAAACAACAGTGACTCAGTTCCACTGGCAGCCAAACATGCCCATGCCATAACACTGCCTCCACCATGTTTAACGGACGATGTGGTCCACTCCCATCATTCTTGGTTTTATCTGCCCAAAGAACTTAATTCCAGAAGATCTTTTCTGGCCTACCTGATTTGCATAGAATTGGCATACCAGTGATTTGCATTAAGGTAAACCCTTTGTATTTACATTCATTTGACAGTGATATGCCTACCTCCCAAGCCTTCAGGTGTTGCTGAGCTCTTCGATCCATTCCTTTTTAAAGAAAGTACTAAATTGCATTTCTCTCACTTTATTTTTTTCAGTTTGATGATACAGTCCTTCTTCTTTGGACCTCATCTTCATTTCCAGCGAACAGCTACCAAAATAACTTTGAATCAACTACAGACCTTTTATCTACTTATTTTCTGAAAATAGAAGGACTTTGTGAAAAAGGGCTGTAATTTCAGAAAGCTTAATATAATGCCTTTGTTAAACCCCCTGAATTAAAGCTGAAAGTCCAATGTCCAAATGTAGTCTAAACTGTATACCTACGACACACGTGTGCCTTTAATAACAGTATCAGTCACTAGGTCACTGGAAATTTGGCATAATTTACACAAACTGGCATATACAAACATGAACGTTTTTCTTTTGTAATAAGCAGACATGCATGCAAACATTTCTAATATACACATTTTTAAAATGTACATTTTTGTCTTTGATTTATTTGTGTGCAAAAAAGAATGCATCTGAAACAGCTGAATCATTTTCAGTTTTAATTTGACAGAGGAACGCGTATCAGGGCTTGCTGGTTTTGAGCCATGGGGAAACTTTGGGGACTTTATTACACTGAACAAAAAATATAAACGCAACACTTTTTGTTTTGTGGGATGGTTTATCTCGGCGGG
>JBBIGB010206492.1:0-14535 GCA_037577075.1 Alestopetersius hilgendorfi
TCCCTGGAGCAACTTGAGGTTAAGGGTCTTGCTCAGGGACCCAGTGGTGGTGCTGAAGGTAGGATTCGAACCCATGATCTCTTGGTCTAGAAGCAAGTATCCTACCCACTACGCCACCACCACCACATTTCATATTCCTGTTTTTATCTTGCATCTTTACTCTAGTGTTTACAAATATATTTCTACATATTTTACCCTGAGTAAGTTTATCTTTTGATCATTTAAACAGTAATTTAGTATCTCTTAGAAAACCATTCAAACAATTTTAAAAAACACTACCTGGCAAACAAAATGAACACATTTATCAAAATTTCTGTATTCTTAAAATGTTAGGGCCAGCCCTAAACCCTAGTACAGGACAAAATCTGTCCCAGAGTCCCATAAAAATTAGGGAGGGAGGATTACATATCCTCACAAAAGAATCAAGAAGCAATTGACATTTAGAAGGTTTAACATTCATACAAAATAGGGGAAAAGTAAGGAGAGAGAGAGAGAGAGAAAATCAGAACAACTCTAGTAAGATTATACTGCGAAAATAAAAAAGCAAATGCCCAACAGTATCCGCACAGGTAAAGCCCAGAAGCAAGATGAGATGATTCAGAATATCTGTCCCTACTTAAACTACAAAATATATGCATCTTGAGACTTGGTTCATTTGAAGTGAGTACATGTCTTTCCTAAGGGAAGAATCAAATCAACTGTGCAACTGACCTCAAAGTGAACACAAAGATTGACTTCTGCATTTTTTCTGATAAAGTACAGCTGTTCATTTTTAATGCAACATTTGAGCTTTATCAAATCTCGCTGACAGGACTGCCCGCTGAAGCATTTAACACCATTCCAATTTTGACACATTTGGCCTCAATCACTGCTACCCAACCCTGAATCTGGAAGCCAGTGCCATGCATATTTTAATGCACTCCCTGCTTCAATACACTCAACACAGTACAGACTTGTTAATTGAGCTGATTAGTTGGATTAGGTGTGTTCTGGGGCAGGGAAACCCCAAAACGTGCAGAACACTGAGCCTCCAGTTCCAAGGAATGAGGTGACTTTTCTATGTATAAAACACAATCTCTACGCTATTTCAGATTACATGAACTCATTATAGATGCAGCAAACTGGTTCCTCGTCACACTACAAATACACAAGGATGAAGATTTTATGGAACGTCTGACGCAAAAAACTGCACTTGGAGCACAAACGACTCTACTACTATTTACTCGATCATAAAACGAACAATTTTCAAAACATTGCTTCTTTTTGAACATCTAGGAGATCCTGAAGCAAAAGAGAAGTTCCTCAAACAAAAATACAAAATGTAGGGTATATATTTAAAATAATAAATAAGTGTAACGTGTTTGAAGCAATAAGCTCAAACATATTGACCCTCGGGTTCACATCGGGCCTGCTGCTAGTAAAATAAAAAGCTAAGCGTCGCAGACAAAACAAGGGACGACTGGGTGTACTGAAGGCACAAGTTCACCTCTTGCAATAATGGAAATCTCAAAATGCAAGATCTCAAGCAGTGTGTTTGTTAAAAGTGTAAAGAATTGGTCTTCAACACATCGTAGTCGTAGGTTAATAGCAGGCCAGACTGGAGAAGCTAATGCTACCCTGGACATATGCTGCAGTACGGAATTTTACGGACAACTTGGATACTAACACCACAGCACAACGCCGAAAACGCTCAAACTATGTTTTAACAATATAATAATTTTGCTGACAGGTTACCGAAACACGTATATGTGTTCATTTGGCCTTCTGTCTAGCCTCTCCAGGCCCAAATCAACCAGCGGCCATTTTAAACCGCCGTTTTGGACTCGAGCAGAAGGAAGGAAGGAAGGCTCGGCTATACTGCTCTGCTCCACCATAAAAAACATACCTCACGTTAAATACCTAGGTCATAAGGGTGGGAAATCCATCGGCTTAAATCACCGGAGACTGAAATGCCTGATGTGGTCAAATTTCACGCCATACTCGTCTCCTCAACGAACTCCCTCACACGGCAGCGCCTCCACAGAACCGAGCAGAAGACTAGAAGACCACCAGAGGGCAGAGTCAGAAATCATTACACAACGGCTCCTCCTCAGCCTCATGGGCTGAGTGTTGGGCTGACTCTCTATTTCCCAGGAGGTGGCAGGATTTCACCATGAATAAGAAAATGCCCAGTTAGCAGTGGGAATCACTCGAGCTCCCATAGTAGCACGATATTTTAGCTCTGTCGTTTTCAAAGATATGCTATATAGACAAAAGTATTGGGACGCTGTTTTCCAGGGTTGTCATTAATGCTTCAGTATATACCAAGACATTTTGCACAATGCCATGTTTCCAACTTTGTGGACAGTTTGAGTGTGCCCAAGTGCACAAAGCAAGCTCCATAAAGACAGGGTGGGATGAGTTTGTTGTTGAAGAACTCCTGACCTCAAGCCCATCCAACACCTTAGGAATGAACAGAAACTGTGAGCCAGGCCATCTCGTTTAACATCAGTGCCTGATCTCATAAATGCCCTACTGAATAAATGGGCACAATTTTTCACCACTGAAGAAGAGTGGTAGCTGTCGTAACTGCAAAGCAGCAACCAACTCTATATTATCTCCATATTAAAGTATTCGAATGCAATGTCACTAAAGTTTCTATTGATTTAAGGGTCATGCTTCCCAATAACTTTGTCCATGTAGTGTATGCTATGCACTGTAAAACGATCTACTGTAGATGATCTATACTATGACTCATAAGATGTCACCCTCAGTTCTCACCTCAAGTGGACACCACACACGGCAGCAACTATTAAAAAGGCCAGATCTGACTTGTGTGCTGTGGAGTCCTTCCTAACAGGGTGTATTACATCCTGTCATGACAGCTGCTCCACTCATGAAAACCTCGCAAAGAGTACTTAAAAACTGCTCAGAACACACTACAAGATTGAGGGACAGCTTTTACCCCAATGTTATAAGACTGTTCAACACTAATGTGCAAAATAGCTTAATGCATACAACCTGCAGGCCAAATACTAATGTACTCTCTGTATTGCTACCCACATACTCTATTCACTGTATTTATGTGATACTCTGTAACGTATCACATGCTACCTGTCCAATATTGTATTGAATCTCACTTGGATTTAATGCTGCACTATCTAAAGTCAAAATGTATTTAGTATTTCATGACTTGGTGGTGGCTAAAGAGACAAAATGTGTATCAATTTGTGCTTTTGCTGTACAATTCACCCTTCCAGTCTTAACATCAGCAAGTTATAATTCTGTCTTGCTATCAAAAGCTGTTCCTGAATTTTTCACTGGCATGAGTTACGTCTTAAGCTGAGGATGCAGCCCAGGAAAACACAGGAGCTGCTTTGATCAAAACTTTGCCTTTTGCCCTATCATATACTACATATTAGAAGATTATGTTTGTAAAGTAAAGAAAACAGCATTAAATAAGAGTTTTCTTTACACATTTAACAATCTTTTATTTGCCCCTAACAGCAACATCATTAACATCTTATTGCACACTTGTAAATGTCTTATTACACTTGTTTACATATCAGTTTTTATTACTTAGACCTTGCCTTTCATTTTCTTTTTAATTTATTTTAACTATATCTCACAGATGTTTCAGGGGCACAAAGAAAAAACGGACAAAAATGCAATTCTTTGTTGTAGTACTGTGTGGGTATACAGCCTTCATATAATTGGGAATGAGAAAAACATGTAAGATTATCCAGGTAAGTGGTGGACTTAAACAATATTATAGAAGATATTCTGTTGTCATACTGGTCTGCTACTTTTAACAACCAAGTTATGGACATTTTAATGATGCTTGTTAATATTTTACTTCTCTTTGATTAAGAGCTGATTTTGTTTTGTAATGTTTCCCTCCCTTCCCTCTCCCTCTACACATGCTTTTGACAACTACCAGGCTGCCAATGCAAATAATAAATTGTTCTAAATGACTTGCCTGGTAAAAAAAATGTTTTCTCTGAAGTGCATACATTTAACATGACACCAAATATTCATTAATGTCATATACACTTTGCTTGTCAAGACATTTGGATCTCTTGCCCTGTTTAGTGTTAGATGCATTACTACATGCAGTGCAGCTCAGGTTACTGCTGTTAATTAGGTAATGAATTTATTCAAGTTCAGTGTTCTGTGCAGGTTAGCTTCCAGAGCTAGAAACACTGTTGCAAGTCATTTTAAGATAATTTCAACTCCTACTTTTCCTTCAGCGTTAACTTTTCTGTAGCTGAAATGCTTTTACTTTGTAAACCACATTTGTTATGCTATGGACGTGCCATAAAATTTTTAGGAAGACCCACAGCTGACCACATGATATTGTCATTCAAGATCATGAGGTCGTTTTAAAATAGTTACAGAGGTGTAAGTACATAGGTTTTTAACACCTAATTTAGTCATGAGCTGCTCTAAATTTGGGACTCTGTCTCAGAGACGTAACTAGAGCAGCCCAACTAGAAATGAAGTGCGCTGCCTTTGAGCTCCATAACAAAATTGGCAAGTGATGGCTCTTTTTTTTTTACCCTTTCATGACATCAAGACTTGTTTTTCTTTTCATTTGCTCAATTAAAAGTAATGACATTGTCTTGAGAAAAAAGGTGTGAGCATATCTGTGGACATTTGATTGATAGTAACTGGATTATACCTGGATAAAAGTACATTTGGCTATAACAAAACAAAGAAATAAATGACCACAAAATATACTTTTTAATATTCTACGATATACTGTGAAAGTATAGGCAGCAGGAAAGGGTTCTTCTAAATGTCATCACGTCTGGGTGTATGATGGCATCACAGAGTCAGTCACCCCCCACTACCATCCCCCATGTCTCCAGGGGTCATGTTTCCTGTGAGGCTGCATCTAGCTCCCTGGAGAAACTTGAGTTATGTAGCTGACGACGTCAAACATCATGCAGCAACAGCAATAAATAAGCCAAACCCCGCAGTATACTCATAAATCATACTGAAGGTGTCTCTATCTAATAAAGGTCACGGTTCTCTCTTCACCTCCCTAGGCCTGGCCTCAGTACTGCTTGTGTTAGTGAGGGTGGCTTCATTAAAATCCAGAAATGATTGAGAAATGTAAAAAAAAGGGACACACACACATAGCTACTTCCACAGCATGCTGCAGTTATGTATGAGAGCAACCCTATTGTAGTCAACATTTAGCACATGGCCATATTCTTATTTGCCAACTAGTACTGGAAGACAAACAGCAAAAACAAAAACATTTGTTTAATTATGTGGTTCTCATTCCTTTTATCAAAAATAGGGGAATCTTTTCATTTTCAAGGAAAATTTGGTGGATTCAGCTTTCTTAAACAGGGTTTATCACTGCGCTGATTTTGGGTCAGATGGGAGATTCTAGGTCATTTACTGTGAATTTGCCAGTAGAGAAAAGTGCAGTATATATTGCGTCCACCATATTGTAATGTAGCTCAAATTTTCTTGAGAGCATTCCACATTTGTTCTCCTGTCATTTCACTACAGGGCAAATGGTACATAGTGAGTAATGCTTGTATTAATTAGTGCACCAGTGTGAACATAGCATCAAAAGTTAGTTGTCAGAAAATGGAGTTATGCCAAAAACATTGACTGACATCCATTTAGTGGTGCAGTGCGTCCAAGTGCAGACATTTTATCCTAATCCACTACTAATCCATCCATAACCCAGTCGTAATAGCTCTGCACTAACAGCAATATTTCATTCGCTCCTGCAGCGCTCTCTCTTCTCTCTCATGTCCTCACCTAGTCTTCTGTACATGTTCTCCAAACGATAAGCAATCACTCTTGAAATGTGTCCCAGCCCTGCATAGTGACAGACTGTAATCACTACTGGGGGCAAGAGCAGCAGGTAAGTGCATGAGAAAGAGTGAGAGAGAGAGAGAGAGAGAGAGAGAGAGAGAGAGAGAGAGAGAGAGAGAGAGAGAGAGGTGTAGCTGAAAGGTATTTTACATATGTTATAGTGATCTACCATCTCTTTATCCCCCCACCCTCCACCCCTGAGCATTTGTTTATCAGTCATCATCCACAAGGCTACATGCCTTGAAAAGGCCATGACACCTTTCAGCATTTGTCTTCATCTGGCAGACCTCACTCCGAAATAAATATTGGAGGTCTCCAGAGCCTGTTAAGCAGATGGTTAATCAGACATAATGAAAACAAATAGAACCCAGTATCTAATTGGAAAGCATATCACTCAGCCTTTGCCTAGGGGGTAGCCATTTGGTTTGTGTAAGGCCCTGCTGACATGATTATCTCTGCTGAAACCACAGCAATTGGCAGGCCAGCCTCAAAGTCTTATTATAGCTTTATTATTTGTGCCAAATTAAATGATACAAGAGTGCAAAATAAAACCTGGATGTGAACTTCATTGGTCTTTATGAGTAAGTAAAAACTAATTCCTTTCACACATGACAAATAGCATAATGTGGTTCATGAATAGTGCTAAAAGGACGGTAATATTTCAGGCCAGGCCTGTAGATGGGCCCTTAATTTACTATCTTCACTCTCATAACTACATAACTTAAATATTGGTTTCATAGTGTAACAAAATCTAAAATTTCCCAAAAAAATAACTTGACAGGAAAAGGAAGAACACACTCAGTTATTAAAATGAGCGGATGTAACAAGACCTTATTCTAGATTATTTTCGAGAATTTTTAGACAAAGTGAATGATGATTTTCAAATCATGTAACGAAAATAGATTCAAGTCTTGTTCTGACAGTCACAATATAATCTAGGAAATGTATCCTGAATGTAACTAAATATAAACATAGTAATCCAGCAGGTTAAAAGATCCTGTTTGCAAATTGGTTAATTTTATCTTTTCTTTCTCTCAAGCATGCATCCTACTTCTAATATATCCTGCATGCTGTATGGTCTAGGCATGTTAGCGTGCATTCAGAGAATGTGTTAAGGTTTGGTTAAGGTTTCTGGTTAATGTTTCTTAATCAAAGGCTCCTTCTCTTGAGATATGGTTTCATCACCTCATGTACGATGGATCTTATTCTCTCAGCACTTCCACACCTTCTATTTCTGGACACGCACACTTAAACAAACCTACACCCTAATGCATCATTGTGCCTGAGCTCATCTCCTAGTTTTGGGAAAGTGCTGGCACAACATTTTCATGTAACAGTGTCTGAAACATTTGTTTAACATCCTCTCAGCTGTATGTGCTGTATGTTCCTTAACTGTCCTCAGACTCCATATCAGTTTGTATGCCAGTCAGACATTCAGTTCCATCTATTTTATCTACATTTGCTATAAAATGAAGACCCTTCTAACCATAATGCAGCTGTCCTGGAAGATTTCTTTATTTTCTGACAATGAACAGAAAACTAAAAATAGATTCAAAAGTAGATTCAACTGCTTTTGACATCTTTTCACATTCCCTTTCAGCAATTCTCAATATTACTAAACTCCAATTTTAAAATACAAAATCATTAGTGATGATTTTGGTTCATGTATTTTTTTATGAATTTAAGTTGGTTGGATTGCCAGCATAGAATTACACTGAATTAAATATGTTTGTATAAAATGGTCAGGTTTTAGCAATGATTGCTAGCCCATAGCCCTGTCCATGGTGTAAGTTGTTATATTTGCACTTGTGGCACGTTCGGCAGTGAGTGTTTTGCATTTTGTGTGCAGCTTGCTTCTATAAAAGAATCTTGCTCAATAATGAGAAAGAATATAGTTAGCAGGAACAAAATGTAATAATTTACTTACTTTTCTAACAATGTACTGCTATATCTACGTTTGCTGAATCTCTTGGTCCTTTAGAAATATGAGCTTTATGATCTTATGCACTTTATACATTGCATTTTATTGAAGTATTGTCTAGGCTACTTTGGCCTATATTCTGTGCCACTGTCATAACAGATCTCTATCCGTGTCTCTACTGGTGTCAGATAGAATAATCAGCCCTGGGTCAGTGGTGACACCGACACAGGATTTTATTGCTGTAATTGATTCATGAACGATGGGACAATTAGGCCAAATACATGTAAAAATATTCCATCTGGAAATTAAACATAACACAATTATTAGGTCACATAAAATGTGGAATTTATGGAGTCATGCTGCCATTTACTCTGCAGTCTTTAATGCAAATACAAAGTGTTGATAATAGAAATAAAATACATTTTTCACGATCAGAGATTAATTTCTCCCATTGTAACATGCAGTTGTAATAGGTCAACTAGTAGACTTAATATATTTTAATAAAATTTGAACAATATTTTATTCTCCTTTTTTCTTCCAGTTTAATTTAGTGCACTAATTCAAAGCATGTGAAGTGCATAAGTTACAGACATAACGAACCGTTAAGCTCCACAGGATGTGGATCAGCTACTACATTCAGTGACAGAACATGGTGCAGGAAACAAAAGTAGATGTTCAGCTCGCTGGTAGCACTCATATGCGCACACACGTATTCCACAAAAACACATACAAAAATACATACAAGCCCTCTGCTGTGAGAACTCATAAATCGTATTATGGGACCCAGATATAGATTTTCTCTCCAGCTGGTGGTCATAAACTCAAGGTCCCTTAAGCCATATGTTTGAGCCATGCATGCTAATCACGCTCAGTGCTTCTAGAAACTTAAATAGCTTGGAAAGAAGACACTGTATATTTCCCATTACAGTTATACCATCTGAGCTTCTGATAATTTAACATCTGCTATCCATGAGGACATGAGTACTTATTGTAAGGAGATGTTGTAAATTATAACCTGGTATTAACAGATATGTTTTTGGATCGCTGTGTTATACAAAAAGTACAATTTAATTTTCATTATCACGTAACATGACCAGACTGCAATTAACACATCTAATTCTGACAGACAATAAATTCTGAGCTGTTCTCAAGGGGTGTGGGTGAAAATGTGTCCTCAGTAACCTCTGTTCATTCTCTAGACTGGACTGTCACTGTCTCTGTTTTTACAGTCAGTGCTAAAGCTGCACACCCAAAAATGTTTTTCACTTTTGATCTTGTACCAAGTAATCATTTTAAAATATGCCACTTGGTTGTGACGACATTGTGACTGATATAATCATATTATATGAAGAGGATTTCATAGTTATTCACTAATGTCTGTAAGTTAAATGTAAATGTGTCTCCTCCTGTTAACTTACCATTTTGGAGATACTTGTTTTTTGAGAACAGCAAAAATGAAAGAATGTTTTAGAAAGCTAGTGTTGATGCAGAATTTAAACTGAATGACTGAGAGAAAGATTAGTTTGTATCAATGAGTTTTAAGTAAATGCAATGCCCTTTAACCAATGGTCGAGACCCATGCAGAAAAGTGGTCAGGTTTTGTGAACACACAAAGACACTTACACACATGCACACACACATAGGTACATACAGCCCGACACACACTTGAATGAATGTAGAATCCCTTGTTATTCAAATTGCTAGCATTCATCCATAGCTACAGTCCCAGTGTGAACACACTGTGAGAAATATTTCTATCCATGTCTCCATCAAGGCTTTAATATGAATCATTGGGATCATCATTATTGTTCTGGTGCACATCCCATATCAAGGATGGTTATTAACTGCTATGTTTCTAAGATAACAAGGGTCTTCCTGTGGATTTGATGGGTGGGGAGGATGACTGCTAATGATTAATAAAAAAATATTTAACATTAAATCATCAAACATACAAACTGATACATACACTTCAAACTCATTCAAATGCTCCTTGAAACAAGATGATAACCTCATGATGGATAGGTTTTATGATGTGGTCATGTATTCAAGGTCATTCAGCATGCTTGACCTCCATCTCCCCTCTTTTTATGTTTTGAATTTATGGGTATGGCCGTGAGGTTTGTCGCTGTTTTATTGAGTTTGGGTGCTTAGCTGTTTGAAATGGCTGCCCCCTTATGCAACAAGGGTATTTTGAGTGAACAGCATACCATTATAGAGTGTATCAACAGCTGAACATGAAGCGACAGTATGTTCTTGATTGCAGTGATTTAGATAATATCTTAAAAGAAATCATTAGCATTTGCCATCAGTAATTATGGAATGGGGGCTTAGATGTATCTGGGAGCAGCTTGTGGATTCTTTTTTTATTGTAAAACTAGAAAGGTCAGCTGTACATTCTTGAAAATAAAAGTGTTGGTAGCACATATGAGGTTCCCTTAAGATCCTTCTCTTAAGAATTCAGTTGAAACCACTATAATAAGGGTCTCTTAAGAATTCAGTTGAAACCACTATAATGGCATTGATGCAAAAACCTTTTATGGCAATTTCATTTTTAAGAGTGTAAAGCTAACACTGCCATTTTAATGACGATGATCTCATAAACTGTACAAACATGAATAAATTTGGTTTGAATACATGTACAAGGAAATTACTGTAGTGGGTGTGCAAAAAAAAAAAGAATGGGTGCAGTGGCGGTGGTGGAATTTATGAGAATGCCAGAGCAGGCATTTGTGAGCTTGACTCAACATTTGTCCCACACAATCATTTTGGGTAAGGTCAAATCCCAGTACAAATAAGCACATTTTACTCTCAGTGTTATAATGTAGTTCACCAACTTAAAAAAATATGTTGTGGTCTAAAATCCCTTTTGGGAGCATATTTAATCCTACTTTTCATTACTATATTTAACCACAGCTAGAGACAGTGGCTATTCATCTACAATAGCTTCCATTACTTATGGGTATCCTGATTGGCTCTCAAGGTGTCGTGGTCATTTTGTGCATGAGGTGACACCTAGATTGTGTCCGCCAATGTGTCTAATCTTATCATCTGAGAGCGGTGCATGGTGGGACTGTTTGGCACCCATGAAAGATGACATCATTGACTCAAAGAGTGATGGTTGCTGACTGAGGCAGCAGAAGAGGGCTTTTGTTAGAGCCAGGGATGGAGGTGGAATGGAGAAAAGAGACAGAAGAAACAACAACAAAAGCCCTTTCATCCTAAATAATAGAAGGCCAGTCGGCTACTGGAACTGTCTTATAGTGCCATACCATTTCTTTTTATTCATTTAGGAACAGTTAGAGACAATTTAGAAGCTATGATTGGAATGTGTGACCTGCAGTATTATCAAGGCTCAATAGATAACGGTTATAAACACACAGAAGAAGCAGGACATTAGAACAGTAGCGCATAAACAGCCATAAAGTTTGAGTATAATTGATCTTGTGACTACTAAAAGAACAACATAATGTTGATGAGGGTCCTTAAAGCAGGAATATATTTACTTTGAGTCAATGATGTCATCACTGTCAATTTTTATGTAACTCAGTGACTGACGATTCATGATGTAATAAAACTTAGGCTCTGTTTATGGAACACTGAAAAATAAAGTTATATGGCATTATGAGGCATGATGAAGTGTATGCTACATAGGATAGCTGTATCCTATGTAACATACATTTCACTGTGACACATTTCTGAAGGGTATCATTGATTCTTACAGAATACAATAACCTTTGAGATCATACATTCCATATACAATAATAATTGTTATTTAACAAAGGTATACAGTATATATCGAAACATAAATCAGTGTGGTGTGCAAATCAGTCCCAGCCATCCACACAAAAGCTCTTTTTCTAACAATGACTCAGCAGTTGTAAGAATTACCTGTCAATTTTACATTTGGCTTGTAACTTTATGCACTTTGCTGAAATCGAAAAACATGTGGTTGATATGACACCACCCTAAAACACACACACATTTTATTTTTTACATTTTTCATCCCACATTTGTGTTTTATTATTTACTGACTACCTAACCATGAATCACTATAAATCATCAGATCGCTATAAATCATCAGTGTATTTTAACCAACATTCCTGGATGACTGGTTTTAAAGTAATTTCATAGTCAGTTAAATGCAAATTATAATTCCTTTCTTACACCCAGATCACTAAAAGTGTGGAGTATGGTGATAATCCTATCTTTTAATTAAAAGGATGAAGGGCTCAGAGAGATTCAACTGTAATACTGAGAATGGAATTTATGCGTGGTAATGGCATTCCTATGGACTGCAATGTGACAGCGCAACAGGTGGTTCAGTTTACCAACCACCAGAGTACACTACACCACAATAAGCTTTGTTAATGAAACACGTATTACAATAATCTGATATATTTATCTAATATCAGAATTTAAGATGTGACCAAGATTGCAGACTATAAATTCACAAAAAACAGAATGCTCAATCAATAAACCAACTAACCAGCCAACCAAGCAACCATCCAATCAGTCAACTAGCTTATCAATCAATGAACAAATAGACTGGGCCTTCTTTATACAGATCTGTTATGTTTTGAAAGTCAGTTCAAGATTCTCCTCTCCATTGCACAAAGCACATATCTGATAATATAATAAAGACAAAATCAATTACAAAACCACAGACAACAACAAAGGCACATTCATCAAAGACTGTGAGACATATAACATTAACATTCTTCAGTTTCGATTGCTTTGGCATAACCTTTCACAAAAAAAGTTATTTCATGCTGATTTAGGTTTACCAAAGTTCAAGGCACACCCATCATTGAAGAAACAACTAAAATATTTTTTTATTATTATTTTAATAATAAAAAAATATTATTAAAAAAAGGATAGTTTAAATCACATCTTACCGAGACGGGGCGTCAGGACTGGCTAGAAGTGCAATGGTGTTCATTTGTTTGTTTGTGAGGTTAGTGATAGTATTTGCCTCTCCATCCTGGGCATTGAGGTTCTTGTTGCTGTTCAGCATTTCTTCTGCCCAAGAGCATCTGCAAGGTGATCTGGCATAATGGGAGTGCAGCCACTCACTCTCAGTGCAGTCACTCACACAGGCTGACCTGAAGACTCTCAGAATCTGTGGAGACCAAACAACTCCCAAAGTAGAATGACCAGGAATATTAAAAACATCTAAAAGTACCACAAAATGACTTTGAAAGAGCAGAAGGCATCTCCAAAGAAGAGTGTTAAGACTTCTGTACACATTCAGTACACATACAGTAGAGAAGTGACTTGATTGTGCTCGCACCCTGGTAGTTTTAACAATAAAGTGTGATACTACCACCAATTTCTAGCTGCGGAGTAGAAGAGATCTTGGTGCTGAAGAACATCTGAAGAGGAAAGATTTGCTTCAATAAACAAATTGAAAATCAATAAGTCTTGACGGTTGAATTCCATGTGAACTATCCAAAAGTAATTTGCTATAAGCAGCTACTGTGCATAGATCCTCGGCTTACAGAGTGCTGGCTTCTTCCACTGCTTATCATGGAACTAAAAGGTCTCAGTGTTCCTTCAGGAAATGTTCTGTGACTTCCCATTTATAATCCAAAAGATTAGGAAAGATTTTGAGCTCCATATGCATAATGTAAGATTCCTCATCCTCAGTCTGTCCTTCTGAGGGACAGGGATTAAAGGACAGTCTAAGATCTCAGCTTGAGTCCTGGAAGAATTTCAAGAATACACAGACAGCCTCTGACATCCAAAGCAGTCAGCTGGTTCGGCTTGTAGAGCCGAGGGTCACATGCCACACGTCTGGGGGAAGGGGGGAGAGAAAAATGGGGAGGGGGGGTAGTAGGGTAGTAGATATGGAAACTGAGAAGGTGACGTGTGTGTGAAACATAAAGGGGGAAAGTGGCAGAGTATAGCTTCTGTTCTCGTTTCCTCACTCTTGCTCATTTCCCCTCAGGATCAGTGTTATAAGGATCTATGTGCTTGTTCACAGCTTTATGGTTGAGTTTTATGCCACTACTACGGCTGGTGTCTTGGGCATTGTCAATGAACTGAGTCTTGGACTGAATTCTATTAAATGTAAAAATTCTAGCCAATCAGGGATACTACAGCAGTGGACAGTGATTCCTAGCAGTAGTGGATAATTTATAGCAACACATCCCAACAGGGCATGTAAAATTACATTTACTAAAACAGAAAAAAAATTGAACAAATCTTTTATGTGTCCTCATTATAATAAGAAGCTCAAAGATGAGACATATGGAATGTTGTATTTAAAAAAGAATGAAAAAAAATAAGTACAGAAAGAAAAACTGATGTGCATAATATTATTACCCTACATGTTGCAGCATTACAGTGACTCTTTCAGTAAAGAGACCTGGCGTAGAGCTACAAATGCTTCTAACAACCTGGACTTACATTTTTTTTCCCTCAAGAAATTGGCTCTAGTCACTGCAAACAACAACATGATAAGTTGATTCCACTACTTAACTATGTTAATCTAATATGTAAGGCATTCTGCATCCAGCTCTTGAAGGCTTAAACAAAGGCAGAGCTTGCACAACTACATATGCCCCAATATTTCAGGGGTAAAATCCTAACTGGACTATTCTCTGCTGGGCAACTTTATCATTTACATTTACATTTACATTTATGGCATTTAGCTGACACTCTTATCCAGAGCGACGTACATCAGTGCTTAAGAATTCCACAACTGTTTCTTACCAGAAAACAGCTTAAATCTGAGTCAACTATTTAACCGAGATACTGCAGTCAGAGCATCTATACAACAACTGTCCAAATAA
>JBBIGB010206595.1:0-14534 GCA_037577075.1 Alestopetersius hilgendorfi
GAGAGAAAACGAAAGAAACTGAAAAAGAGAGGCTGAGAAAGAGAGTTGGTGAGAGAGAGGGAGAGAGAAAAAGAGAGAAACTGAAAAAGAGAGGCTGAGAAAGAGAGTTGGTGAGAGAGATGGAGAGAGAAAAAGAGAGAAACTGAAAAAGAGAGGCTGAGAAAGAGAGTTGGTAAGAGAGATGGAGAGAAAAAAAAGAAACTGTGAAAGAGAGTTGGTGAGAGAGATGGAGAGAAAAAGAGAGAAACTGAGAAAGAGAAAGTTGGTGAGAGTGAGTGTGTGGTGGGGGAGAGGGAGGGACGGACAGAGAGTCAGACAGCAAGAGGGGAGAAGGGGAAGACAGAAGGGCTGGGAAGAAAGAGAGAGAGATGAAGTGCATGTTTTTCCGTTTGAACAAGGAGGAAGTGGAATAACATAAGGGTGGGTGTTATTAGGAAAAAACAGAGACAGTGGCCATTAGAGTGAGGGTCCAGTCATCACAGGGGTGGGCGGCTGCTCCCCTCGGCAGCAGCTGTGGGCTGGAGGAGAACTGGGTCAGCAGCGTCAGCAGCAGCAGCAGCAGCTGCGCTCTGGACCTTCCAGAACATCTTTGGCTCTCGCAGGCTGTTATTTGGAGTGCTAAGTGCTGGCAAAATTAGCTCCATTAGAGCATGGAGAATCGGTAACCAAAGCTCATGCACAGGATGGAAGTGTGGCCTCCTGCTGGCTGCATTTACAGGCCTGTGTTTACACGTCAGGGTCACGTCCACACACTCATCTAACAGGAAGCGTGACATCACATCCGCCCCATTACTGGTGTCTCTGCAGTGTCGTGCTAAATATGCTTCCAGATGAAGCTGAGCTTACAAATACAGGCTCAGTGCAGTTAACTTGAAACCAAAGAACCTTTCTGCTCACGACGGATCATGATTTTAAGCACATCATGATGAACAATGTGAAAACAATGCCATTTTTAATTTATCAAAGGGTAGCTTTAGCCCAATTCTAAACAGCCTGTTAGATGTATCTTATGTGCCTCTTAAGTGTCTCAATTAACAGCTTAGTTATTAACTTAGTAGTTTTTAAAGAGGAAACACTATATAGGTTTCAGACTTATGGTTCAAATACAACCATTAGTCTTCTGATTTTTGATTACACCAAAATCATGTGAGGCAGGGGCCGCATACTCACCCCGTCCAGCAGCGTGTTGGTGAGGTGGGAGTTCATATCTTTCCGGAAGGGAAACTCCAAGTTGGCCACATGGAAGATGGAGTTATCTCTGTCGATCATGTGCACCTCGTTCTTGCCATCGATCAGCATCATGTATCTGCCGAGCAAAAGCAAAGCCAGCAATGAGCTCAACAACCGGTCAACCATTCGGCAACTTTCCCCCGTTACCATTCTGAGATCTTTAGCTGAACTTTGAAAACAATATATTTATATTCCTCACTTTGAGCCAACCTGAGATTTTTTTATACCCATAAAAGTCCAAATGAAGACAAAAAAGGTACTGGATGTGACTTATAATGGCTATACAGCATGCGGTGGTGTGTGCTGCTAGCACCATCGCAGCCATCAGCAGCTGTGCCAATATATTCCTGACAACACAGAAGTTTAGATTTTTATTTCTATCGTGCAGAATTACAGCACCCAAGCCATTACAAATCCCCCAAAACAATAGCTATCAAACCCACATTAACTGCAAACTACACTCTAGTGTCACTGAAGCATACAGTCCATCCTCACCAAAAGTTCACTTAATGAAAAAGTGGAGGAAGTCAAGCTCATTTGTTTGTATTTTATGCTGAGAAAACAAAGGTCGTTGACTTTTTCATGGAGAGACTAAACTTTGTTACGGTTCATTTTATTATTAAGGGTCTTCCTCTGATCTTCTCCCCAATTTAGTCATTTACCAGTCCACCCATTAGCTAGACCTCCCCTATTTACATGATACACAACTTAAAGGTGGGCGATTTATCGATTTTATCAATTAATTTGAATTTACAGTTCAGGACCATGTGTTTTTATGAAAATCGATTTTATTACTTATTTTACACACAAGCATCAAAAGCAGATACACAGTGTTTGTTTAATGCGACAATAATAATAATATGGAACTGTGCTGTCAGACACAGACCAAACAAGTCCGGTGTCCGACTACTTAAGCAGCGCAGCCAATCTCTGCAGTCGGGGCTCCAGATGGCGCCTGAAATGGTTGCCAATGCAACTAGATTATTTATTTTGCGTCTAATTTTTTTAATTTCAGTCGCCAATGGCGATCATTCCTAAATGGAATTAAAATAAAAGTGACCTTTCATAACATGCAGATACGCTCAACGCAAGTCTACCGCTCCTACTGCAGGGTCACGTGATAAGATATGGGAATTTCAGCTCTTTTTAATCAGTAGGATCATTTGGATCAAATCACTAAGAAGATTCGGCTCTTTTGGCTCTTAAACGCACAGACAGACAGGGAGACGCCGCATTCCCTGTGTTCCCAGTTCACACGATACGGCAGCGGATGGCCAAAGCAGCATGTAAAGTAATACAGGTAGACGTGGTTTTCTGAAAACCCAATGACATTTTATTGTCTGTGGTCAGTCTAGTAATATACTATGTCTGTGCCAGAATTTAGTCAAAGCACCAACTCATTCGTGACCGACAGCAGTGCTGACAGACAGAGTTTCATTTGACACGTTGGCAACCCTTTGCAGAGCTAAAATATATGAAAATGTAAACAAAAAATAAATATTAAGTACACGAGAAACATTTAATGGGTATTTATATCACATTTGACAGAGATTACGGCTCCTAAAAAATGATTTTTCTCCCAAATATTTTGTGCTTAGGAGCCAATGGCACCTAAGGCTTTTGTTTAGTCTGAAGCCCTGCACTGTGGAAAAGCCAGAATTCATTTACATGCTAACATGCTAAAAGTTTTAGACCCAAAGCTTGTGTCAGACTGAACTTTGTTTTGTTTTTTGTTTTTTAACTTAGGGTTAAAGTTAAAACTTGTTTTGAACCATTTCTTTGTTATCTGTAGTTTGATTTTGAGGAGGGGAGGGGAAAATCGATTAAAATCGAAAAGCGGATGAAAAAATAAGAGATTTTATTTTTAAGCCATATCGCCCGGCTCTAACACAACTGTTATTTCCTTTATGTATTTTATGCTTACAGTTATAAGATAAGCATCTACAGACAGTGCATTATTGTGTACTGCATTGAGAATAAACATATCTTAATGAAGATATTCTATTCTAATACCACCAACACTTCGAGGGTCTGTTCCAACTGCCACGAAAACAACTCAGATGGACAGCTTTCATGCTCAGAGGGGAATCTTCACCACCAATTCTGTTACGTCAACTAAGACACCCACACTGGCCAGTATCATTGCAAGTAAAGGAACAAGAGGAAGGGCCATCCTAACCACCCAGAGAGAGCGAGGAAAATTAAGATTTCTTGGCGCTGCCAGGTAAGGAACTTCTCTGCCAGTGATAAGAACAACACTTGGACAGCTGCACCACTTGGGAGCCCCAGTGATCACTGTTTTCAAGTGTTTTCCAAAACACACCTTTTTCGCATTTCGCATTTTTATATTCATTGATATCTACCACAACGTCATATTTCCAAAATAAAATAAATTAAAACCAGTTTTCTTGATTCACATTCATACAGGAATTTCAAGAGATAAGCCAATCACACAATCACCAAGAGCACATGCCTTTGTATTGAACACATCTCTACACATATAGCACAGGTCAGCAACTGCAAGTCATTCTGGTACAAGTCCACAGATCATACTAGGAATGCACTGACGCAAGGCAATTCAGTTTATATTTCAATAAAGTATTATTTTTAACATATTTTAGATTTTTATGGCAATCCTGGCCTGAAATTAACCGAAGCCACATTGTCAGCCGGTGCACGTATGGCGCAACATTGGCATGCTTCAATTCCCAGGCTTCGCATCCACATTAGCAAGTCTGCAAAGCTAACGTGCATTCACATGCGGTCCTGCGAGCACGAGTGAGATAAGAGAAGCAGCTGTTATGGCCCGTCACCACATTTCTTGTTGAGGCATAAAAGTAATTAAGTCAAATTAAATATTTTCATAAAACTACAGTGCATATTACGCTCAAAACTGAGAGTGGATTAGGTTCACATGCAAACAATTACAGGTAAACTGTGCCATTTCTTTCGGTTGTATGTTGTAAGCAAATGTAATAAAAGGGATTTGCTTTTGACTTATTGTCCCAGACCTTCCACCTTATCTAGAAATTAGATTTATATTTCAATATAAAGTTTGAGAACCCCTGCTATAGGTGCTCAGGTATTCATTTCAGGCTGATATGAGGAGAAATAGCTTAATATCAGAGGGGAAAAGAATGAATCCAACCCTGTAACACAGCTAGAATGAAATAGCACAAACACACACAGTGTAGTGTCATCTTATTAGCTGTGAATTTCCTATTAGCTGTGAAGCGGTGAAGTTTGAGCAGGAGAGACTCATTTTTAGAAGCAGTTTAAACTTTGTATTAAGAAGCTGTTTGGTATTCTGATTCCATCTGACCGCATGCCAGGTGTAAACACACACAGGACACGTTGTGATTGTATTACAAAGAGATATGTGAGACTAGAATTATTCCCAAAGCAAGGATCTTCCTGCGCTCTGGGTCGACGAAAGCATTCAAACTTAGTAAAAGGTAAACACTGTTAAAAATGAAGATGCCAGAAAGGTGCAAGTTCTTCAGACCCACATCTCATTACGGAATTTTCTTTTTTAGAGAACTAAAAAGGTTCTTCGATTGCATCACTCATGAAACCTCATTGGTGCAACATATTTTTGTAAGGGTAAAGTGTTATGTGGTAAAAATTCTGTCTCATCTGGTCACACTGGAGATGCATTTTAGTGATGCATGTAAATGGAACAAGGTCAAACTCTGTGATCTGGACATCCGTTAATGCAAGATGAAAACAGCCCGGTAATCACGCTTCTTAAGTGTCTCAATAAAAACAGCTTATTTATTTGCTCATTTATTTTATCGGAATCTAATATGCATTTCAGGAAAACTGGTATCATACCGTCTCTGCTTTACAGTCTGGGAAATAAATACATTTAAAAACTTTTTTTTTTATTTCAGAAAAAACGGTCACTGTAATTAGTGGTCATTGACTGTGTTAGGCAAAAGTGTACAAGTCAGACGGCTTCCTATATATGACATTCAATCAATGAGGTAATGAAGGAAAATGCATTGCAGCTTGACATCAACAGACATGACCCTGAAACAGAACTTTGAAAACGTATCTGTGGGAGCCTGTGCAGCACTGCCTGAAGGAAACCAAAACTACAGTGACAGCGAAGTCACTTTTCAAGGCCTATATGTCATCTCACTCTTTCAAATCGCATAGCTGCAACGGCATGACGCAAAGCCATCCGATGGACAGCGGACTGACATGTGGGTGACATCTGGAATGGAGGCTCCTTTCGCTGTTCAACAGGGTGCAATTCAACACCGAAGCAATTTAACTGCAACTGCAGAACCATGGACAGCTCCCAATGTCAGCTAACACAAGGACAAGCACCAACACACAGTCTTTAATTAATTAAACTCTTCACTCTTTAAGAAAAAAAGGTGCATCAACTGTTCAAAGCGTATGTGATTAGTGGGAGTGAAGTTAATTATGGGGCTTGAGAATTTCGACATGTTTACTTGTCTTGGGAGAGATGTGGGCCAAAACAGGCTGAGGTTTAGCCTAACACATTTTCAGCAATGGGCACAAACTATACGTCAGGCTATACTCCAACCTTCACCAAGGGCATCAGCGGGGCAAGGACGTGACAAGAAAGGCAAAATCAGAAACTGAACCAATCAGACGGATCTGAAAACCGGCTTCATTCTCCTTGCTAGCCACTTTTCAAAGGATATATTTGCCAGAAAATTCACACAATTCACACATTCACACAACTTTCCTGCATGAATTTTAAAAGACACTCGTGTCCTACCAAAGTGTCCTACACTTGATTTGCTAAAATAAGATCTTTTCATCTTCATCATGAGCTAGTAATATGAGCTAGTTTGTTTGAACCATAAGGAGAGTCACTCTGGATTTTACAATAACTTACTTTTTTCCCTAATTGTCTATGCAGTATGGTGAGTTCATTAAATGTAAGCAATCCCTCACTAGCCCAGCAAGAAAAGCAGCTGGGCCTCAATGTTGAAGTGCGAACAAAGGAGTTTAGCTGAGATGCATGCAAGATGCATAAAAAAGTCAGGTGTTAATGGCTATTGGTACTTTTTTTCATCGGCACAAGGGACTGTGGCGTACCACAAACTAAAGTTTTTCCAATACAATACGACCCATAACCCAAGCTGTCAAGGCCTGGCTCGATAGCAAAGTCTAAAGCCGGCTGCAGCCAAACTGACTGCTTCACTGCTTTCTGATTGGTCAAAATGTTGTCATGACAACAGAAGGACTACGAAAAATTCTATAATAATATATATATCTTTTTTTACAAACAACAATGGGAAACTGGAATACTGATAATGTACAATCACTACTATCTGAAGATACATTTCTGTGGTAGATTTCTATGATGCTAACAAATTTATCTGTGAGAAATGTGAAGGTGTTCCATCACCAACAAGTTAGCAAGGTTAGGTTTTCACCTCATGGTCAAACAATGACAGGAAAAAATGTAAAAACATGGTTTTGGGAGAAGACAAGCCATAAAGTGTAGGCAAAGAATTGTGCTGCTAATGTATCGTAAACAGTTTTGTGAGCTAAAAGATCAAAGCGTGGCACGATGGCATCACAGTGCGATCAGACACGGTTCCTGTATGCCTATGGATAAGTGCAGTGTGCGTCTCGATCGACTTGTGAACTGATCACTCAGTACTGATGTACTGACTCATGACTAATATCATGTAGAAACAGGGCCTTAATTGCATCTAGGCGGTTTAATTGGTGCAATGAGTGCAACCCCCCCCTTAATTAAGGTCTTAGCTACAATTGACTGCAGTACCTGACTAAATACCTATGGAAAATAATGGACTGATGTGTTAGTGCTTTTCACTATGAAAGTAAGAACTCTTTATAATTTGTAGGGGCAGCTGGTAGCCTAGTGGTTAGGGCATTCGCCCTGTGACCAGAGAGTCCGGGTTCGATTCCCAAGACTGCTAGGCACCGCTGAGGTACCCTGGACAAGGTACCGTCCCATACACTGCTCCCCGGCGCTGTGTTCCTGCTGCCCCCTGCTTCACTTGGTGAATGGGTTAAATGCAGAGGAAGTATTTCGTGCTGTTCACACTGTGTGCTGTGGTGTGTTCACGTATGACAAATAGTCACTTTCTCTATAATGCAGCTTGTGACCATATAAAAGGATTCCAAGTGATATTACTTGATTGGTTATCAGAATTTGAGCCTTCTTAAAAGTGGTATCAGTCACAAAAGCTCCTCCTCCTGAGGAAAAACATGTAAAACTGAAAAAGAAAAAAAATCTTTAATCATGGAACTCCTCAGTCAAAACACTGCACTGCTCATGAATGAATCATGAACCTGTTTTCTCTGCCTTTGTAACCTGAACAAAAACACGGCATGTGCTAAAATTACAACTTTTTGGAGACGTGGTGAAGGCTGCGTCTTCTGAAACCCCTGAAACAGTGTACACAAGAGGGAGAGTATAGTATGAGAAAACACTTGGGATTTCAGTTCAAATTCCTTCTCACCCACACACACGCTGTAGCAGTCACAGGTGGTACACTCTGTTGTTGGTTGGGTTGATTGTGGTGGCAAATCAGAAACCAATTAGAGGGAAGACCGAAATGGCAGTTTAGGATTGAAGTGTAAAAACTGGCAGTTCACAGAGAGGCTGATAGGAGATACAACCCACTGCAGTGACTGCTACATAAACAGCACTGTATATAATGGCAAGATCAGCATGTTCTTCAAGTAAAAAAAAATAAAAAATTTTTAAAAAGCCCCTGATTACCCCAGTCCAACCACACAAGGATGGAAATGGTAATGAGATCCAGCTTCTGGATGAATACGTGTCTTTCTAAATCAGTTCGGAAGGAACCAATCATCGAAATCACAGAGCCTTTGTTATGCATCCCGAAAATTTGGGAAATGCAATTTTTGCATTAAACTGACCAGCAGAGAGGAAATTGAAAAGAAGACACACTGAGACAGCAGTCTAAAAGGAGCTGTGAACTGGGCTCAGAAATTAAATTCATATCCCCCCTAATTTGTTTGCCAAACAACAGAATATATTCCAATGTTAAAGACATTATAGTTCAAGAGTGCGGTAAACACCATTTTTCTAAGATAATGTTATGCCTCCTAAATGCATAAGTGGGCACTCAAATGTCAAGCATCCCCAAACACTCGCACTGTTACAGACGAATGGATCTCAGCCTGGAGGCGTGAGATGGTTGTCTAAAATGGTACACTTACTGGCTTATTTTTAGAGCTGGGCCAAACAGCATTTTACAGACTTCAAATAACGTTGGTATTTCCGTACTCAGATTCTCATCACCCTTAAAAATGGTCTTTAAGTTTCTAATTAACAACAATTGTAAGCATTCTTATTACAGCAGCTCTAAATATTTCCTGCAGGCATCAATGTGCTGCAGTACAAGTGCCGTATGCTGCTATTGAAGCTGCTATTGTAGCCTCTTGTCCATCTTCAGCCTTTGTGAGCCACTTAGTCTGGAATTGTCTTGTTTATCACCCTCAGGATTTTAGTCAGTCACAAAAGCAGTCACTGTTCCCTTCAAAGAAGTTTGAAGACCCACGCTTCCAGATTTAGCATCACTCGCTTTGATGGTTAGTATTGGGAATCATGAACTGCTTCCTAAAAATCCACTGGATCTTTTGCCTCAGAGACTACATTTTTAGCAACGTTGGCATATTTTTTTGACAGTTTCTGACAGTGCATTGCAAAAAGTCATGCATTATGATGTTAAACACTGCGTGATGACTGTCTACACTGTTGGGAAAAACAAAAATCAAAACGAGTCACAGCTGAAAAAAAAAAAAAGGTTTTATTCACCAGTTTTACATTTTGTTCAGGCTTATTCTAGCTGAACTGATGACAATCTCCATGCAGGCATTAATAAGGGAATCAATCATACTGATAGTTCATTCTTGTCTTTAGCAAGAACAAACATTCACTGTGGATCAAATCGGATCTGAGTTGGAACATGGCCTCTGCTGGAACAATCAGATAGTAATTTGTGCAACTTTTATATGAATCTAACTCAGTCTTCATTGTAATTTTCTGCCCGCGGGAATAGACCCCTTACGGTTATGTGATCAAAATTACTGTTACTATGGTTACGCTTCCTGTCTTTTTTTGCGAAGGTGAGTGAGATGAGCGTGGGTGGCGTAAACAAACATGCGCGGTGCTGTCTAACTAGACACATAACAAAAAAACTTTAAATTTAAATTCAGCTTCAGTTCAAGGACAATGTAAAAAGAGCAGCAAAGGAGTCTGGGAGCATAAGACAGATCAAGCCTTTATCCAGATATATACAGCTGTTTTTATGGAAAAAACAGACCACATCTTTTTGTTTTCTGTTACTACTTTTGTAGTTTGTGGGAGTGTGTGTGTAAAATATGCAGGTCACTGTTGTTTTATACACTATTGACCACATTTGATTCAAGAAAACAAAATGTGAGACTCTTATCGGGCGATAAAAAAAATAGCGGCGTTAATCTATTCACAAAGTTGGGTTGGGAGCTTGGTCTATACTACGCAAGCTGCCTACTGTGAAACAGGGACATCACTAGGACGGAAAGACAAGGGGGGAATTAGAAGTTGTGTGTATATTTTTCATGCGCGCCGCCATGTTTGTGGGTCGTCGTCTCAGTAGTGTCTCACTAGCATCTCCTATAGGACAGAAATATTATTAAACGGGCTCTGGTTGCGCCGTGTAGCTTCGCCTGGGTCCTAATGCCTGCCAGCTACCTACAGCAGCTTCAACAGCCAGTACATCATTTTAATTCAATAATGATAGCTAGACATTACTTTTCATTTCAATTCATAGTCTTGTTTCTATTTGTAAAGTGCGTATCTGCGCTTAGTGATATCTTGTATGAAATGTTTGAATATATCATTTAAAAATAGTAGAATGATGACTATATATTTAGGATGGCTTTGGATCATTTTCAGACTTTCAGACCTTCGGCAGAATTCAAATGAGCCAATTTAATCTAGTTTAATTGAAACTGAATCAGGAGTGACGCTGCTGGAATACGGCACATAGAATAGCTGCCATACAAACACTATTGCACTCAACACATGGAGGCTTTTCCTATTTTAACACAGCTCACACACTGCAATAGTTGACAAAAGATTAGCAACCTGTGCATTTTACACACACACTGCCACAAACTGTACAAACAGTGAACAGAAAAAAGGAAAAAGCTCCCTTCTTTTATCCCATGGCTGTATATAAACACACATGACTGCCTCTGTGTTTGTACCCTTTGCTGCCATTCCTCTTCGTGACAGGAAAATAAATTGCAGATAAAAAAGATTTAAAATGCTGATTAGATTCCACAATCACTCCCTTCTGTAAACTCTGCTGAACATGCTCAAATGTAGCATCCACGGTTTATCCTCCACATTTATGCAAAATTCTCTTTTTTAAAAAACAAGTTATAATAGGTCTACGGGGTAAACATAACTGTTCATGAAGTTTTTTGCACAAAATCACTCTCACTTAAAGAGATCTCACCAGTTTAATTCTTAACAGTTTCAGTCGCTTTCAAAACCAGCCGTTTCAGGGCTCTGTCCCTTTCATGCAAATAAGCTGTTGCTGGCCACGCCCCACCCATCCCATGTTCCACCCACTCCTTACGCTTCTCGTTTGACACGTGAAAATGGTTGAAAACAGAGGCGATATTCCTGTGTGTTCGATAGAAACACAAAAGTCATTATTTGAAAGTACTTACATTTCCCTCATCTGTTGACTTGTCACAGACAGTAGCTTACGGTGGAACTTTTTGAGGTGGAACGAAACCGATTGTTGCCGGGACATGGCCACGCAAATGGAGCCACGCAGTTCTTTGGTTTTCTTTTTCTGGGAGAAAGTGTAGGGATTTGTGCTGTTCTTTGCAGCAATAACACAATACTTCATGTGTGACTTGCCTCTGCCTGTAGCCATAGCCCTCGGCTTATCCGCACTCGTAAACCTAGCTGACAAAATGGCAGCTCTTCAACTAATCTAGTGGGTGGGGTCTCTACAGATGAGGGGTGGTTCTATGCAAATTTGTCCAGTTTGACATCATACTGGGCCCTCCGTCCAAACGGCTCTTCTTGAAAGGTCCTGAAACTGTGAAGAATAAAGCTGGTGAGATCTCTTTATGTGAGAGTGATTCTGTGCAAAGAAATTCATGAGCATGTGTTATAACTAAACTGAGTGTTGTATAATATGTGCCCTTTAAAGTAGCTTTAGGCAATGCTCATTATAAAGGAAAGTTAAAGTAGTCTATTGGTCCTATGGAAGGACAGAGAATGGCTGTGTCTGCTGAATGAGTGTGCCAATTGGATCAGTGCAATTGTCTGCATGCAGGTCAGTGCTGGACTTTACAAACATAATGTGAACCACTAATACACAAAAATCGGCTTTCATCAGCAGTCTAAGAAGAACAGGGTCTTCAATGGAGACATAATACGTAAACATACAGGGGTTATGATTCTATGTACTGAGATATATTGCAATACTGTGAGCAAGCATCATAGTACAAACAGTGGCACATCCATGTTTATACTACCTTGTACATCTTGGGCACAGTGATATGTGTGATGTGTTGTTGGGAGGGTGTGGTGTAACGAGACCCTCCTGTATTCACTATAATCCAGAAGCCTTCTTTTTTTATTTTTTCATTTTTTTACAGCGCTAGTGTGATGTCTTTTCAAATTAAAGACAGCACTGAGTTATTATTCTGGCAGGAGGTCATGGTAACTTCAGCATGATAAAGAGTGACTTGAGAGGGATTCATTTGTGTACCACTAGTTGTAAATCAGGATGGTGCCTTTGTTGTGCTCCCTAAGTACTTGATTTCAGAACATTTGCAAACGTCATGGCTCCTTAGTGCCCTCTACACTGCTTAAGCCAAAATGAGTGGGGGTCTGTATGCTGCAGGAGCCATCTTTTGGAATCAGCTGTCGGTGATAACTTTGCTAGTCAGCTTGGTTTGCTTATGCTAATGTCAGCGGTGCTTCCATACACTACTCGGTTTACATGGACATGGTGGAGGAGGAAGCAGTAAATGGTTGAAGAGCTAAGCATTTAATGGCTGAGGGTAGAAGATTTGAGCACAACACATACACAAAATGAATGAACCTCTGTCTGCCATGAGGCTTTGAATGTACACTGTGAAAACAGCATCTTATACAAAAACACTTAATGGGAAGCTTTTGTAAATTATATCAAAATTCCACAAGCAGGAGAAAAAACATGTGCTGTGAGAAACTGTTAGTGTTGGGGTCCGTTGTATCCATGCAGTGGATTGAACTATAAAAATAATCTTTATCATATTGGCTACATCATATTGAGACACATTCATTAAGGCTATAAATATTAGAAAAGATCAAGCAATTCAGAAACGTGAAAAATACCCTCAGGGTTTTAAGGGTTAATTTAAAATTCACAGTGTTGTGAAGAATCAATACAGTGTCACAGAATGATATTGTGATACTCTAGTATGTCAATATTTTCTTACAGCCCTATAATGAAGGGCCATGTTTGGAGCAGTGACTGGTTGGAAGAAGTCTGCCATTTAAGAGAACACATTCCTCCCTGTTGTTAAATGTTCCCACATCAAGTGCCCGTTCTAAAATGCCTAAAAAAGCTTGGTTTAAATGTACTAAACAATATAATATAAATACCAAACGTATAGCATAAATACCAAACGTATAGTATAAATACCAAATGTCTTGCACACATTACTGTTCATGATAATGGCCATCTAGTGCCAAAATGTGAAATATGAATTTCAACATAACTCTGTTTGCATTGAGCTTTCTTCTCCTACTCCAAAGAAAAGGCTCAACATGGTTTAAACGACAGCCTAGCAACAGAAACCTCTCTCGAACATCACTTGTTGTAAGCAGCCTCTAATGTAAAACGAGCAAACCAATAATCTAAAGACAAAGCCTTCATTTTTACAATAAGCTTTTCAGTACATTCAGACACATTAAGCCTTTGCCCTATAACGGGGAAGAAAAAGAGCTTAATGTAAAAATGATTAAGTTCATTCATTTGGCAGCAGAGAGAACTCATAACCCGTAATACGGGAGATAAATCTGCTGCTCCTGTGTCATTATTTTACTAAGCAAAGCCATGATTTTTCACATTTAATGTTTATAATGTGCCCACATTGCTTTGTATAGAGCAGGAACCTCTAAAGAGCTGTGGGTTTCTGAAAACATTTGTATAAAATGTATAAATAAATAAAATAAAGCAAAAATAGTGCATTTCCTTTTTTTAATTGGGATCACTAATGCCATGCATTTAGTCGCAGTCATGCTTGACTATTTAGCTTGGAACACATCAGGAGCCTTGGTATATGAAGTGGAATTTGATGGATGTTGTTTTATTATTTAACATTACAAAGTTGAGCAGAATCTTTTATCCAAAGTCACTTAGAATTTAGGAGTATTTGTTTAAGACTCTAACTGGTTTAGTGTTGTGAAACCCTGCACTAAACTGTAGGCAGGGGTATCAGCCACTTTGTTCTACTGTCCATCATGTCACAATCTTTCTGTGACTGATCTACCTTCATACAAACAAGTGCAGCTACACACAAAAAACTACAGGGCGCTCTCGTGAGATAACAAAAGAAAATGCAGCTTGAAAACCATCAGGGGCCAAAGGCAGATAAGAGAGTGAATTCTTAAGGCGGTGGCCAGCTTTGTTTCTTTAATCTGCTCTCTACAGGCTGGGGATGAAAAACAAAGCCAGGACTGAACTGTGCTGAACTCTGTTTGTGTCCCTCAGCCAGTGACTCCACAAACAAGGACAGACTTTCAAAGTCTGATTTCAGTGTTTTCTGGGCACTAGAGACTTGCAGACATAGTAACAAGTGCCTGTTTGTCTAAAACCCGATTGATAAACTAAGGCCTATATAAACATTACTTAGTCAGTTGAAACAGAGAGTGCAAATACAGTAGCTTCCCATAGTTATCCAGAACACCATCATTCCTGACTGACTACTAAACAAATGAACAAAGACCACACCATCTGCAAATAGATTTACACGGATTTACAAGCAGAATGCCATAAGACAGGGCCATTGCCTCTCAGACGTCCAGTACAAGTGTACCACAAGGCTGTGTGGTATTGCTGCCTGGTTTTACTCATTATATATAAAACGTGTACAAATACTGAGACATATCGTATATAGTGAATAAAAATGATAATTCTATATTTTTGCCATACTGTCCATTCTAAACACCTATACATACAAGACCGCTAGGCACTGCTGAGGTACCCTGAGCAAGGTACCGTCCCACACACTGCTCCCCGGGCGCCGTGTTCCTG
>JBBIGB010206807.1:0-14533 GCA_037577075.1 Alestopetersius hilgendorfi
ACACCTAACCCAACAATACATAAGCCATAGAGAAGAACACCACAAGTCGTAGAGAAGTGGGAAGTCAAGGGATTTTTTTTTTTTGTCACAGTTATATATTACTATAGTTATATAGTTTGTCACTACATGCAGGTGCTTTTGGAATGTAACCCCCATGAAAAGTGCCATCAGTAAAATGGGCCGCTCAATCCACAATGTTGATGTTAGCAAACCGCTCACCCACATGACGCCACACACGCTGCCTGCCATCTGCACTGAACAGTTAAAACCGGGACTCATCCGTGAACAGAATGCCTCTCCAACGTACCAGACCCCATTGAATGTGAGAATTTACCCTCTCAAGTCGGTTATGACGACGAACCGAAGTCAGGTCCAGCACCCATGATGATGAAATGCATGCAGATAAGCTTCCATTAAACGGTTTCTGACAGTTTGTGCAGAAATTCTATGCAAACTGATTGTTGCTGCAATTGTCCGGGTGCCTGAATATGAACATGCTGGATGTGGAGGTCCTGGGAATGGATGTACTGCCAAATGCTCTGAAACTCCTTTGGAGATGGCTTATGGTACAGAAATGAACCTTTATTTCATGGGCATCAGCTCTGGTAGTCCTCTGACAGTCCTGCTGTCAGCATGCCAAATACACGTTCCCTCAAAAGTTGTGACATCTGTGGCATTGTGCTGTTTGATCAAACTGCACATTTCAGAGTGGCTTTCAGTGGGTAGCCTAAGCAACACCTGTGCAATATTCATGCTGTCTAATTAGCGCCTTTATATGCCACACCTGTGAGGTGGGATGTATTATCTCGGCAAAGGAGAAGTACTCACGAACACAGATTTAGATGTATTTGTGAAAAATATTTGAAAATAATGGGTCTTTTATGTATGTAGAAAATGTTTCAGATCTTCATGAATTCAGCTCATGAAAAAGGGGAAAAAAACAAGTTTTGCGTTTATATTATAGCAACTTTCAGAAAGAATTTGAGAGAGAGAAAGGGAGCCAACAGAGAGGATGCTGGCATTGTTTGTTCACCGCTTCTCTGTTCCTCATTCCCTCCAGATTTTGGATCCTGTGTTTTTATTGACTTTTTATACTGTTGGGAAAGCTAAGGTAGCTAGGCACCCACCTGCTTCTGAACTTCAAATCCCATGTTTTTGTCAACTTTTTTTCAAGAAACAGAAAACTTCTAGCTGCAAATCTTGCTCCACCTGGAAAAGGGCTCCAGCTGTCAGCCTTGTTCCACCGGGAAAAGGACTCTCTGGATCCAATCATCATATAGCCGTGACAGTTTATATTTTGTAGCTGTTGCACCACCATTGCCGGTATTTGATGCTGTCTGTGTAGTGTTCATCCTCGGTCACGCTGCTGACTTAATCCCAAAACATGTCATGGAATTAACACCCACATCATTAAAGAACTTGGACTCCTTCGCCGTCCTCGTTACATTCATAGAGGCTGCAGTCAAAAGTCAGCCAAGCTGCTCTGCTACAAACATTCCATCTCTCTGATGATCCGGCGTACGTCTTATGCGTCATCAGAGTGCCGTCGCTCCAGCTACCATCAACACTGGAAGTATTGTGAAATCTCTGCACTCCAGCACGAGAGTCATTGAGAGAAACATCGCGAGACCCACCGTCAGAGACTGTCAATCCCCTCTGTTCTTTCTCTGCTCTCACTTAGGAAGAAGTGGAGGACGTCATCAGACATATGAAACAATCTAACAGTGCCATTGACCCTTTCCCCTCAGCCCTGCTGAAGTCTAACGTCTATGCTGTCTCTCCACTCATCACCAAGATCATAAACAACTCACTCCTGGCTGGGCATATTCCATCTGCATTAAAAACTGCTGTCATCAGAACTCTGCTGAAAAACTCCGCCTTGGATCCAGAAGTTTTCTCCAACTATAGGCCCATCTCCAATCTTCCATTTCTTTCCAAAGTTCTGGAAAAAACAGTCGCAGCCCAAATTCATGATCACCTCAGACTGAATAAACGGTTTGAAAAGTTTCAGTCTGGTTTTTGCCCTGGCCATAGCACCAAAACAGCCTTGGTCAGGGTCGCCAACAACCTTCTGATGGCAGCAGACACTGGCTTCCCTTCACTACTCATCCTCCTGGACATGATAGCTGCCTTTGAAACAATAGACCACAGCATCCTCCTTCACCGTCTGGAATACACCATTGGTCTCTCAGGAAGAGTCCACGTGTGGTTCACTTCAAATTTGACTAGCAGAACTGAACATGTTGCCCTGGGCAGCATAAAATCCCATACCCACAATGTCACCTGTAGTGTTCCTTAGGGCTCTGTGCTAGGTAATACCCTTTTTTGTATCTATATACACCCCTCAGCGACATCATTAGCAGACACAGGTATTTCCTTTCATTGTTATGGTGATGACACTCAGCTGTACCTTAGGACTACTCCTACCTCTTCTACTACTCCTCTGGCAACATCCACACTGACTACTTGCCTGGAGGAAATAGAGGCATGGGTGAAGCTAAATTTCCTTCAGCTGAACAGAGCAAAACCAGAAGCCATCTTAGATGGCACACCACATCATCTCTGTTCTTCCACCATGCTGGTATCACTTTCTCTGGCCAAAATATCCCCCTGTCCCCATATGTTACCAATTTGGGTGTTACAATGGATTCACAACTCACTTTTGACACCCACATCAAACACCTCTGTATGACATAATTTTTCTACCTTAAGAATATCGCCAAACTCTGCCCAACGCTCACCCTGTCAGATACAGAGAAGCTCGTCCATGCTTTCTGTTGGAGAAATTTTATCCTTATTAAAGTTTCTTTCATATTACGTCTCGTGGTGAGCTCCTTTTATTAAACCTTATCGAAGCCCTTCTTGGGAATTTCACTAACACTTTCATCTCCTCCAGGCTGGATTACTGTAATGCACTCCTCATCAGGATCCCTGGTGAGAGCATTCAGAGACTGCAGTATATTCACAACAGCGCTGCCAGGATCCTGATGAGGTTGCGGAAGCATGACCACACCACCCCATCCTGAAAACCCTCCACTGGCTTCCTGTTCCACTCAGGATTGAATATAATGTCTCACCTATCAGTGCATTCACAGACATGACCACCACACTAGCTACAGGAACTACTCAAACCACATACCTCCTCATGCACCCTCCATTCTGTAAACACTAACACCCTACAAGTCCACAGAACCAAGCTCCGCAGCATGGGCGATAGGACCTTTTCATCTGTGGTTCCGATGCTGTGGAACGACGTCCCTGACAACCACAGTCTATTGATGTTTTTAAACTAAATTTAAAAACTAATCTTTTTAGAAAGGCATTTTGTTAAGCATTTTATAGATTTTCCTGTTTTGTTCATTCTTTTTTTGTTTGTTTGTTTAGTTTTCCTTTTACTCTGTAGCATTTTGAGATTACTAAAATATAAAGTGCAATACAAATAAAATGTATTATTATTATTATTATTATTATTATTATTATGATTATTATTATTATTATTATTATTATTATTATTATTATTATTATTATTATTATTATTATTATTATTATATTTTTGTTTAGTATATATTTAGGCTTGCCTTAGACTAAAGTTGTGAATTCAATAATTTCTCCAAATGCATATACTATTTGAAGTGATCACCATAGGGGGGAAAAAACCTGACAAACACATTGTTCCAGCACAAAAGTACATGCACACAAACAGAGATACATACACACACATATACAATCAAGATGCTCTTCCGCCAGTGATAGGGCTACAGTGGCCTCAATAACTGCAGCAGAAAGCAATCGATAAGCTTGCTGCTTGCAAAGCAGGACAGATAAATTACTTTACAAACGGACAAAAAATGAATTTGTAAGTGTATTCCAGGCTTCAATGGACAAAAAGAAAAGGAGTGGAGGGAAAATTAATTCATCCTGTGTGACTGGCTGCTCACAAAGCATGGATAGATGGATAGAATATTATCTAGTATTCTTTCCATATTATCAACGTGAAGCATTTCTCATATACACCAGCAATAGGTACCAACACAGTGCTGAGGTACAGATTTATTCAAATGTTTTACATATTCAAATGAAGCCACACAATTAGTTAATGGAGTTGTAAAAATATATTATTGTTATTTTTAATATTAGTTATTTCGTAATGATTAAGCACAAACATTCTTTCTATTTAGAAAATAGTCATGGTAGACACTGCATATTCGTAACTGATCCTGAGGAGGGAAATGCAAAAACATTTCTTTGTATTCTGTTTATGCAGAGCTGCTTTTTTGCTGTTGTTTGTTTTCTGCATCTAAAATGACTAGATTAATTTAGTTTTTCAGTCCACTTGTATTTGACAAAGCATAGTTTAAAAAACTCATGAAGAATCATAAATTCACCACCAGGTGAGAGTTTACACCCGACCTGTGGTTTAGTCTGTAAGTCTGTTGTTTTATTTATTTGTGTTTTACTTCTGCCTTTGTTTTGTGTACTGGGTAAGTCCACCGTCATTATTCCACCATATGTACCATTTGCAAGTTCAGGGTTGTTTAAGCCCCTCTGCCTTTTGGTCTTCACAGTTGAAATAAAGGATGGAAAAGGAAACTTGCAGCTGCACCTCCCTGACACTAGGCCATGATTGCCCTGCTCTGGGCACAAATTGCTTTTTACACATATCTAAGACCACCTTCCACTACTCTTATCCAGATTAGGGGAAAACTGCTACAGTAGAATACCTGTGCTGGAGCTGATGGTTTCTTTGCCTATGACATGGCCCAGCAGGTCGTACTGGTTTAGACGAGAACCATCTGGAGCCACTGACACTGACTTCTCGTCATCCGCTGTCCAGATGTAGACCACCTCATTGTTTGTGTAGGCATCTGAGAGAAACAGAGCACAAAGAGTGATAATTTTATTGGTTCCAGTGGAAATAATTACATGAACAAATCATATCAAAGTCAACATGTTCATAAAAAATTAATCAAAAAAATTAATCAAAAAATCTAATTTCAGGAAATAATTAAATTATCTATAGAAAAAGCAAATATGTCCAAAGTGTAATGAATCAGGCCTATAAGTTTACAGTGAAAAAGATGAATGATAAGGACCATCCCTCTATGTTTTGCTTTACTTGTTTCAGGGATTTTTACATGTGAAGAACTCCACCACAGCTATGCTAGGCAAATATTGCTATTGTTCTACAGTGCTAAAACAAACAGCTACTCAGATCTATTTGGTCTAGACCAAGTATTGTTGAGAAATCATGGATCATGGCATTCCATGTGCATGTCACTTTGACCTTTGTCAACTACCTCTCATTGCAATTTGGTAAAACGTGTACATGTGCATGTCACTCTGACCTGTATAGTCCTGCAGAAATTTGGCAAAAAAAAAAAAAAATATATGCACATAACCTAATTATAAAACATCTGATTTTTGATTGCTGTGTAAGTAAATAAATAAAGTGTAATTTTGATGGCCATTTTTGAAAATTAAGTGTGTATTTATTGTTTCCTTGACATAATCAAAATATTTAATTGAAAACACAAAACACAGTGCAAGGCAAAGGTTATCTCCACAAATTCGACTGAGAACATAACTCTCAGAACATGAAAGGAATAAAATGTGTACTAATTGTATATGCTTTCTAATTTTCAGGCTTTTATTGTACTATTTTTTATGCACTTTTAAAAAACAATTCCTCATTATCACAATATACATTAAAAACACAGAAAACTACAAAACTACTCCTTTCCTTGAGAAACCCATTTTTAACTCCACTATTGCTTTTTAGCAGCCAGTCACAAAACAATACATGATGGCATGTAGCTGCATGCTGATACATGGAACATATATTACAGCAAAGGGTCAGTACTGCCTTAGACAATTTCTTGTTCTGACTCTGCTGATCCTGCTCTAATCATCCTTTTAATGCAGTCAAAAAAATTATGTATTTTCAATTTTAGATTTTAGAAGTTACGTTAAGTGACTTCTCAGTGCTGCTGTCACATTCATCATACAGATGATAAAGTATGTGTAACATAACATAAGAAGTAATAAAATGACAACATGATTAGGGTTTTAGGACTATATGATTTGGACTACTGTTTGCACATCCACAAACTTTCATTGTTACTTTGATTTGATATCAAAAACATTAGTCATTTCTAAGACTCTCACAGAGAAACTATTATAGCGCAACCAATGATAAAAGCATAGGATTTATTTAATATGGTAAATGAAAACATAGTTTCAAGGACCATGGCCAAAACAGACGATTTTTATTTTTGGTGCATACTAGTTCATTTATTTAGGTACTAGAGCAAAAAAATTATGTTATCCACTGGGAGTTGAAAGCCTTTGCTTTGCACTACATTCATTGCTCAGTTTGACAGTTACAAAAAAGAGAGAGAGAAAAAAAAAACAAAGACAGGAACACAAACAAAAGAAAAAAGGAATGATCCTGTGTAAAACATATTTTCCTATTCTTAAAGATCAGCAATAAAAAAACAAACAAACAAAGAACTCTACTGAAAAGAATCACCATCGATATCCAGCCAAAGCTTAATGAATAAATAAATAAATAACCAAACAAACAAATAAATAAAAGAATAAATAATTCCTACACTTTGTTTTGCTGTTTTAAGAGTTGGGAATTGGAAGAATATGTTTTTGAAAAGGGGCCATATGATTGCACATTTTAAGCACATTTTCATGGGTATAGAGCAAGTGCAAATGGAATATAAAGTGATTAGGAGACTGGAGGAGAGTGAAGGGTAAGAGAGGGGGAGGCACTAATCGTTGGCAGCATTTAACAAAAGCTGCTAATTACAAGCCAACTGTACAGTGCCTGTGTTAAAGAAGCTGATTGTTCGCCGTCTTTTCAGGCCGCTTTTCAACGATAGGCAGCATGTTCAGATGAGATCAAGCTCCTTGTGCTGACCCAAACAGAGTGGGGGAGCAGACGAAAGGTGCAGCTGAGCAGCTGTTGTTTTATTCATGATAACATCTTGGCAGTATCTGGTATCTGATACTTGCATATTTCAGAATAACTGAACTAAAGGAAAAAGAAAGGTGGGAAATTGATTTTGCTCACATTTACAACTGAAATCCCTCCATACATTCACAGCTCAGTTTACCAGTATAACTAATGGATGTCCATATAACTAACTCACCTCATGTCTGCAGCATAAATCACATGAAGCTTTCTTCCTCTTTAAATTGCTGAGCCTATTTTTCTTGTGTATGAGGTTACACACATAAACGCACTTGCCACATGAGTTGGTTTTGCCTCAGGTGATCACTAAATGCTACAAAGTGCCTTGTGCCTGTATCCAAGGAAATCATGATTTCTGTCCTTGCTTCTTAATAAGTCACATTAAAAGACAAATGAGACTGGTCTCACTTGAACTCCATTAGTTAAATGAAGAAGTGTGGTCTGGCTGTGTGGAAGGCTGTCATGGATTATATAACCCATCTTTTTGCACTGCCACTGAGCTCTAAAAGCTGCATAAAAATATGTAACAGAAGGTCTGTTATGTCTGCGGCCTTATAGGTGTACAGCATGACTGAAGCGTTAATGTTGGCTGCGCATAACCATTCACTTATGGTAACTCTGTTATCATGCTATACCTGATCAGAAACACCTTAAAAGTAGTAGTTAAACACTATGCACTAATATCAGAAATGAGCAGATACAGTCTCAGGTGCTGTATGACATTTCAGCCAGCTCAAAACATTTTTGCAAGATATAGCATCGCTTAGATTTGTGAGCTAATCATGCAAGGCTGTATTATCAGGTTGTGTGATCTGAACCACCATGGAACCACTTATATGTCATTAGTTCGGTTAGACATGAAAAACAATATGAAATGCAATGAAGGAATATGAAGGAAATGATTATGAATACAATATTAAGACGAGATTATATAACCTTCTAATGCATATGTATGGAAGTACAATGTTCAGCCACTTGTTTTAACCCATGAAACTTTGTATAATTAGCAAGTTGGTGAGGGAAAATGGCAGGCAGTATACACTGATCATCTGCAACATTGAAAGCATTGACAGGTGGAATGAATAACATTGATCATCTCGTTACAACATGTCAAGGGGCTGGATATATTAAGCATCAATGCTTACTTTAGGAAAAGACGGGATCAGGATGAACTATGGATAGAATGTGTACCGGCAGAGGCAGTGAGATGTTCTGGGCCTACCTACCTGAACAATTCTGCAGACCAATTATACCCACTCAAGGCACAAGTATTTCTTAATGGCCTTTTCATCAGAATAATGCTACCTGCCACCCTGCAAAAATGGTTCAGGCATGGTTTGAGGAACATGATAAAGGTGTTAATTTGTTCTGTAAATTCCATGAATTCTCAGGCAATTCTTAGCACATTGATGAATTGGTATGACTGGTACAAGATCTGAGTATCACACCAGATGGGGCAGAGTAAATTCTGTGAAGGTTGTAACTAATAATAGAGAGAGGAGGTGAAAAAATAGAATGTAAACATTTAACACACTTACAGCTTCCGAACTTGAGTGGGCAGGCATGGGCATCCATGGGAAAATCTTCCAGGTGCATGGGGCACTCAGCATGAATGGTTAATCTGAGAGAAAGAGAGAGAGAGGGGGGGGGGTGGAGAATCTTTATAACAGAATATTTCCAAAAGCGGATTAGGCATCAAGAAAGCACTGCAAAATTAAATGCCGTCATCATTTATTTTGTTTAAATCACATATATCTGGGGCAGCATGTAGCTCTGGAGAATGATACAAAGAGAGTCAGAACTCAGCTTTAAAACATCCACAACTTTTCAAAGTCTTTTGTACACAAGTATGACAAAAAGAACAATGTCTTTTGAGGGATGTATTTTAGGTGCCCTATAGATTAAGTGCTAAAAATATCAACATTTCAAGAGCAGCCAGTGGCTGACAAGCTGTACAGTATTTGATGTGCATCTGAAGAACAGCTGAGTCATATCTCGCAATGCTGGCTCTGATAGAGTTAAGCTTAGTTGCTAATTATCCAATATCAAAGTCATGTCACTGCTTTATGACCTGAGAGCAAGGTTGGCTTGTTTCTTGTTTCCTAAAGAACTACTGGTGGTAATTATCAAGGTCTTCATTTGAATGCTACAGTTCTGCTCTATTCTATCTTGTCCTTGGCTCCTGCTGAGACTGCGGAGAGACATACAATCTTCACTGAATGCCTTCAATAATTTATGACTTTAGTAGATCATATGTGTGAGTGTGAATGCCCATACCTTACTAGGAAGTTTCAGAACACTGCATAATTATGGATCTGGATAATTATGAATTATGGCAAGTTGTTTGGAGGGGGATGGGTTTGTGGTCATAATCATTGTTCATTTTCAACACGGCTTCCTCATAAAACATATTCCTGCTAATTATTTTTAAATAAATTATGTTTTATGAAACATTCTTGTAGATCATCACATTTGTGTAAGGTACAAAATAAATAAAAATTAAGCAGCATATCCAGTTTTAGAGATACTAGATCTGGATATTACTTGTTCTAACATTGCTGTTTAATATAATTGTTATTTAAAAGTTGGTCATCATATTGATATGAATGACCATTTACAGAAAACAAGACTGAAATGCGTATGTGTATCCTACTCTGAATCTTTCAAACATGTGTTCCTTTATACAGAACATGAAAGGAGTCAAGGGACTGAATCAGAATTCATTTGTCTCCTGTAACCCTGTGCGGGTGGATTATTTGTTCTGAGTGTCTGTCAGAGTACTGAGTACATATAGTAACTTCCAATTTATTAACTTGCAGTATGGCTGTGTGTACACATGTGGCTATGTGGCTGTTGGCTCACTGTGCATGTGCTGTGGTGGGATTGCTAGCCATTTGTCAGTTTCACGGTCAGTGAGTTTTGCACTTCTCCTCTGGGGAAGGCAGGACCCTCTCAGCCCTCTCCCACAGCATGCGACTCTGTCTCTGGGGCTCTGTCCTCCTATCATATGCTCGATTGCTTGATGACCCAATCAACCTTATCATGACACCTGTGCTTGAAGCATTTAAATCTTAAACTAGAACTTTAATGAATGTTTCTCATCTATTTCTTCATCACATGCAAACAGTACATGCGTATTGGCTTGTATCTGCCATTGCTTTGAATTAATATATGTTTTCGCACATCATGAGCACTTTCTGGGTGATGAAGATGAAGGTATTCTTGCACATCCTAAGCACATTTTGGGTACTCGAAACCCCTTGTTGGGTGAGACAAGAACATTTTGTAACTGAAAAACTTTCAGCTATTTGTGATATTCCCAGTCGGACCAGATTTATGGGGACTTTTATGTTGACTATGGGTGTGGTCTCGTCCCTGGTCGGTGTTAGGATCAAGAAATAATTATGTTTGTCTTTTCATTGGTTTTTGGTTGGTGCATGTTCAATATAAAAGATGCTTCTCTATTTAGTTGTCAGTCCACCCTCACTTTTCCCTGAGTTGTGTTAATTCAGCTTTGGAAGGAACTGACCAGAAATTGTCAGTATACCCCCCAGGGGCTTCTTGGATATATTAGCTTGGAGGACAAAGGAGTGGCAGACCAGGAGACGTGTCTACTGGGACCATTGCCAAGATGCTACCAGGACCATTGCCAAGATGGCTACAGACGCCAGTACCAGCCACAAGAAGGCTACAGCCTCTGACACCAGCACAGTTCTAAATAATAAAAAAAAAACATTAGAACTGCACATTAAGCCATTTCTAAAAATCCATGGACATCTGCATGAGAATCGGCAGCTTGAAACTTGAGACACAGTTGGTACAACCTTACACAGTCATTCATGCACTCATTAGCAGGAGCCCTACTAGAAACTAATGTCAACTTGTCATGCTAATCATGACACACCAATATTATTGAAATGTTACTTTTCCTCCAATGAAGTAGTAATTTTGAGAACCTCCACTGCTCAATTCTATTTGTGATAGGTGGTAGAGCTGCAGCCCACCAGCTTTAGAAGAACGATAAGCCAGCTGTCTCTCCTTGGCTGTGCTGGCCCAGGTGAGAGGCCTTAGCAGCCTGAATGGACGAGTGAAGCCATCTGTCCAACCAACACCTCTGTCTAACTGCCCTCCAGGGGCAGAGGAGTGAGTTATAAAACTCCTCTGACAAGCAGAAACCTGCTGAGCTGGATAGCATGGAAAATATCTAGAGCTGTCGAGTCGATGTGCTTTATGTCAAACTTACTGAGCTGATGGAGAGGCTTACCAGAAATAATACTCATGCCTCTCAAAATGTCTTTTGAAGAAGAATAAACAAAACAAAAGCATGAACTACAAGATATTGCATCATAAAGCTAGATGGTTCGCAGCAGCTATGCATTCAAGAACGACACCTGTTATAAAGAGTTATACAGTTCTACCTATGCTCAGGAAAAATGTGCGTTTATTACAGATATGAATTCCCAACCTAAAAGTAACCAGTCGTCTGTACCATAAAACTGCTCAGGTTACTTTCTATTATGTAGAACTATGCTAGACCTGCAAAATGTCAAGCATCAGAACTCATAACAGTCCTGTGGGATATATAGCTTGACGTACCAACATACCATTCAATCCTTAAGCTAAATCATCAATAACAAGCTGCTGACCAGACGAAGCATCTGTAATTTTCCCTTCACTCCAGTTTCTTTCTTAAATTCTTTCACTTCCAATCATAGCACCTTTTACCCAGGAGGTGCCTCCTGGGTAATCTGCTGACCTAATGGTGATTATGTTCTTGGCCTTGCAAATGAACTGTGCTTGCAGAGAGAGACAATTTTAAAGCACTGACATTAATTAATGAGCATCCAACACATTCCTGAAGCCTACCAATACCCTACCCCTAACCCCATGCCACTCTTGTCATAGGTGATGTGCTAAACCTACTACTAAACCCACATCACTGATCACTCCACCAATCTCCCTGGCTGTTTCAAGCTTTGGAAGGGGCTATTTTGAAAGTGTAAACATTCAAATAAACAGAAATCTACAAATCATTCAGAGCATCTGTAATTTTATCTAATACTGTTACTTGAGACTATCAAAATCTCAAAAGTTTAGGCACCAGCACCATTACATCTATTGCTTGTAGTAGAGTGAACATATTAAAATCTGTCCTGCAAAATTCATTGGATTGTATATCACTCAGGAACCCCCTACTGTTTCCACTGAATCTCCCTTCTCCTTTATCACTTGAGCTGATCTGAAAGGTGCCATATCTCAGTGTCTGCCTTTGAGGCTCCCTGAGAACTAGTCAATCCATCAAGAAGATCATTGTCGCCAAAGGTCTGCTTTTCCAAATATACTCTTCATCAACACTGACCTACGGCCTTGCCGCCAAGAGCCTAGCTAGACTGACAAGAGGCAGCGAATGTTCTTGATGTGTGAAAAAACTGGAATTAGGCCAGTACTGTGGCGTTCATCATATCAGGGGATTTGGAGGATGATCAATGAGTGTTTGCATGAGCTGAGAGTCAGGATTCCCACTGTGCTATGCTGTGTTGATGGCAGTTCTTGGAAATGGCCCACTGACTTTGCTACTTTAAAAAAGAAACAGTGCTCATGAGACAACTGTCAATTGAGAGAAAGAGAACAGGCACTGGAGCCAGCAGAAAATTCTTTAAACTTGACTAAATATTAAAACAAAAAAACACAGAGGGTATGGGAATACCATTTGGGGAGGGGTCATTTCTTTCTTGCCTGTAAATTCACCCAAGAGGCTCAAAAATAAGTGAAGAACATAAATTGCAAAGCAGTTTGTGATTTCAACATGCATGGTTAAATGACTATTAGAGGAATTGTTTAGACACATGCAGTATCTTAAGATTATCACACTGTTTTGACAAAAAGAGTAAAAGTAGTAAAGTTAGTAGTAAGGTTAATTGCTGAGTGAGCAGATGGAGTGCTTCATTGGATACCACTTGGATAACAACAATAAGCAAAATAAAGGGTTTTATTCTTTTGCAGCTCTCCAGGTCAAAGGGAGTGAGTGCTCTGCTGTCTCATTATCAAGCTTGCTATCTCAGGCCATGTGATTACACACAGACATTTCACCAAAACCTCACCTTGACAAATTGGGCCCCTTCTCTGTTTCAACACATTCTCAGCTGGACCCACTCTAATTCAGTAGAACAAATGTGTCACCTCAGATATTTCCACATACACAATGTCAGTGTTGAGATTCTTCTGTGTTTTATGAGATAGCACTGGACAACAAATGTATAATAAATGTATTAATTAAAGTAACGCGTGTAGTGTGTATTCCATTCAAATCACAGTGTGAGTGATACGGACCTTGAAGCTATATTTAGATTTAACAGATATTTTTCTTGTTTAACAGTGAGACTTCTCAAGTGGAGTAGCCATGGAGAGGTCAAGCAGGCCAAGGGTGTGTCTAGGAAATGGGCCCTGTGTGGTTGTAACAGCATGACAATTAACACCGGCCGATCTCTTTAATTACCATTATTAGGTTTATGAAATGAGCAGTTCAGTTGCGTGTCATGCAATTAATTGCTGCATTAAGCAAACTTTTATTTTCCCAAGCACGCTGAATAAAGGTGATGCTCATAAGGAACTGGATATTTAATAAGAGAATGGAGAAAAGGGAAGATGTAGAAAAACAGTGGCACAATCATGTTGGGGAGTGGGTGGAAAGGCAGAGGGGTACAGGAAAGTCTTCAGTATTGTCTTAATCTGCATCAGGAGCCTTTTGCCAAATCAGGGATCTATTGCAAAATAAGATCCATTATTTTGTGAGATCAGCCACACAATGCTGAAGCTGAACAAGGTGAAAATTTGAATACAGTTATTTCTCATGATTAAGCAGTAAGATAAAATTCCTTACTCCATGCTTAATGCTGCTATAATCTTACAAAATCCATTCTTCTGCTGAAATAACCTGTATATTCCACTTGGGAAGTGAAATGAGATCAGGAAAGAAATCTGGCCTTGGTATATTGTTTTAAGGCATCTGCCATATTGTGAAATTCAAGCTCTAGTCACTGTTGCCACGTAAAATAGTGTCACAGCTGGCACGCTAGCGCAGTGCCAGGTTTGCCTTTTTTCTGTTTTTCTGTTCCTGGGTTTTGTCTGTTTTCTGTTCTGGGTTATTATGTTCTGTTTAGGATGCCCTTATGGCTCTTTAGTTTGTCCACGTTAGGTGTCAGGTTCTGTCGTGTTCTGTTCTGTCTTGTCTTGTGTGTGTTCTGTGTTCCCCCTGTAGGTTCCCTGCCTGGTCCTTGTTCCTGTTCTCCCTCTTGTGGCCTGCCTGATGTGTGTTCCCGCCATGTTTCCTGCCTCTGTCTTGTTCTGTCCCTGTATGCCCCTCCGTCTGTTCCTGTATGCCTCTCCTGGTCCCTCTCCGTTTCCAGCTCTGTCTGTGTGGCCCCCTGGTATGTGTGCGCGGCCCTTCTGTCTCTGCAGCCCTTCTGTGTTCACTCATACTGTTCTCCTTATGTTCCCCCAGCTCCCTGGAAAAGCCCAAGCCGTTGTCCTGTCTGGTTCTGTCTGTCTACC
>JBBIGB010207017.1:1914-14532 GCA_037577075.1 Alestopetersius hilgendorfi
TCTTCCGTTTGTTAGAGGGGCACAAGTTTGGATGCCTCCAGCTTTTGCATCATTTGTGAAAGTCCATCAGCAGCTCCTGCTTTAATCTAATCGAGTGACTGAGACAAACCAGGTATTTGGTGGAAATTACAATTAACAGTAATTAACTTGTGGCTTCCACAAGGAAAGGTCTGGAATTGGTTAAGCGAACACACTGACATATGGAAAATCACTATTTACTGTATTAATGCATTCATTTGTATTTTTTTGTTTTATTGGGTTTATTTTGAGAAAAATACACATGCTGTTTATGAATATTACTTTATGAGACTTTTACACTGTATTTTATATACGTGTATGTGTGTATGTATGTATGTGTGCATCGATATTCGTGTAAAGTGTCCATTTGTCATGCATAAACACACCACATCACAGTGGTGGAGCAGTGGGCAGACAGGAACAAAGCACCCGGGGGACCAGTGTGGGGACGGTATCATGCTCAAGGGTACCTCTGAGGTGCTGCTAGCAGTCCTGGGATTCAAACCCACAACCTTCTGATCACAGGGGGAACTCCCTAACCAACCTATCTATCTATCTACACACACACACACACACACACACACACACACACATATAAATGCATGCATACACACACATTTACACAAATGCCTTTAAGCTGCACAAGCACAGCTCTAGAAGCCAGTCCAGTCCTGCAGGGGAAATAACTTCTACTCAGGCTCCGTGGCGGTTGCGTAAAATGAGCCGTTTTTCATTATTCAGAGTAATGCTGGACCTCGATTCAACAGCAAAAACGGAAAACAACAACATCCACCACCACAAACACAGCCACACGGCTGGCCAGGACACAGAGAACCTCAGGAGAAGACAGGAGTCGATGCCGCTTCCGAGGCTTTAATCTCTGATCATAGTGATCGATCAGAGAGGAGTTATGATTCAGAGAGCTGCTGAAGCGTGTACGTGTGAGTACCTTGATGTTCCCTCCATCAGGGCTCGGGAGCCCGGGCTCCTCTGAGGACAAGGGGTGGCACATCTCCTGGATGGGCTTCTGCCCGGACGAGGGCAGCGATTTCGGGGTGCCAGCGCTCATCGTGCGCGCGGAGAAACTGGGAAGGGGTCGGTGGAAAATCCCAAAATCCCCAGATCCTCGCCCGGGGCTGCTTTAAGAGTCGCCGCGGCGTGAAAACCAGCTCACATCTGTCAGCTGACTCCCAAACGCAGGTCCGGAAACACAACAAGCCTCCACGGGAAACAGTGTAGCAGTATAAACACACATACATACATATACACACACACACACACATATGCACACACTAGACCTGATTCAACACAACAGACGCTCAGATCTCTCTGACAGATGTGTATTTTCCCTAAAGGTGTATCGATATTTCCAGGTTAAATACAATTCACAGATCATTTTACATATTTTGTGTCTAGATTATAAGATTCTGGGGGAAATATAGGCTACTATTTATTTAAAAAAAAAAACAAGTATGAATTATTTTATCGTTTCTATCGTTTAATTATAAAATATATTTTATATTTATTCTGTAAATATCCTGTAAACTGCCACGATTCTGAGTGCACTGTTTGCGGTTTAGTTAGGTTCAGAAAAAGAATTAAGTATTTTATAATGCAGAGCAATAAACAAAAATAAAAATATATGGAATATATGAGTCAATACTTTTTATGCTTTTTCACATTTTGAGGTTTTTTTAAGATGATGCTTAGAGGAGGCATATTGGCAATACACCGGTGCGTTATAATAAACTGTAATGTTTTATTATCCTGTGCTTATCCTGTAAATTAGGTTGGTCAGGTTCTGAAAAGTTCAACACAACTGAGGCTCAGATCTCTGAGACAGATATGTGTGTACTTTTTGGTAGAGGTCTATCAATATTTACAGGTTAAAACAGAATTTTCGATACTCAAATCTTTTTGATTATTTGGGTCTTAAATTGTCTCGATTTTTGGTGTACAGGTTGGTTTGGCTCAAAATAAGATCTATTTTAAAACAAAAATGACCTCTTTTTTACAAAACAGAGCTATAAGCTGTTATTAAAATGTGTGAAAATCTAAAGTGAGCCTACTTCTCATACTTCTCACATTTTGAGGGTTTTTTTAAGTCGATAAATGAGAGAGGAGGTGTATTGGCGATAAGGCTGTACATTTTTGACTCATTTTTTATTATTTTATTCTAGACTTAAGTGGTTTATCACTTATTTCTAGGGTTATTAAATACAAACATGCTCAAACAGGCTGTGGATCTAACAAGCATCCTGTAAGTCTTCAGAGTCAGAGGGCATCGTCACTGTACGTTTGCCTGGCAGTAACACATACACTATATCGACAAATGTATTGGTACACACCTCTTAATTTTTTAATTCAGGTGGACTCTTACTTCCAGTGAAGGGCGATGCTACGCTTCCAATTTTGTGGACATAGTTTGGGGAGGAACCTCTTCTATTCTATTCCAGCATGACTGTGCCCCAGTGCACAAAGCAAGCTCCATAAATGGCTGGATGAGTTTGATGTGGAAGAACTTGACTGGTCCACACAGAGCCTAAAACCCCATCCAACACCTTTGGGGACGAACGGAGATTGAGATCCAGGCCTTCTCGTCCAACGAGAGGTCAGTGGCTGACCTCTTAAATGCCCTATGGGCAAAAATACCCACAGAAACTCCAGAGTCTTCTGGAAAGCCTTCCAAGAGAAGTGGAAGCTGTTATAGCTGCAAATGGGACCAACTCTATATTAAAGTCTATGTATTTGAATGCAATGTGTGTAAAGACCCTGTTGGTGTAATGGTCAGTCGTCCCAATACTTTGTCCATATTGTGCATGTCCATCATTCTCACTGCCGTATGTATTCTGTAGATCCTTAAAATCTAATAAAGTAACTGCAATTATGGGTAAACAAAATACATAGGAAATATGTCTCCCTAGTATTGCTTGAGAAATGCGTTGAGTTTAAGAGTTTTACTTGTCAGCAACTGTAAAAGACATTTGCCCGAGGTTAGAAGTGGTTAAATATGAAAACATGTAGTACACCTATATGTCTGGGGAGGACTTTTATTATGAAGAAACTTCCACAGGGCTGTAAGCTCCACGTGGTTCAATCCCTTTCACCATTCGTGAGGGGTGCGTTGCAGTGGCAGGAGATAAGGTGAGCACATGTAGAATCTGAAAACACCCAAAGTGGTAAAATCATGGATTTTTATTTGCTAACTCCAGATCTAATGTCATTAAAGCAGAAGTGGAGTTATTTGATCTTTTTCAGGCAGCCAGCGGCTAACATTACATTGTTTACAGCCGTATCATAGTGTTTGATTTATTTAATAACCTTATTGTTCCGAACCTTTTTCTCCTTACTAACTCAGTCGCAGTTGCACGGTGTATGTATCACTTATATGCTAAAGAGAGCCCTACAGCAAGTTTAAAGTTGCCCACGTGGTTGACTCGTAGTGAGATCTGTTGCATAGGCCTGGAAGTTTGTGATTCAGTTGTGATGAACCTGTTTTTATTGTTAGGAACAAATAATGACTGACCCAATGATTAAACACACTACCCATCTGACCCTGTTTATGGGAAAGATTACTTTCTCTAATATGAGGGGTCGGTCTGACAAGCCTTCAAGGTTGCTGGTGTTTTTTTTTAACTGCATAAATTTTAAAATCACCTCAAATAACCTGTTTTCTGTTCTGTTTTTTTTGGACTTCTGTGTTGCCTAGAGTCGATGTCCTGGATTGAACCTCAAGACCTGCTACAGAGTCTTTGGTCCGAAAGTTTGAAGAAGACTTTCATTGTATCTGCATTGAATTGTGAGAAATAAAGGGTTTTGACATCTTTTTCTTGTGTGAGACTGAATTTCATATGCACACAACTTGTGAATTTGTAAATATGGTCAGAAGAATGTCTCCAATAAAACAATCAAGTGCCGCGGGTATGTATAAATAACACAAATCTCCTAAAGGGGATATTTGGCTGATGCTCTTATACAGAGCAACTTACAATCATTACATTAACTGCAAACTACTTTATTTCTCATTTGTACACTTAGACATGGGGGTTATATATGATTTTTTTTGTGCAGAGTCTCAGCATAAATAGACATTTAAAAAGTTCCTTGTGTTGTGTGGAGATAAATTAGTTTACTTGTAAAGTACAGTGTGCTTTCTGTAAAGTGCACTTTTATACCTTTTTATTACACCATATATTATTGTAATGTTATTTGCATTTTCTGAATAATTTTTATTTCTCTAATTTAATTTCTCTTTATTTCCAAACTTCATTACTGATTTAGAGGCATGTACTTGTATAACTAACAAAAAATGTTGATCAACAAAATTGATGGGCAGTTAGGGAGAATTAAACCCAATCCTATTGTTTGTAATAAGTGCATTAAAAACATCATGCAGACTATACTTCTATACTGTTTATTTATGAATAAAAATAAAATCCACCATAGTGTTAAGGGCCTTCATTAACCCAACCGCTTCCACTTGGCAAAATCCATGTCATGTCAACGACCAAATGTTGACCTAAAATCTAATTTTCAGTTTTGCCCTTACCATGAAATATGGTTAATCAGCATGTTCTTTAAGTGTTTGCTTACTTAATACAGCGCAGATACTTGTATAATGAAAAAAACCTTTCATGCCACAAGATAGCAAAGGGTAGCATTCATTTATGTTATGTTTTAGTCATCGAACATTAGCTTTAGTACAAAAGTAGACACCACATTGTGTCTTGGCTGATTGTGCCCAGCTGGGTGTAAGGACAAATTTGTATTTTAAGTTAAATCACTCCTTTATCTACACTGTAAGTTTTTCCCACTTGCTGTGAGTCTTTGTGAGGCTGAAGCAAGCAATACCAGTAAGCTGTAAACTATGGTGTCTGTAAAAATAAAACAAATGGGAAAATCTTTTTTTATTTGTATTGATACAAAGTTTAACTTGGCAGATCAGCTGCTAAAAGGCTTGAACTGTTAGCCAGCCAGCAGGTAATGTTAGCTAACTTACAGCAGAAGTAAAGTTTCTAGCTTAGGTCCTTTAATAGTTCTTCGTCATTAGTAACTATAGGCAGTGAAAGAAAGTAAACTAGACCTAAATGCTTTCTAAAGTAGTAAAGCTCAATTCAGCAAATGAAACGTATATATTTCATTGGCTGAAAAAAAATATACATATAATTGCTCAAGGGTACCTCAAGCAGTCCTGGGATTCAAATCCACAAGCTGAGTGCAGGGACAACATCCTAACCACTAGTCCACCAGCTGCCCATTGTAATATATTTGCCATTAACTTAGTACTCTCCTCTGGTTCTTGCACTGCAATGTGTGTGTCCTAGTGTTATTAATCTCTTTGGATGAAAGTGTGTGACAAATGGATGTATTCTTTTATCTTATATATCTTTTATATTAAAGGAAAAATTCTGGGACACTCACCCCCTTAACTCTTTCCTTACTTGTGCATCAACCTGATGTTTTTTCCTTTTTGACAGGCTTTGTTAAGGTGTGTAACTTAGCTAAAACATGTGGACTATTTACGCACTGGTGTACATCGCTCTGGATAAGAGTCTCTGCTAAATGCCGTAAACGTAATGCATTTTTAATTTGCATCTGTGCTGGTGTAACAGGGAGAGTGGTGTCATGCCTGCCTAGACCCGCTACCCCTAAGTGATCTAGACTGTAGTCTGTATAGAGTGCACTAAGTAGGGAGGATGGAGAGAAGTGGAGCGGCCCCTCTTGCTCTCTCCGGAAGGGAGGGCCGTGGTGTGCCACGTTGATGGAGGCCAGTGGGGACGTGGAACTGTTCCTGTGTGTTTGTGCGACCGGGCCAGCCGCTAACTCTGAACACACGGCTTCTACAGCCAAGGAGGCTTTAAAGGTGGCGATTAAAGTTGCACTCCATTTCACACGGGTTGGATGAGTTTGTGCATGCTTGTCCTGAGTGCTAATCGGGAAGGTAAGCACTTTTTCAGAAGCTTTTTGGACCTCCTTTAGCTTCTGGGCTACAAATAAGGCGACGTGTGGGGGAAAATAAAGCAGTCATTGTCGTTTAGTGTTATTTCAACACCAATTTGGGGCTCTGGCCTTCGAGACCGGGTCCTCTATGTTGTGATAAGTGTGTTTGCATTTGTGCTGCAGTAACTTGGCTGCACTGCAGTCCAGTCAAGCCCAGTCCAGAAGCCCTAAACCCAGTTAACCATAATGGCCTTGTACTTTGTTCTGAATGTGTGCCACAGTATGCTGTGCATTATGTCAAGCTTCAGATCTTTCATTCATTTGAGTTTTTTTGCAGTTCTTCCATATGTACCAATTCACAGGCCTGAGATTGTCCACGTCACTTGCTTTTTTGCCAGCAATATGCTGCCAAAGAGTTGCCAGATGTTGAAAGTTTTCCTGTTGAACCACTGGTTGATATGTCTCAGATGATGCAGAGCATAGACCACGTAATCTACAGGATATATTCTTCCGTTTGAACAAGCGAGGTCCCTCAAGTGCACTCTGAAGACCACCATTTCAGCCTCACACTGAAGCCAGAACTGGGCCACCAGAGCCTTCCTAATCCAGTCTGTCATCAAAACATGTTTATGCCCTCTCAAGTATGCTGGGCCTGTTTTACAGAAGCCCAGCAGACATTCTTACTGTAGGCAGGCCTTGCCTTAAATGGAATGTTCACAGGTTCCGAGTGAATCTCATGGGTTTTAATGTGAAGGTAGTTAAACCCTACCCACTCTGATTTTTTTGCACTGCTTAAGTCAAATTAGGTGTTTTTCAACCATCTACACAATGGACAGTCAAATGAAACACTGTTCTTCTAGGACCACAAAGTTTCTCCAGTATCCTGGTGCAGCACAAGGACTGGTTCAGTTCCCAAGACTACTAAGCACCTCTGAGGTGCCCTGAGCAAGGTACCGTCCCCACACTCTGCTCCCTGGGTGCTGTGTTCCTGGCAGCCCACTGCTTCACTTGGTGAATGGGTTAAATGTGGAGGAAATATTTTGTGCTGTTCACACCATGATTGTGCTGTGGTGTGTTCACGTATAACAGAATGGTCATATGCAGTGCAGTGACCAGAAGCAGTAACAGCACTAGTGTGAGTGAATACAGTCTTGTCGTGACATGCTGTATTCTAGGAGCACAGTTAAATATTCAAGAGGAAAGGAATGGAAAGATGCAAAGATTGAGGTAGACTGCAATTAGTAGGCAGAGAACAAGATTTCTTTGTTAATGGCGGAAGAGTTCAATGTGTCCGTGATGTACACTATGTAATTCTGTACTGATTTAAGAGTCCGTTGGGAAAGAGTGCTGATTTAGTCTGTGGGGAAGGAACTGTTGCCCAGCCTGGCAGTGAAGGCCCGAATGCTGCAACACTTTGTGCCAAATGTGAGGAGGGAGAATATACTAGAGGCATTATCCTCTGTAGGGTCCTGCAATCTGATGCGACACAGTTTTCGTGCCATGCCAGGATGCTGCTACAGAGAATACTCTCTATATTCCCTCTGTAGAATGTGTTGTGAATTGGTGGGAGAGGTGTAGTCTCCTCAGGTAGGCTGCTGGTGATGGGAGCCAGGTGTTGCCTGATTACAACCCATAGATTGAATTGTTCCCCTTTAACAGATGTGTAGTGTAAACTAGATCCTGCCATTGTATTATCGTGTTAATCACATCCTCTAGCATGTTTTACAAACTCAATGCCTGTCTTTTATAAGGAATGACACTGTTTTGGTGAGAATTCTTGCACCTCATAGTTTTGGTCTTTTAACACCACTGTGATGGGCTTTTTGTTGTAGGATGAAGCTAAAAGAGATAAACCGCACTGCCATCCAGGCTTGGAGTCCGACACGGCACCATCCCATTTACCTGGCAGCAGGTAACTCAACCCCATTTTTACTACAGCCTCTGAACTGATACTTTAATACTGATTGGTATATAATATTGAACCGTATAATGATTTAATACTCAACTATAAAAAGTTGTGGGCAAAGATAGATGCTCCGTTGTTTTTTTTTTTCTTGTGTCCTGAAATTGTGAGCTTGCTTCTTGTGGAGAAAGTAAATGTTCTTCACCTGCTGTTCTTTACTTCTGTTCAGGCACCTCTGCTCAGCAACTAGATGCTACTTTTAGCACCAATGCCTCGCTGGAGATCTTTGAACTGGATCTGGCCGAGCCCACTTTGGCCATGAAGTCGTGTGGTGCTTTCACATCACCTCACAGGTCTGTCACTTCTGTCATTGTCTGAACATCAGAACAATACCGCACTTTAGTTTCGCGTAGGGAGCGTGTAGCCCTCAAGCAAAAAAGAATACACTTTACAGAGCTGACTTAACTATGTGTTTCAATTATTCAGGGCCAGTTTATTTCTCAAAAATGGGTCAAACCAAATTACTAATGAAGTTATACATTAATATTACATTTAATTTATTTTTTGTGGGGTTTTTGCAATTTTGGGTTGCACTATTGATATTTTCTTTAATAAAAAAAATCCTTATCTTTTGCCTTATCTTTATGCTTCTTGTTGCACTGAGCATTCTCATGATAACATAATCTCTCTCTTGCTATTGGATTTGCAGTTAGTTTCTAGCCTATGTTCAATCTATGACCAGTAAACTGTCCAGTGGATTTAAAGCCCCCATGTCTCAGTGTTGGTGATTGACAGGTCACTAAACTGTTAAGTGTATTAAGAGATTTGCTCTGGAATCTTCCTCTTCTGGGTTGGGAGCGTTACAGGCCTTCCAGTGTTTCTCTCGTTGACTTCCAGATGGTAGTTTTGATTTAGCTTATAATGAAAGCAAAATAAATGAATAATAATAGAATAGAATCTTCTTGTTTTTCTCTCCAGATACCACAAACTGGTTTGGGGTTCTCATGGGATTGATGAGGAGGGTCTTCCCTCCGGCGTGCTCATTGCTGGAGGAGAGACAGGAAACATCATTCTCTATGACCCCTCCAAGATCATAGCAGGCGACAGTGACGTGGTCATTACCCAGAGTGATAAACACACCGGGCCTGTTTGTGCTCTCGATGTCAACTCCTTTCAGGTAACATCCAAGACTGTTTCTTCTTCTTGCAGACGCCACAAATATGACAATTCTGTACATCAATGCTGTTATGTTTGTTACACCATGAAAAGGCCCCAGCTGTCCCTCACATTCTGTTAACATCACATGACAAATGGACAAAGTGAAATGGTCCAGAATTAAAGTCATGTTATATTAACATTGAGATGTCAAGACTCAAAAATACTGTTGTAATTTTTAGGGGAACCTGGTCGCCTCTGGTGGTAACGAGTCAGAAATTTACATCTGGGATTTGAACAGTTTCAGCTCCCCAATGACTCCAGGACCCAAAACGCAGGTAACAATGCTGTATTAAACTCAACAGTGTGGATCTGGAATGTTTTATTTTTTTCTATCTAATCACTAATTTTGTTTGAATATTCTGGGTAGAGTAAAGGCAATTTAAAATCATTTTTGATTGTTGGATTACTGTCTTTGAACCTTTTCCTTCAGTATCTTTACTGACTAAGACATTATCTTCTCAATTTAATATTTTATAAGTTTTGCTTTATCCCAAAACTTTATTTTGTACATCTTGTTGCCAGAGAGTCTTATAGCTTAATAGAGCCACCTCTCTGCTTGTTTTTTTTGCTTTCTTTTCATTTGTCGTATATTTATGTCCAACGTTGTTGTCTCCAGTCGCATCCACTACTTAAAGCAAATTATGTGATCTGTGTATGTGGCTTTGTTGGTTGGGTTGTTTGTTGGTAGTGATTTAGATTGTGTTTATTGCTGTTTTTTGTGTGTCAGCCTCTGGAGGACATTAGCTGTGTGGCGTGGAACTGCCAGGTGCAGCACATTCTTGCTTCTGCCAGTCCCAGCGGGAGGGCGTCCATCTGGGACCTGAGGAAGAATGACCTCATCATCAAAGTCAGCGACCACAGCAACAGGGTCTGTCAGCTCTCTGTCTGGCTTTCTGAAGTTCAAAATGTGTTCTATACCTAATGGTACATGGCACGTTTTCACAAATTTGTGGTTAATTAGAAATATTCATCTTGCACATTTAGATGCATTGTTCTGGCCTGGCATGGAACCCGGAGGTGGCAACTCAGCTGGCATTAGCCTCTGAGGATGACCGAATGCCCGTCATCCAAATGTGGGACCTTCGCTTCGCCACGTCTCCTCTCAAAGTCCTGGAGAACCACACGAGGTAAAGGATGTTTGAAATATCGTTTGAACTGTTTTGAGGCCATAATCTGTTGAAGCAACATGTTGTGGATGTTCACAGCCTGTTATAATCCAGTATGTAACTACAGTATGTGACTAAGAAATGGCTCAGTTTTGTGGTTTCCTATTCCGAATGACTTACTGCATAGTGCTAAAATGGCAAACTGTGCTTTTGTCAGCCACAGCACTGCAGACTTCATCGTTACGGAGAGCATTTCAAGCACTGCTTATTCATGGGTGCATGTGTCTGCTTGTTTGTGTTTTGCTTTGTCAGGACCGAATATAGTAATAGCAATACTGAAAAATGTATAGAAGTGAGGACTTTGACTGCCCCACACAAGGAAACATGATGTTTTCACCCCTTTTTGGGGGAAATTAAAAGTTTGCCTTTTGGTTAGGGTTAGGTTTAAGTGTATTATCACTTGTTTATATGTATATGCAAATATATTAATACGTGTGTGTGATAAATTTATCAGAGGTGTTCTGGCCATTGCTTGGAGTCTGGCTGACCCGGAGTTGTTGCTGAGCTGTGGGAAGGATAATCGTATTCTCTGCTGGAACCCCAACACTGCTGAGGTTAGAGACTTTCAAACACACTGTTGAACAATCCACACATTAGAACTAACACTGACGCTCTTAGAACATTTAAACATCTGTCTGACATATTGCTGTGTCATTTTAAACTTTGCTGAAACATATGCAGTACCATTCAAAACTTTGGAATCACTTCATGTTTAGTAATATAAATTTAAAGTGATTTACTCAGCAATTTTCTGTTTTCATTTGAAAGATTTTTACAAAAAATATTTTTTTAGATATCTAACAGGCATCAGTCATTACTGTCAGTGATTGTTGAAAAATATTTTCGCTTGAAATGCCCATCTTTAGTAGCTGAAATGATGGAAAAACACCAGGATTGTAAATACACTGTATATGTATTCTGTACATTTTGCATTTACATAAGTGTTTGTGCCTGGAAAATTTATTATGATAGGAAACCAAAGTACATTCAATTAATGATGGAAATGGATTTCCAACATCTTTTACATTAATAAACTAAAATAATTTTGCACTAAATTCAAAATTGTCAGTTGAAACAAAGATATACTGATATTTTAAACAGCAATGTATGTTAAGCATTTTGGAAATGAGAATAAATGTACTTGTATGATATATTTGCTTAGTAAGTAATGTTAGTAATTTTGTCCTGTTTGTTTAACATCAGTTTTTTAAAAAAATAAAAAAACTTGCAAAGAAATAACAGAATTTCTAAAATTATTCTGCCTCCAAAAAGCGTGACATTATAGAAAACATTTGATTGTGGACTTGATAGTATCTTAAAGCTGTTCAGGTTTTTGGTTTTTCTACTTGAGCCCTGTTTAGTGTTGTTCTCAATTCTGTAAAATCTCTTCACAAGGTTCTGTATGAGCTGCCCACCAGCTCTCAGTGGTGCTTTGATATCCAGTGGTGCCCCAGAAACCCTGCTGTCCTGTCCGCTGCTTCCTTTGATGGACGTATCAGCATCTACTCCATCATGGGAGGCAGTAATGATGCAGTCAACAGCGCTCAGGCTGATCAGGTACTGGACAAGGCTTTTACTGTTAAACACATACAAAAGAGATTGGGTATTTAGCCAGTGTCCCTGTTTTCATGCAGTTATTTACACATGTTCATACAAGTGAATGTTGTGGGTCTTGACAGATAAGTTCTTCATTTGGCAACATGGATCCGTTCGGCACGGGCCAGACTTTACCTCCATTGCAGCTGCCTCAATCCACCAATGCTACCAGTACCATCATACCACTGAAGAAACCACCCAAATGGATCCTCAGACCTGTAGGAGCTTCATTCGCTGTAAGTTTCACCCTCATTCGCTATTCAGAACTGATTTGTTTTTCTGAATTAATAATATTAATTTAAGTTGGTTTTGTTTATGTTCTGTCTTGCCAGTTTGGTGGTAAACTCATTTCATGGGAGAACATCAAATCACCACCACAGCAACAACAGCAGCCTGTGCCTCGTATTGTCCATGTCAGACAGGTTGTCACAGAAACGGACTTCCTGAACCAATCAAACCGACTTCAGGCCACCCTCAACGCAGGAACCTTTGTAGAATTCTGCCAGACAAAAATCGAAGCTTCTCAAAATGAGTTTGAGAAGACAGTTTGGGCTTTCCTCAAGGTAAGCCTTTAATATTTAAATTATGGCAATTATATCATAGCTAAGGTTGGGTTTTCAAAATTCAGTCCCACACTGTTGGTGGTAGGTTGAATTGTCTTTGACTGCATTACACATTTTATCTTCAGGTCCACTTTGAAGATGATACTCGGGGAAAATACTTGGAACTTCTCGGGTACAAAAAGGAGGAACTTGCAATGAAGGTAATTTTCTTATA
>JBBIGB010207535.1:0-14527 GCA_037577075.1 Alestopetersius hilgendorfi
CACACACACACACACACACACACACACACACACACACACACACACACACACACATTTGTAGTTTAATCTCAGAGGAGCATAAATCATGGCCTTCCTTTCTTCAGGTCTTAGATGTAACACTGTGCAGATGCCCAATCTTAAAGTTTTATCTTAGCAGTAAAACATGAGCTTGAGTCACCAAAAACATCAATAGCTGTGATTTGGTTGCAAAAGACCCTTACGGCTGTGATATTATTGGAGATATTGCAGGACCTCCAGTTTTCAGCTGCGTTTAAGCAGCAGATTTTCTAAAGAAAGAAAAGAAAAAGCAAAGAAGCCCCAAATTTTTATCAAATGTCCTGCAATATCAGGGATTCTTCTTCTTCTTCTTCTTCTTCTTCTTCTTCTAAAAACAACCTAAGCTCAGCTCCAGACTGCGTTAGTTTTACACCTATAACACAGAAGGGTCTACTTTTTTTGTGGAATAATATCAGCAATTAATTCCCTCCAAAAAAAGATCTTTCTTTATTAAAGATAAGATCTACTAAAAACTACAGCAGCCTGAATTTTTTTTTTTTTCACTTTTTATCAGATTTTTCAGCCAAAAGTTTGTTTAACGTTAAGTTAGCCACTCCAGCATTGCAGCTGCACATAGAAAAGTTGATGAGGGGCGATAACGGGTCTTTAGTTCAGGCTTGTGGTCACACTGTTCCTCCGAATCTGACCAAATAGGCTGCAGGGTGAAATGTGATATAAATGTGTTATCAAGCTAAAGTAGAATATGACTGGCAGTTAGCTGTAGTGTAAGTTCGGTTGTTGTCATCAGATACTTCTAAACCAAACATGCTGTTGCATAAACTGTAATAAACACTGTAATTAAGCAGGTGCATGTAATGCTATTTCCAAATGAGCACATTCTTTAAAATGATCAAATACCACATTCTTGCAAGAGCATTAACTGAGATCTGTCTGAAATCTGGGGATTAATCCCATTTGATGCCTCGTCATTCAGGTCACCATAGAAAATGCAGTCAGTAAATAGCTCCTAGAGAAGCCTCCCTCTTGTATAAGTTATTCCTTCTGATCATTTATAATCGTGCTGTACTTCATATTCTGGTTTGACTGAGCTCTGATTATGTTGTGCTCTGTTTTCTTTCAAAATAAAACATCAGTATCATTATTTCATGATGCAAACGTGCCTGATTTAGTTCCCAGTCCCAGGTGAAAAAGGTAGTGATCCGGTTAAAATAGTGCTGTTTGTGCGTGTTTGCAGATCCCTGCCTGTATATCCCACGTTTTGCACACATGCTGGAGTTTGGAGAGAAGAGTCATGAGGTGTCCATGACAGCGTTGAGGTTAGTGCAGAGGATGAAGAGGGACTGGATGCACACGGGACGAAGACCCTCGGGGCTCTGCGGAGCAGGTAACCGTGGCAACCAGCCCCTACCACCCCCCCACCCCCCACCCTACTTATTGGCAACAACCTTTTTAATGATGGTGGGCAGTGAAGACTAGGCCGGTCGCAAGCACGTAGACACACACCTACACATCTCATCCACCTGAGCACACTGTGGAGGGTCTTCCAACAGTGATTTGATTGTAATCGCACTCGTGAATATTAATAACCGTCAATTTATTAGAATAGAAATGAATTAATATTTAAGGGAAATATGTGTATGTGTGAGTATAAACATTCTACAATCAAAGTGATAGATTTTAATAAGTCACAATAAAATAATAAAATAATACAGTTTTAATAAAAAAGACCATCAAAAATCTTTGGCTCTAGGTTTTTGATGGTGCTGTACTAATGAGGACAGCTCAAAAACAGACTCTCTCTGGATCGTATTGATGTACATCCAGTCCGAGTCTCAGATGTCACACGTTCCTCTGACTCATTCCGGCTAATTTCATTGAACTCTTCACTCCCAGTTGGTATTACTTACAGAGAGCAGCATTAAGGCATAAAACTAGTGTGAAAGCCCATATCTGAGCCATCTAGAACACACTTCTCTTTTTCTGTACTCCCACCGGGGTCCAGTTCACGCCTTTTTTAGCAGGAGCTTTCTGCCACCAGCCATTAATGTGCTGAATAAACAACTTAATGGACAGAAATTGCCTCCAGTTGCTATGCCACTGTACTGAGAGAGGAATAAATGATCCATCCGAAACCTGAATGTAAAACATCTTTGTGAAAAGGGGGTTCATTCTTTTTTTATACCATGCATGTTTTATGACACAGTGGATTTGCCTTTTTTTCCTCAGAACGTCCAGCATACTTTTTAATGAGGTCGTTTTCTTAAATGAAAAAAGACATTTGAATTGGATCCAGAGTGATGGCTTTTGACTGAACTGTTCTGAATTATTAGGTGCCTCACAAAATGAGCTCAATATTTTCTTGTTCAAAACTCTAGATTATAGATTACATAACCCTCCACCGTGAAATGCACATAGGAACTCTCGCAGCAGAGCTTGGGAAATGTACGGTACATTGTGACTTCCTAGACTTCCTAATGCCCCATAATAGTCCGTTGTTTTAAGAGGAATTTCAGCACCTGTTACTGAATAATATTTAATAATATTTTTTCATTTCAATTTGTCATCAGTTCTCTTACCTAATACAGGGATGCTCTCACTTATTGCCCTTATCTGATTACATTGCTCCTTTAGTGCAGACATAGTAAGTAATTATTTAGTAGCTTTCATGAAACTGAAGTGTAAAATACAGGTGAATTATATTGCAAAAAGAGAGAGAACATGGTATTTTGGTGCTTGAAGACATTTTCACAATTTCTTGTCATTTCTTTCGAGGTTTTGCGAAAATTTGGAACTCCAGGCAAAAAGACTGAAAAATGATGAACACAGTAATGGTTTTAGATCTCTGTCTCTTGTTTAGAAAAACTGTCTGCGAGTGGCCACCATTTTAGTCAGATGCTTCGTAAGAGTGGTGCTTCATATCAGTGTCACGGATTCCTTCTGCTGTAATAAACTATTTAAGAAGAAGCGGGAGAAACAAATCAAATAACTGGTAAAACACGATAATGGCATGTTGGACCGACATCCAAACGCTTTGTTGTTGTGCCTTGTGTGCAGTTACTGTACGTTTGTTTGTTGTTTACCTGCTGTCTGTAATTGGTCCTTTTGCTTATTTATTTTACTTCAGGCCAAAATCTACTCCAGGCTCCAAAAGCTACTACACCTGAATGAATATTGGCACTTTTCTTATCTCTCGCATCCACTCCCTTTGAGCCGCAGCTCCGGAGCCCTAATTAGAATAACTAACCCCGCCTTTTCCTCTCACTTTTTGATCTCTGTCTCTTTCTCTCTCTCTCTCCTCTCATCACTCCATGTCCCTTGTCTTCTGCTGAACCTGAATAATTCATCAGATATTAATCTTTCAGCAGCTCGGAGATGGGAAGAGGGAGTTTAGAGGAGTTTGTTTCACAGCGTGAGACCAAAGTGAGAGTGAGAGTAAGTGAATGAGTGAGCGAGCGAGAGAAACAAAGAGAGACGATGAAGACGCTGGCACTGTCACTCATGTGTCTTGGTCCGTATTGGCATTGACTTTGTGCACATCCCGGAGTCGGATCACAGGGGCCGTTTTGTAAGTGCGGTTGCATAACTCCCAAAGCTCTGTGGTTACGGTTGGATAATGATGCACTTTCTAAAGTCGCTGCACTTTCTAAACTCCTCTGTAACGAAGATGGCCTTGGGTAAATATGGCAGAGTTCATGGCGAAGACGTCGTGAAGAATAAAACCCATGTGGGGAAAAAAACACCAGGTTCTGAAGTAATCTGTGCAGATCACAGTGGACTATTCAGTGCACCCAGCCAAGTGCACCTTCAAGCAATGGTTTGGGGGGGGGGGGTTATTTCACACAATTTAACACAAATGTACTCAATCAACCAAGAAATGTCTGGTGTCTGCAGTTTGCTTAATTTTGCTCTGAATCTACAAGGCTAATGCTCAGAGGAGCATTAAAGAGGAATCAAATGGCATCAGAAGGACCTGATATGCATAAAAAAATGTGCAGACCTCTGCAGATGTCCTGATAGTGCTCACTTTAAACTGACCAAGTGATCTTTCGTGCCTTGTGTTTATTTTTTTGTTTTATGTTTTTACGCAGTATTTTAAATGCTTACTTTTTATTTGTATAGGAATCGTTCACATTCTTTGCATATAAATCAGAAAAATCAGAAAAATCAGAAAAAACATTGGAATGGTTTGGAAAATGCTAATTTAATGCAGTGTGAACCCAAGATATGTTTTGACTGGTCAGCTTCATTTCTTTTGTTAGTATATATCCATTCCTGACTTTCAGGCCTGCAATTGGTGGTTGTACTACTCAGTTTATCCCGTTTCATTGCTGTTTAATGTAGCATGTTAGCAAAAAACCTGTTGCTGCTTGACAAAAACAGTCTTTGAATGCATGTTTTTGTGATGTCACAAACGCCAACCCCTTTTACATAGATTCATCCACACCGATTACTGCAGGTTAGCTCCACCCATTTTTAAGGAGCGTTTCAACCCACAAAACAAGGAAGCCCAATAGAACAGAGGTAATTTATGTATATCAGTCCTAAAAGCATAGTACCAAAACGGTCTTTAATTTCAAGGGATAAAGAGATTGGAAATGAGTTTCTGAGCCATTAAAACACAAACATTGACCTTGGAGGGAAAAAAAATATATAATGCAGGAAAAATGTAGGGTATGAGCCCTATATGTTAACCTGTTTCTACACAGAAAACCAATGAATCATTTTAAGAATGAAAGTAATTTGCTCAAGTAAACTTTGGCGTACGACTGTGGGTGCATTAGTGAGATCCTGGGAGGGTGGAGGGTGGAGGTAGCTCAGCGGGTAGGATACTTGCCTCCAGACCAAGAGGTCATGGGTTCAAATCCTACCTTCAGCATACCACCACTGGGTCCCTGAGCAAGACCCTTAACCCTACGTTGCTCCAGGGAGACTGTCCCCTGTAGTTAGGGAATGAAAGTTGCTTTGGATAAAAGCGTCTGGTAAATGTAATGTATGATCCTGCTGGTGTGGGTTTCCTCTTCAAGTACTTGTTAGTTCAATTAGCCTCCTAACTGCAGTACAAAATCATCAAACATGTCTTGCCTGATTGACTACATTTGGGGAAAGGAGTCATTTTATTTTCTGAATCTATTCCTTTAGAAGACCTCCTAGTTAAAGTCTTATTTGTCCACAGTTTCAGGTGACACTCACACCTGGTAATTAACGTGTTGCTTAGGGGCAGCTTGTAATTAGAGTTGTGTCAGCGTGTAAAATGTTTTCTCACCTCTTGTTTTGCTCCTCGTGTTTGATCTCGTAGCTTCACCTGGCTTATACCTCAGAGACCACAGCTTAAGTCTTTGAGTTGTCAGAAGAGATTAAAACCTTAATAAAAGTCGCTCCTGACTTGTAACTCGTCGAAACAAGCAGAGAAAATGTGTGCAGATGTGCAGATTCTGTAATCCTGACAGTGTTTTTATTGTAGTATGTAAAGAAAAAACACTTGTACACCGAGTCGAACCCTTTGATAATGAATTTAAATAGGATGTACATGAAATTCATATAGTGTAATGAGTTATGTAATCATATGCGAGTAGTGTAGCAGAATGTGAGGTTAGTGAAACTGTAGATCAAAGCTTTCTCAGCTGATATCCATCATTTGAGTTAGAAATGACACCCGTGTTAGTCAAACGCACATGGTTGCAAATCCGTCGCCCCTTTGCTGCTGACATCTCTGCATCTAGGAATCCCCTGTTGTTCCATTCCGGCTCATTTTTATTTAATCCCTTTAATTGAAACGTGCAGTGGGGCAATATCTGCAGGTGCTTTTGGAGCTGCTTCTTTTATGCTGAATGCACAACAGTAGGGAGCAGGTAGAGAAGGTCTGCTTTATTGAAGTGTTCATTAATGTTTTATCATGGATTACTTGTATTTTTCTTGCTCTTTCTATCCCTCTCTCTCTCTACCTGTCCCTCTTTCGCTCATCCCCAGTTGGAGTGTTCACGTGTGTATGTGTGTGTGTGTGTGTGTGTGTGTGTTCTCTACAGCCCTGCTGGTTGCTGCTCGCATGCACGAGTTCCGTCGAACGATCAAAGACGTGATCGGAGTGGTGAAAGTGTGTGAAGCCACGCTGAGGAAGAGGTGAGACACCGAAGGACCATTTTTCTAATCCTCTAATGTGTACTAAACAACCCAGATCACTGAAAAATCCAACTTTGCTGTCGGAAAATGGCCATGAACAAATAAATCATGATTGTTTTTGGTATGTAAAATAAAGTCAATGTCACAACTGTACATAAAACCCCCAAAATATAAGAGAAATGATGGATGTGTCCCCTTTAAAGTCTGGGTGTTTGTTTTATATCAAAACATGAAGATTTTACAGCTTCTTTTCATCATTTAGAAGTAAGCAGTTTTTGTTCAAAATGGGTTGCATCTTGCAGCTTATTATGCATATGTGGACCATAAAGCCTAGCGGGTAACCAGGACATTTGAAACTTTAATGTTTAGAATTAAATTACAAAAACCCAAGGATAATTTGGTTTTCCATGATGTGGACCCTATAAATTCAGCCCCTCTCTGTGCAATCTGTCACTTTGTGCTCTCAGTCTTACCCTGATACTGTCTGCGTTTTGCATTGGGGTAACTTTGGCTTTGTTCTAGATATGTTTCTTGTTTTCTTCCCCCTTGCTCTTTATTATTAATTCATCTCATTTTCCATGTAAAGGCCACACACAGCCATCAGCCTCATGTGTGCTTGCTAATTATGTCACAGCTCTGACAGAATGACTCTTACCGACCTGTAATCATTTCCTGTGACCCACTAATCAACAGCATGTTTTTCTTTTTGTTATTTTGCAATGTTTTCGTATTAAACAGAGAGCTGTGTACATATTTCCCATTTTATGCCTCTGTTTAAACCATATTTGGGACAAAACAGGTTTCATATGTGATTTTAACAACCGTTTTACACAACTGTGTAATCATTATTTAAAACCCATTCATACTAAGCATCACGCTTTAACACATTGAAATGAGTTTTGAAGATAAACGCAACGAAAGGATCAGTAAAGAACTGTTTAATGGTCACAAATAATTTTCTTTCTTAGAAAATCAGCAATTAAATCTCCAACAAACTCCAGCAGACAACTTTTTTCAGTCCCGTGTTTCTTGATCCATCTTCTGTTTCTCGGATTGACAGGTTGAATGAATTCGAGGACACACCTACCAGTGGGTTGACCATTGAAGAATTCATGAAGGTGGATCTGGACCAGGAGTGTGACCCTCCTTCTTTCAAAGATGGGCAGAGAAAGATAAGACTCAAAAAGGTGACATGTTTAGCATGAATCGTTCGTTTTTACTTTTGCCAGTAGATTCTGTCATTTAATTTGAGAACTCCCTAAGAAGAAGAAGACGACCCAGAAGGACAAGCTAAGACCCAGAAGGACAAGCTATTCTGATAGCACTGACACATTATTGTTAGACCTCTAGCAGAAGTTATCTGAAAAGTATGATTAACTAGCATCTGAGAGAAATGAACAGAGTGTTAATATTAACAGGTAAGGAACACAATGGAGCGTAGACACAAGGGATTAAAGTATCAGCGGTCTGTCAAATCCCTGAATGATTGCAGAGACTAATATAGCTCCATCAGCGCTTAGAATACACAGCTGTTCCAACTGTGCGCTAGTCTGGAGGAACAGGTAAACTAAAATAAAATGCCAAGTTATTAACAAAAAGAGCAGCTCATTTTAAAATAGAATTTGGTTTGAAACTGGATTTGCACAGGAGACAGAGAATACCAAGGTTTCATTATCAGAAACCTTGTTGAAAAAGCAGTTTTGTCTGCTATCTGCTGATATGTTTTGATATTAGGGATGGTGAATTTAAAAAAAAATACTGATGTTCACCGAGAACTATTTGACTATTCTTCAAAGATTGAAAATCATGCCCCATCCTTACATGATATGCTCCTTTTTTCTGACTTTCCTACAGATAGAGGAGGAGCTTTCTAAGAAAATCGACGAGGTTCAAGGTACAGCGAGGAATTTACGTTTTAATTTGCACAACAGTCAGAATACTTGAGATACAGTGGTATGCAAAAGTTTGGGCACCCCTGATAATTATCATGATTCTTTTTTTATAAATAATTGGTTGTTTGGATCAGTAATTTCAGTTAAATATATCATATAGCACTCAAACACAGTGATATTTGAGAAGAGAAATGAAGTTTATAGGATTTACAGAAAGTGTACAATAGTTACTTAGACTAAATTAGGCAGGTGCATAGATTTGGGCACCCTTGTCGTTTCATGGATTTGAATAACTTTAGCACTAATTATTGGAACACAAAATATGTTTGGGAAGCTCATTGGCCCTTGACCTACATACACAGGTGAATCCAATCATGAGAAAAGGTATTTAAGGTGAGAAAGGGTATTTAAGGTGGCCAATTGCAAGTTTTTCTCCTCTTTGCATTTTCTCTGAAGAGTGGCAACATGGGAGGCTCAAAACGACTCTCAAATGACTCGAAAACCCGGACTGTTCAACATTATGGTTTAGGGGAAGGATACAAAAAGCTATCTCAGAGATTTCAGCTGTCAGTTTCCACTGTGAGGAACATAGTGAGGAAATGGAAGACCACAGGCACAGTTCTAGTTCTAGTTAAGGCCCGAAGTGGCAGGTCAAGAAAAATCAGAGACAAAGGATGGTGACAACAGTCGTAGTCAACCCACAGACCTGTTCAAGAATCAGTGACAAAGTTGAAGTTGCGCCTGGATATTTCAACAGTGACCCTCAACACTGCTCAAAATCTACAAAGGCATTCATGCAGAGGAACAAGTACAACATTCTGGAATGGCCATCTCAGTCCCCAGACCTGAATATAATTGAAAATCTGTGGTATGATTGTCCATGCTCGGAAACCATCAAACCTGACTGAACTGGAGATGTTTTGTAAAGAAAAATGGTCCAAAATACCTTCAACCAGAATCCGGACTCTCATTGGAAGCTAGAGGAAGCGTTTAGGGGCTGTTACTTCTGCATACGGAGGATCTACTAAATATTGATGTGATTTTACTGTTGGGGTACCCAAATTTATGCACCTGACTAATTTTGTTTTTATTGCACACTTCCTGTAAATCCTATAAACGTCATTTCACTTCTCAAATATCACTGTGTTTGTCTACTTTATGATATATTTAACTGAAATTGGTGATCCAAACAACCAATGATTTATGAAGACGAATCATGATTATTATCAGGGGTGCCCAAACTTTTGCATACCGCTGTACATACTTGAGAGATGTGCTGGGGGATTGTTTTTTTTATTGCGTGTGTGTGTTCTGCAGGTGAAATCTGCGGCTATCAAGACGAGATTGAGATGGAGCTGGAAAGCAATAGGCCCAAAGCTAGAGGGATCTATGCGACCTGTGCAAAAAATGGTATATATCTCGTTTAAGCATGCTCTCTCTCTTTATTTCTTTCTCTCTCTCTCACACACACACACACTGTCTCACATCCACACACACACACACACACACACACACACACACACACACACACACACACACAGTGAAACACCTTTAAATCCATCATATATTTCACTCCCAGCCACATAACATTCCCCTTTACAACCTTCCTTACTGGGTGATTGGTTTTCTGACAGCTTTTTAAAGGCTTGTTCAAGTGTGTGTGCGCGTGTGTATGTGTGTGCACGTGCGCTGGATGTGTGTTTTATACTTTTTTGGAAGCTTCCGTCTTCCACACACTTTCTTATTTACCTTAGCACAGTTTCGTCCCAATTAACACTCAAAAAATTGGCCTCCTTTACTTCCTCACCCATGTTTGATAGAAGCTTCCTAGAGAGGACTAATTACATTTGTGTGTGTGTGTGCGCGTGTGCGTGTGTGTGCGCGCCCATGTTTTTTAGTAATTATTTACTCCCCTCTGCCAGCGGAGTGTGAGCTGAGCTTTGAGTTAAAGGGCAAATAAAGCGCCTTCCTGTTTTAATTAAAACAGCCCTCCTCGTTTTGGCCCGTTCTGTTGGTCTTAATGACACATTCAGTCACTCGTGGTAACAATACCCAGTCACGCGGCTGAATGCCTGAAATGTCAGCGTATCTGTGGGTGTGTTTTGATGCTGTTGACAGGCCTTCACTTCATTCTCTGTTCTATTGATTTGGGACCCCATTTCCAATACACTAATTACTAATAGAAGGTTAATGATGAAGGCTATTATTGTGAGGATTTCTCTGAGGAACTCTCCGCTTCTGCCTCTAGAAAACAGATGCCAGAATCCCCCACCCTGTATTTTCCACAGTCTGTGTTTTGGTTATGATGCATCAAATATTGTCCTAAAATTTTACATGTCCTTGAGCCTCTTTCCTAACTTTTTTGTCACTGGATGTTTATACCTCTGTCAGAGTTGTTTATGCATAGAACTGTCATTTTGAAATGGAATAGTTCACAATTGTGTTTTTGCCAGTCCTGGGATAAGGGGGAACAGCGTGCATGTTTGATTTTTCCTCTGATTGGTCCTTTGACGCCCACTTCCAGATGATGCTGTGTCCTTGGCGTCTCCCACGTTCACGGATGTTGAGGAGTGTGAGGATGAAGAGTTGCAAGCGGTGGCATCTCACATGAATAAAAGCCTCTGCAGAGATTCAGATGGTGAAGAAGAAGAGGAGCGAATGGATGAGCAAAACACTCCGTTCAAACGTCCATCTCTGGAAGTCCTGCTGGGACCGCTTCCGACTGCCGCCAGCCTCGGCCTCTCCGAGTCCATTGATAAGTGTATTGGAGAGGAGAAGGAGAATGAGAATGGTGAGCTGCTTTGCATTTACACCTTTTTTACACTTAAACCGATAGTTTGGCGATAATTTAATGCTCATTCACCCACCAGGTTATGTAACTGGTCAGTTCTCATTCTGCCCCCTGACCACAGTGACTCTTTTACCACATACTTTAGAGACGAAAGATCAGTTCAACAAAAAGGCCACACAGTGTCATTAATGGAGAAAAATCCAAACCCAAACCCTGGTACTTCTTTGTCTGGGGTTTCCACAGTTGGAATCTCTTCTGAAGTGAAAGTGATCATTCGGTCATACGTGAACACACCACAGCACACAGTGTGAACAGCACGAAATTCTTCCTCTTTATTTGACCCATTCACCAAGTGAAGTAGGGGGCAGCCAAGAACACGGCACCCGGGGAGCAGTGTGTGGGGGACGGTACCTTGCTCAAGGTACCTCAGAGGTGCCGAGCGACCTGGGAATCGAACCTGGACTTCGCAGGGCGAATGCCCTAACCACTAGGCCACCAACTGCCCCCTTTTTTCTTTCTTTCTTTTTTTTTTTTTAATTTTTTTAAAAAAGTGAACTGGGTTATTTTGATAGTGAATGTGTCTCATATGCCATCTAACAGTCGTCATGAGAGTAAGTGTATGTACATATTATTTATTTTGGGCCGTTTGCTTCATACACAACTGCAAACACTAAATGCATTCAGGAGCTCCTGTTGTTGTAGCTTCATTGATGCAGTTGACTCTTGGATGAAGAAACGCTGCAAATAGAACACGCAGTGTAGTAGGAGCTTACATAACAATGCCATACAAAACAAATCTCAAGGGGCTATGCCCTTAGAAAAATGCACATTTTTATTTGTGATTTTACAAAATGGTGGAGCTGTAAACAACACATGATGTACCCAGATCTATCTGTCTATCTATCTATGTGTCTTTCTGTCTATCTGTCTGTCTTTCTTTATTTCAAGTTTAAGCTGCTCTACACCTTCTCTAAGCTCCTCCTTTAATATGTTTCCTTGATTTTCCTTGATTTTTATTCAAGCCTGCTCATTGTTGGAGTGCCAGCACCTTATCAGACACATGTAATTCATCCGTGTGCTCCAGCACACTCATTTAAACGTAAATGTGCCTGTATTTAAATGTATTTAAACGTAAATGTGGCCGTAACATTCACAGCATTGATCCGGCCGTCATGCTTATTTCAGTCCACATGTTTTCTGGTGAAGCACTGTGCTTTGGGCTGGTGAGAGCGGCAGCTGGTTACCCCCCACAGAGGCGGGGCTGGCTGCTGATTGGCCGAGCCCGAGGGCTGTCAGGTTTTGGATTGGACGTTCAGATTGTGGTGCCTTCTGTTGGCCAGGAACCCTCCCGTGCTCTTTGAAGCCGTAAGTGGACGCAGCACCTTGTCATTAGCCCCGTCTCTTTCATCCGCCCACCGAGTGCGGGTCTGCATGAATGCACATGCAGTGTGTGTTTAGTGTGGGCTGTGGCGACCTAAAGAAAACTCATTACTCTTGTTAAAAGCTCGGCCTTGTAGGCGGATCCGTCCATGCTTTCAGGCTCTTGTAGCTGCCTGATTACAAAACCAATGATCATCCATCAGTCAGTCAGCCTCAGCAAAGCCTGCTGGAAGTCCTCTGTGAAAACGGACAGATGTTTGTATCTGACGAGAGATTTATGTTTTTTGATTGGAGCAGCTTCAGCGCCTCCAAGCGGGTTGACCACAGCGTTTTAGATCACAGGGTTGGATGATTTGAACGTCTTAATGGGATTTAATTAGTGGAAAAATGTTTTCAAGACCTACACTTGCTGCCCAATTCATCTGGAACTGTCTGCGCCTGTAGCTCCACAGTTTTCCACTCGCAGTTTGTATTAGCCATGCTCTAGCCGCTCGTCAGTGGTCAGTTTTCAACCACAGAACTGCTCTCTGCTGGATATTTTGTTTGGTGTGTGGTCCACTCTACGGGTGAAAAACTTTTGCAACACTATAAAGTGGGTAGGCGTTTTCTAAGAAAGAGATGTATGTCTGTTTAAGCACTGCTGTTGACCTTGAGAACGTATTCCTCTCAATTTAGGATTTCCAGGTTTAGCCAGATAACTTAAGCCTAAATTCAAGCAAGTTCAAAAGAGCTGAGGCATATTCCTGTTCCTTTCTTTAACATTTGGCTTACATTATCAGGCTAAATCTTGCATTGTAAATACACCCCAGATGTTCAAGGATCATTTTTGAAGTTTGGCCCTTTGAGCTGAAATTCACAACTTTTGAGAGTCTTTGTCTTTTGTCTTTTTTTGCTAAATTTAATTGAAATTGAGCCTCTAAGAATAATAATTTCTACTAATAATTTAGATCATGTATGTAAATAGTTGCCGCTGAATGTTTTACTGTAATGTTTTATATGAAACTTAAATATACTAAATTAATAGTCTATATGCAGCCATATTTTAGAACTGTATAATACAGTTTTATCACATCTAATGTAATTGGTCTAGGCAGACTGGGTGTAATTGCAATGTTATTACAAAAAAATAAGTTTCAGGGTTAACAAAGACCAAAACTCAGTAAACACTAAGGGTAAATAACAAAGAACCAACTAGAGAGATTAACAAAAACAAGAATCAATAACAGAAACTGAGTATTAACGGGCAGTTTGACAAGACATTTACAGAGATGCCACAAACACAGACTGAAACACGGGGTTTATTTATACACCGACTACACAGAGGGAGACACCTGGGCAGGGGAGGAGGCTGGAGCCAGACACAGGTGAACAGAATAACAAGGGGGTGGGGCTAAGACCAAAACATACTCACATGGAATACAGACACATAAACAAAGTCACGTGGAGAATGTAACAATGACATGAAAGCAGGAGGAAGATAGAATATTTAAAAAATGCCAGGAAAATGGAAAAGATTGGGAAAGTGGTGCTAGAAGTTTTAGACCTGCGTTGTAAAAATATTTTAAATAATTGTGTTAAATATGGCTAAATATAAATCACTCTGTAGATTTTCCCAGATTGGTCTAAACAAGAATAAATTCTTATTTTCTGTGATCTTCCCTTAAAATCGATCATTTATTATTTTGGTAGTCAGCCAGAACAAATACTTTTTTCTGTGTCTTTATAATGTTCATTTCTATGGATCAGCTCTTTGTGCTGCGGTAGGCAAGAGCTTTGAGAAGACTGGAAGACTCTGAATGGAAACCGGCTCGTCAAATGTGTCGGTGGGAGGAGAGCACAGGTTGGAGTGCAGATCTGGTGCTAAACGTGTGCGTTGGGTGGTGATCCTCCCTCTTGCTCAGTATAGTGTGCTGGTGTGGACAGCTCTGGGTGGATCCTGTGGGTTATTTAAGGTCCGGAGAATGAGATGGACATGTTAAATTTGTGGCGTCGTGGTGCGTCTTCAGTAGTAAAAGTGTCGGGTGGGTCTGACCTTTTTCAGAGAGGTCACCACACGCCACAGGTGGGGCGCGTATATTTTAGGACACTTTCATTTTCTGTCTGCAGAGGAGCACCGGCTCTTGAGCTGATATAAAAAAAAACATTTTCTCCACTTAGTTTCGTGTAGCTCACATCTTCATCACCAGCTGGGAGGTTAAGGGTTAATGTGTATCTGATTGCTGCTTTTGTTATATGTTTACTGTTTTCCTGAATTTTAGTTTTTATGCATTGTGAATGTTAATGTAATTAGATAATGTACACACACACACACACACACACACACAAACAC
>JBBIGB010208462.1:0-14511 GCA_037577075.1 Alestopetersius hilgendorfi
ACCAGGTGATGTTCTGAATCAGGACACTTTCTACAGCACATGTAGCCTGACAGGGGGCCCCTGAGGAACACTTTGAGAACCACTGGACTAGATCTCTTAATGCTGACTAGTCTTGGAAACAGCACCAGTAAACTTTTCTTTCTTTCTCTACCTCATCTCCTTTTTTCAGTCCTGTGTCCTGTTTCTTTCCCTCCTCCCTTTCATTGGTTCCGCAGCACTGTATTTCTACCTGTGGATCCCAGACTCCACACCCTCACTCCTGGCAGCTGGAGTGAAGTCTGCCCCTGTGCTCTCACTGGCTTTCATGGTGCTGAGTTACAGCGGGGGGAGGAGCTTGCTGGGTTGTGCCGGAGGGTTGCTGTTGTCAGCAGGTGGTGATGTCTGCCTCATTTGGCCTGAACATTTTCTCCATGGTAATGAAGCAAAACACATAATGCAATATCATTTCAGTGTCTCATTCTCAACATGAGTCCAAACAATAACAACCATCTCCATCCTTTCTCCATCTTGCACTTTCCCTTCTCAACACTTCCCCCTCCACCTGCAGGAATGGGCTGCTTTGCTGCGGCCCACCTGCTGTACTCTATTTCCTTCCTCTCCTCACGTTATTCCTTTCACTCTTATTCATCCTCCGGGATCTACGTTCTCTACCTACTGCAGTGGGGAGTAACTGGTGCAACTTACGTCTACCTGGTGCCCTACCTGCAGAATTCTCCAGAGCCCAATGTCTTCATCCCAGCTGTAGGGATTTACGCTCTTCTCATAGTTATCATGGCGACTCTGGCAGCACGTACACGGAACTCGCTGATCACCCTAGGTGGACTGGTCTTCATGGTCTCAGACCTCACTCTTGCACTGCAGCAGTTCAAAGTTGTTGAGTCTCTGGAATACGGCAGGCACATAGTCATGACAACATATTACATGGCCCAGTTGCTCATCGCTGTGGGTGATGTAAACTCCATGCTGGCAGAGGAGTCAGATGAGTTCCGCAAATGGAAGAGATCTTAGGTCCAGCATGGAGATAAGGGAACACAGAGCCTATGACTTTGGGAGGGTGTTGCAATCTTCAAATCATTATTTCCAAGAAATTCTGTAACCACGCATATAAGATGTGAGCATCATTGGTTGTGCTCAAGTTCCATATTGTTCAAATGAGTCCATTGTGTTTATATGGATGTAGGAACTACAAGAACAATCAGGATAACTTTATTAATTTTAAATGATCTTTTACATATAAATACCAGTTTATAGTTTTTAAAATACCTAAAGCACACAAAGCATTTCTAATAAACAACCAATTTCTCAAATTTAGCCCTGGGATACTGTCTCTTTATCTCACATTAATAATTTCTCACTAACCATTACTTCTTAAGAAGTAAATGAAGATGAGATGCTGCTAAATGTTTTAACCTGGGAGAACTGGGCCAACAAAAACTGTTTGACTGGGAAGGTGTTTGAGCAAAACCTAAACAAAGTTTTTGCAGACAGGGGACATTAACAGTGCTGAAAACTAGCAGTGCACTATGCCCCATCTGACGCCCATGCTGTTATAGTACATGGAGTTTTCAGCCATTACAACTGCTTGGGAAATTTCTTTTTTTCTGTCGGTTGGTTATATTTTTGTGTGCCTGTAACTGTTGTACAATAAATTAATTAAATGACTTTCTTGTTATTATTCATTCATTCATTCATTTTCTTAACAGGGTTGTGAGTACCCTGAGCCAATCCTAGGGTCTCCAGGCAGGGACCCTGGGTGGGATGCCAGGCCTCTGCAGGGCGGTTGTTAAATGTGAAAACACTGTGAAAGAAACCTGTGCAATCCTTACTTATTTTTACTATCCTCCCACAACTATTCATCATTACTCTGTGTTGCTTTCATCCCACATCTATATATTTGACATTACTGTGTCAATTGTGTGACTGCTGCTATTTTTACACTTTAAAAATACTCTTTTCTTATTATTTCTTATTATTTTCTTATCATTTCCATTTTCCTATACTGGTTAACCTTTCTTATATTTTTCCTATATTTCTTATTTTTTTATCTAGGTTTTTTCATTATAACTGTTTAACTATACCAGTGTACTGCTGTTGCTAGAAAATGTATTTCCCAGATTAATAAAGTTTTAATTTATCTATCTATCTATCTATCACTGGCCAGCCATAAGAGCTTCTGGAAAGACAACACAGAATAAAGCACAGAATAAAGAATAAAGAGCTTCTGTTAAGCCATTACCTACCTCAAGAACACACAAGTGGTCCCCCTTGCAGTTTCCGCAGATATGTGGATGCTGAGCAGTCTGGTTGCTGTGTTGACTTAACAGTTGGCTTGTTCTGTCTTCAGCTTTGTTCAGCAGCTAATGTGGCTTAACCCTCTGAGGTCCGAGGCCTTTCCGGGTTTGATTCCCAAGACCGCTAGGCACCTCTGAGGTACCCTGAGCAAGGCACCGTCCCCACACACTGCTCCCCGGGCGCTGTGTTCGTAGCTGCCCCCTGCTTCACTTGGTTAAATGCAGAGGAAGTATTTCGTGCTGTTCACACTGTGTGTTCATGTATGACCAGATTGTCACTTTCACTTTAAGGCAATTTGCTACACCTTTAGATTTTTAAGTATTTCATCTAACAAAAAACATCTATGCCAAAGTGACAAATATTGTTATATTCTGGAAAACCACAGCTATAATCATATGCAAGTAAAGTGCATGTAATGAAATTAGCTTTTTTTTCAACATTGTGTAAACATGAGGTCTTCAAACAAAGTAAAAAATACACCCTAAATATGTCTGAGCAAGACTTTTGAAGTTTGAACCTTGTAAAGGACAGAATTCAGAAATGTTATGTAGATTCAATGCAATTTGTAAAAGAATAAGACTAGGTACTTTTTCTCTGCGCTTTTACATGCATATTCATTAGTAACTCCCCCTCCCCCTGTCAGTGATGGCAAAAAAACCAAGGTGGTTGAATAGACAGTTGCTTTCAGAACCCACCTACCAATGGTGATATAGACAACTTCTGCTGGGATCACAGTCCAGAAATCACTCTAAAGAATGAAGGAGTGTGATGCTGCAGCTGAACCTTGAAGGAGAAAAAGGTTTGTGGTGCTTGACATGAGAAACAAATGAAAACCTTGGTTGCTGACATAGAGTAAGTTACTTGGCTGGCAGCTGGTAGCCTAGTGGTTACGGCATTCGCCCCTGCGACCAGAAAGTCCGGGTTCAATTCCCAAGACCGCAAGGCATCTCTGAGGTACCCTGAGAAAGGTACCATCCCCACACACTGCTCTCCGGGTGCCGTGTTCATGACTGCCCCCTGCTTCACTTGGTGAATGGGTTAAATGCAGAGGTTGAATTCCGTGCTGTTCACACTGTGTGCTGTGGTGTGTTCACGTATGACAAATGGTCACCTTCACTTATATCAAGGTATTCTAGGAGCTGACACATGCTACTTTTTTGCATTTATTTTAATGTTTACTTTTCTAACAGAAAGACAATTTGCATAGGAGTCTTTAGTATATAGATAGATAGACAGATAGATAGAAAGGGAGAGAGAGAGAAAGGGCGGTATAGACAATCTCCATGATCCTAATGGAGAGCTTTCTAAATAAAGGGATCCATACAGAGCAGACAGCCTGCCGCCACCTAGCGGATGGAGAGGGCTCTGCTGGAGGGGCTGGGTGAGCGGCTCGCCTGGTGATTATTCCCGGAGCTCAGCTGCATGGCTGTGGCTGGCCAGCAGAGTGGAGTTCAGCCAGCGCTGGCGCAGTGTTTACGAATGAGCTCCGTCCGTAGCGCCTGCAGTTCAGCTCCAAACTGACCCGAGAATAAACTGAAGCTGAAGAGGAAAACTTTAAGGACAAATGAGCCTCCCGTCCTTGGAGGGGTTGCTGGTGAAGTCTGTTTAGACTACAGATTGCAGGGTAAGTAAACTGATCTGCCTCACTATATAAAGTCATTATTTTCCATCTAGTCCATCTCTCTCCTTGGAGGATTTGCATGTTCCTTCAAGAAACTAATATTACACTAGTAATGTGCACAAATGTGTTTTGAGGAGTCACTTTTGGTTCCCTAAAGAACAATGTTTGAAGAAAAGGTTTTTGTGAGTGTGATGAACCTTTTGCAGCTTTAAAGCTTCTTTACCAATTTAGGGGGTTTTACTAGAACCTTTTCTTTTGGTGGAGGGATTTAAACTTTCAGTTCTTTACACTCCTAAAGTGAACAATTTAGTTTAGTATAACAAATACATTTTAAAATAAAACTGATGGGTTTTAATTGTTTAGGCACTATTGTGTATATATTTATATAGGTGTTGTGATGACACCTGTCAAGGTGGGATTTTTAGGCAGCAAGTGGACAGTCAGGTCTCGATGTGTTAAAAGAAGGAAAATGAGCGAACGTAAGGGTTTGAGTGATTTGTGATAGCTGGACGACTGGGTCAGAGCCTCACAAAAACAACAGGTCTTGTGAGGTGCTGTGGTTAGTACCTACCAAAAATAGAGCAAGGAAAGACAATTGCTGACAGGGTCAAGGCTCACTGATGCATGTGCGAAGCAAGGGCTAGCTCATCTGGTCCACTCCCACAGCTGTAACACAGACTACTGAAAGAGTTTATGCTGACTCTGATAGAAAGTTGTCAGAATAACCAGTACATTACAGCTTCCTGCACATGTTGGCTCTGGAACACGCACTGTACAATACATTAATGAACAGGGCCATGGAGCAATGGGAGGTGTCCTGGTCTCATGTTTTTTCTTTGGCATCATATGGATGATGTTAAAGATGGTCGGGTGCCTGTATTTCAGTTACCTGGAGAAGAGATGGCACCATGGTGCAGTATAGGCGAAGGTGAGAGGGTGGAGGCGGTGTGATGCTGGGATACTGTGGATGTTACATTAAGATAAGAAAAGATAAACCTTTATTAGTCCCACAATTGGAAAATTTGCAAGACTTTGCTCTTTGCACAAAAATGTGCACTTACCTAAACACCGTTGCAGATTAAGTTCTCCCCTTTATGGAAACAACATAATGGCAAGGGCCTCTTTCAGGCAGATAGTGACCCCTGCCAAGCTGCAAATTTGTTCAGGAATGGTTTGAGGAACATGAAAGAGCACCTGTCAATCTAAGTATGTGTTAGATATGCTGGACAAACTACTCTGATCCATTGGGGCCCTTCCTCACAACCTTTCTTAAAGGATCTGCTGCTAACGTGTTGGTGCCAGATCACACAGCTCGCCTTTGAGTCCATGCCTTGATGGGTCTAATGTTGTCATTTTTATGGCTGATCTGTGTATAGGGCACTACCCAAAGCACCTTACTAAAAATAGAATTGCACAAGAATATTGTAGATTGTTATATAAGTGGAGAGGAACTATCGAAATACTACTTTCTTGTAAACTCAGAATATATGTTCACTTATCACGTTCTAACTGCTGAGCTGAAACCATTGGTCTTTTTTTCACACCAGTAATGTATTTGTGCTCATAGACTCTATTACTACTTTCTCTTAATGTACCTGTATTCCTCTTAATGCTTCAGCCTAGCGATGTCAGATGGAGACATTACCCCTTAATGCATCTGCAAGTATGCATATGTACACCACAGGGTTGGTCCATCCTCCCCCACCGTTACTGGCAGTCTTGGTCCTTACAGGCTATCAGCCACAATCATGGCCAGTTTCTCAGATGAAGCCCAAAATATGCCAAGGTTTGCAGGATATAGGTCATGGTTAAATGGTGTTAAAACACCTGTGTGTTGGTTCAGGTGGTACTAAACCAGCAGAAAACTGAAATTTGTGAATAGCCTGTGTGTCAGTTTTCAGGAGCTTGCTGGGTTGTCTGAAAGGTACCTGTGAAGCTCAGCTTATGAGAAAACCTAGTCCATAGTACAGGTCAAGAAAACCTTCCCGACTTGTATTAAGGGATAGGTTTATTATATCAGGAAGACTTTTGCGTGTAGCATCAGGACTGGAACATGCCCTGTGAAAAGCCGAGAATGTGCTGAATACCCTTAGTCTTATGTTTCAGTGAACTGTTGATTACTCGCTGACCACGAAACATGAGATGCACTGACCTAAGATGAGTGCAGAGTCCGCAGGCACCAGAAGGAAACTCTGAAAGTAGGGCAGAATGTCAAAACAAATTAGCTTCATTTTGAAACGGTGGTGACAAACTAATTAGCTCTATCCCCCTTTAGTTATTTAAAGCCACAACAGTAAGTCTAGACTAAGAGAACATTCCGGGGAAGAGGTGTGACGAACCGATTGCTTTTAGTGAGATAAAAAGCGATTGTGATAGATCTGAAGCTTAAAAGACATCATTAGAAACTTTACATTAGTAGTACATAATTAAATGCATTACTTTCATTTGTCTCTATCTCATTCTCTCTCCTTCTGCCTCTCTGTCTCTCTTTGTTTTCCTGCAGCTGCAGTGTTACATACACAATCTTTGTTCTAACTACACAGTTGCTTGATGATAATTAAGCTTAACGACAGGGCCATTTTGCCCTCAGAATAACTCTACAATAATCAGCTGTCGCAGTGATAGCAGGGTGTCAATTGTAACAACTTGTTTTTCTGCATCTACATCCTGCTTGTTTCTTTGCAGTCATGTTTGTGAAGCCCTCCTCTCTCTGATGGTCCAGCATCTCCGTGCCCTCTGGGTAGGAGATGCCTGTGTCCTGCCATGCTGCACTCAGTGGGCTTCCTGTTCCTGCGACTGATGTTGCCCTGCCTGCTGCTCCGAGTGCTCGGTCAGTACTGGGGGTCTGGCAGGGTTTGGCCTTATGCAAAAGGAAAGGCAATATGGCTTTAAGGTATATTGTAAAAGAGAAATGGACTCATTATTTTCTAATCTGAGGTCCTATGTAGAAATGAAACATACTGTGATCTTATAACAATGTATTTTTAATTGGATAATAAAATGGATAATTACTGACGTCTTAATGTTTAATTTTAATTCTGAATAGGATTTTCATTTCTGAAAAAAGAAAAAGGATTATTTTTTTAAAAGCATTCTGAGCATGTTTCAGTAATATTTAAAAAAATGATTCAAGTTATAATCTATTTAACACTAGAAATAATGATCTAGCAGACGTCCTTTGCTGCCATACAGGTTTGTGCTGTTACTAACGAATGGCTAGACTTCTTTCCCCTACTTGTTTAATGAGTAAAAGGTGGACATCACCATAGATTGTATTGAAGTAGCAGCTCTTTCAAGCATTACCTACTAATATCAAGTGGAGGATAATCATTTAATTGGAAATGTCTCAAATTTCCACGAGCTAAAAATGTTTGATGTATAATAATTACCATTATGGGTTTATTGACCAGGCCTAGGGTCTGGGACCCGCCAGATATTGGCTGGATGTCCGGACAGCTGCTACTGCTCAGAGAGCTGGGACGGGGGCCTATCAGTGCGGTGCAGCAACATGAACCTGCGCAGTGTTCCCCGTGACCTGCCCAACCAGACACGCCGCCTCTACCTGGATTATAACGTGTTGGTCAGCGTGCCTGCAGACTCCTTCCTGGGACTCCCTCTGCTGGCCGAGCTGGACCTGTCCCACAACAGGCTGGTGCAGCTGGAGCCGGGAGCCTTCCGAGGCCTGGCCGACTCACTGACCAGCCTGGACCTCTCCTCCAATCTGCTGGAGACCTTGGACCCAGAGGCTCTTGGGGAGCTGCAGGCACAGGCCAACCTCACCCACAACCCCTGGATATGTGATTGTCGCCTGCAGGTTGCTATGCCCCAGCTGCAGCTGGAACCTTCCTCCTTGGCTGGAGTGGTTTGTAACAGCTCGGAGCCGGAGGATGTGGGGGCCCGTGGTGTGCCTTTTGTGCTGGTAGCCGCCGATCTGGACCTCTGTGCTGCCCTCAAAAGGACCACCGACGTGGCCATGCTGGTAACCATGTTTGGCTGGTTCACCATGGTCATCTCTTATCTGGTTTACTATGTGAGGCACAACCGAGAAGATGCTCGGCGCCATCTGGAGTACCTTAAGTCACTTCCTAACAAGCAGGGCAGGACAGAGGAGTCGTCCACCCTCAGCACTGTAGTGTGAGTCTAGCTGTGACAAAATTACAAATGTATCATCATGCTGAATTGACAATGATTATTTGGTAGTTGTATGTTTTAAATGATCCTACTGGTATCTCCCCCGGTAGGAAAATGGACTCTATTTGTTTTTAAAGTTCTTCTATATATATATAAAAAAAACAAAGTTTGCCTTTTCAAAAGGATTATTCAGGTAATCATTAAAAAAACTGGTTTATTACTAGATTCCTAACATAAATGAAAGTGTCAGCCCAAGTTACAGTTTGACTTTTTAACTGTACTGAATTTGTAATGTGTCTTTTTTCAGTGTCATTTTGTAGCTTTGAAATAGTATTTGACGATAATGTACAATTATTGTGGTCCTGTATTATCAATAATGGGCACATGCAATAAGATTTGCCATTCATTTTATGGTAGAATACACTGTACTCAGTATCCAGTGTGATGTGTATTGTCTTACTTTATTTTTATTACACTGTATAAATAAACAATGGTGTTGTCCCCGTCTTAGCTGTGGTAGCTGGAGGGAGTTGCCATAATGTTAAAAAAGGGAGGCAGCTGAGAATTACACAAAACTGTCCTTCAGTCTATGGAGTCTAACATTGACATGTGCTGAGAATGTATATAAAAACATGGAGATGCATATAAATGAATGCATATAAAGGAGATGCATATAAAACCATGCCATTAATATCTACTGTATATGTAACCCTTAGAATGAACCCTTAGAATGAATTTACTGGACATTGAAGCACATGGATTCTGTTTATGAGCTATTGTAAATATATGCAGTAGAATTTAATCCAAAAGAGGCTTTTTAGTAGATGGTCCCAATAGCTGGTGTAGTCCAATGTGTAAATTACCTTTGTTTATGCTGTACTGTATGTAATGCCTGACATAATACACAGTACAATCTTGTGTCTGTTCCTGGGTTCATTGTGTAGGATATTTATGCTCCAAGGTTTGTGCAGGTCATAACAAGAATCATACCATGAAAGTCAGTGATAGCCATTTGCCAGTATAAACAGCTGGAGTTGTACATCCTTGTTTTTTCTTTGAAGGTAGCATTTTAAAAAAACACTCTCCTAGCTCACTGACACAGTGCTCCACTGACCAAACTGTTCCTAAAGGTCATAAAACCTTAATTATGACAAAGGTCCTACACAGTTTAGAGTCCTTTGAGAGCCCACATATATGGAAAACCAGATTTCCTCACATTTTTGAAAATAATGAGTTTTACCTAGCATAGATGGTATTATATATATATTTTCAGAAGTTTAGCCCCATCTATTCATACCAAAGTTCCAGCCTGAACCACTGTTTGAACAAGACACAGTATAGGGCAGCTGGTTAGAAGACAGCCCATTTACCTAAAAAAATTATATAGCAGTCTTAAAGATACAGCAACACAAACAGTCTGCTTAATCCTGCAGGACAGGTGTTTTTCTTACTTAAAACTGATCTACAATCAATTGATTTTTGACTTTCTAAGTCAGTTTCTGAACATATATGACAAAAAAACAAAAATCACACTTCAATATAGGAAATGGGTGGATGTCAGTTGAGGATCAGAATTATTAGTGACAGCCCAGAGATTCAATATGTAAGATAAGATTAGATATGGTAACCCCTAGTCCCATAGGTGCACACACACATACACAAAGATGGATGAGCACAAAGATATGTGTGTACTCTAAAATTGAACAGAAACAGCATGTGCCTTTGGTTATTAACTTTGTACTCATTAGCAAAACCACATCTGCAATCACAGCCTTGTTTCACTCCAGATAGGATGACCCTTCGTGTCTGGACCTAGACTTCAGCCTACTCATATTACCAGAGGGATGTTCATGCACCACTGGGCTGAAGCTCCCAACACATCAGCCCTGTCGCCCTTAGGTGCCTTGGTTGGCCTCACAGGCACAGTGCGAGTCAACACCTGCTCCTTGTGCAGAGGGAACTATGTATAGCAGACGGCAAAGGCTGCGAGCGACTGTCTTTAAAGGTTCAGAGCTGCTGTGCTATTCTCAGAGCACCTCACAATAGGCACGAATATCCAAGGGGTCGTACTGGGAGCACTTGGGTAACGAATGCTGCATTTAGGACAGCTCTATGCTTTCATATTCAAATGAACGTAAAGCCTACAGATGAGGGTTATCAGTGATTATACTTCTTTTTTCCTTTTTTTATTGCGCAGGTATACAATGCATTATAGTATTTAATATGCACATAAGCAAAAATAACAATAAAAGACAAAAAAGCAGGGGAAATAAAATGATTATACTAACAGGACAATCATTCAAGGACATTCAATGGGAAAAAACTTAGTTTTTAAAATCTCTGCATAATTAAATAATTAGGATGTAAACAAAGTCAATGATGTAAAAGGTTCCGGTGTACAGACACTTAATGACTCACAGCAGTAGGGATGGGAACCACATGTCAGAGGAGGTTAATGCTTCCAAAAACTACAGCGAAGCAACTTATTACATAAAATTTGCCTTAATTTTTCTCCCTGTGTTTAATCTTCTGATTCCTTTTAATGGGTTTCAGATTTATTTTTTGTTTATATGTTTTTTCTGGTCTCAGTATGTTCTTTGCCTTCTCCACCTCTGCACAGTGCTGGTCGTGTGACATCTTTCTTATGAACTGAAAACTGGAGAAGTGCACATGAGAAACCTCAAGGTCACAACCTGTAGATCACTGAAGGCCTATTGATGGAAGGTCTTTGTGACCACCACCCACCCTTAAGCTCAGTAATAAAGCGTGTGCCTCCTACCTCACTGCACACCAGAACACAAGGCCAAGTCTCAGTCTTATGAGAACACAGTTTTTAGAGTTTTGTCAGGTCAGATGGTAAAGGATGGCTTGGTATCGATTGTGAATATTTATGTGCATTGCAATAGAATAGCAAAGTGTTCTACACTCCTTCGCCACTGAGAATGTTATAAACCTCTCCTTTGTAGTTCCATCTAAAAACTGTAGCCCATCTGTTGATGCACAGTTTGTGTTAACCGTTTTCTAGCCCTTAATCACTGAGTAGGTTCTGACCATAAAGCTTGGCTAGATTTTTTAAGCCAACCTGACAGTGACTGTAAAATCTCCTGCATCACCATTATAACTGTGCTCACACACACTACTGTGTCAGTATCACTGCTGTGCTGAGAACAGTCCAATACCCATATTATATCTGGTCAAAGGTGCTCTATGTTCAGAAAAGAACGGTCATGAAAGGATAAGTGACGTACTGCAGCAACAGATCTATAACTGTACACATATACAGGTCAGTAAATGGAAGTGTGAATGAAATGCTGTGCTTTAATATTATACTAAATAACCTGTACAACAACTTAAGAATGTTTTTTTGGGCTTAAACTGGGCATCATTAAAGAAACGCTTCTTCTGTTTCTTGCTCCGAACACAAAGTTGACTTGTTCTAGGCGATGTTGTAGTGATAGTAAAACCAGCACAGTAACAAAACCCAGGAAACAGTGGATAGAATATCAACCCCAGGGTGGTTGTACGCCAGGTCCAGTGTCTGGTGACATACTCAGATAAGCACTGCGAGTGAATCAGTCTCACCTCTTCATTCAAAAGTGTGATGAGAGATATTGTCGCTGGAGGGAATGAAAGATTCATCAAAAGACTTTTCTGAATGACAAGTGAGCGCCGTGTTCTGCCTGATACGCGATAAGACTGCTGTAGAGGCACAGGACATTGCAATGTAATCAAAAACACAGAGTTCGCTAATTAAGGTGAAAGCCCTACACATTTTAAAACGGACCCATTTCACCTTTTTCTCTCCTAGCAACAATTTCTTAGTAACTTAATTTCTTAGTAACTTAAGTAATTTCAGTGATTGCCTGTTCTAGACTGCACCAGGCCTTTGTGTTTCATCCATTATGATACACGTAATGTAGCTATAACAGCTTCCGCTCTTCTTGAAAGGCTTGCCACAAGATTTTGGAGAGTTTCTGTGGCAATTTGTGCCCATTCATTCTGCAGAGCATTTATGAGGACAGACACTGATGCTGGACGAGAAGGCCTGGCCCGTTGGATGGGATTGAGCGTAGTGTTGTCCAAAATGTCCTGATATACTGAAAATTGCTTATCACTGGAATTAAGGGAAGACCTGAATTCAGTAATTAAGAGGTGTATGCCAATACTCCACGTACTCTCTTTATGGCAGGTGTGATTTCTTAATTTGTCTTTCTGTCCAGCAGATGGGGCTAAAACTTCATTCTTGCAATCATCTCCTCAGAGGCAAGGGACAGGTTGGCTCAGGCATGAACCAACTCTCTTCCAAATGAGCAGTGCCAGCAGGGCTGTTTCTGACTCGTTGGAAGCCCTAAGTGACATCCAACTTGGGAAAGCCCACACCTCACCCACTCCATGAATACAACATGCAAGAATAAAACAATCAAAATTAAATTAAAACAAGACAAGAAAATATCTAGGCTCCCTGAGCTTATTTGAAATAATATTAACTTCAGTTCAATTCTTTACATACTCTGGGAGTCCTTAGAGCACTTGAACCATTTATTGCTAGAAAAAGCGCTGGTTGCTAAAATCCTTTTTCATTATTGCTATTTAATTCCTTTACAAATAAATGGAAGTGCAAAAACCCAAGAAGCAACGAAAAAGGAACTGAGAAAAGTGTGTGTTAAGTCTCTGCGTGTGTGTGTCTTTGATTGCTGGCACCTGTGGGTCTGAAAAGTTCAATGACCCTCTCTGTGCTGATGACAATTTAGCATAAAGTCACACACAGTTCCTCCTGCAAACGAACTAAGCTAATGCATGGGAAGTTATAGAAACACGAAACAAAATGAAAAAAATTAATTGATTTAATTGAATTAACATTCATTTTTACCTTCATAACACCACTTACTCATAAAATGAACATGACGCACATTTCTTTTCTTTTGATTTATGTTAGTTATGTGCAGCTGGTGGCCTAGTGGTTAGTTCTCCCTGAGATCAGAAGGTTGTGGGTTTCGAATCTGAGGTAAGGTACCATCCCCACACACTGCTGCCCAGGCGGCCCTCGTTGGTGGCAGCCCAATGAATAGGTTAAATGCTGAGAAAGAGTTTCACATCGTTCACACTGTGCTCTGTGGTGTATTCACATGTGACTAAATTACACTTTAATTTATTTTACACTTGTGCCTGTATAAGGGCTAAGATTAAATAAGATAACATTTTATGGGTAGCTGGTTGCCTAGAAGTCAGGGAATTGCCCCTGCGATCAGAAGGCCGTGGGTTCGAATTCCAGTGCCCCAATGGAGGTACCGTCTCTTCAGCAAGGTACTGTCCTCAAGCGTTCCCTGCTTCCCGGGCACTGTCTGCTGCTTCACTTGGTGAATGAGTTAGATGCAGAAAAGAATTCCACATTGTTCACACTGTGTGCTGTGGTGTGTTCATGTGTGACTATAAGGGGCCACTTAACTTAAATTTACTTTACTTTACTTCCACTAGTTCCACAGGTGGGAAATTTGGTTTGACAGTACAAGAGAAGAAAGTAGAAGTAGCATAACCAATAGAAACAAAAACTATACAACATGTAAAAACAACAGTTAAATACATAAATAAATATATAAATATAAATATATATATATTTATGTATGTACACAGTTGACATTAGCCAAGAAAGATCAGCTGACAATAACCCCCCACTACCCCCACCCTAACCCTTATTTATCTCCAGCTGTACTGTGCTTTCAGTCATCAACTATGTCCTCTTCCTCTCTTTCCCAGGGGAAAAGCATTCCTTCTGTCTATGTTAAAGTCTTTATATGCTTATGTAACGTTAGCCTGCTTTTCATGACATTCTCTGTTGCTGGGAGCCGCTCTAAGTGGAATTTCCGCTCAGTTTCTCAGGTCCCCTCAGCTGCTCTCAGATCAGATTGGCTGCTGTCCGCTTGCACAGACAACAGATAAGGGACAGGTCTTTTCTCAGCTATCAGCTGAAGCCATCGGCACAAACAATGGCCCAATTACTGCCATTCTGCTGCACATATTTCAGCATAATGTTTGTATTTCAGTGTTTAAAATAGATGTTTTGATGTGTGTTGTGTGCATCCTGCCTCAAGTGCTATTAGGAAATGGACACTTGTCCATGATGGCAGTTTTGCAAATTTCAGACTTCGTTATGCACAAAAAGCATATATTCTTGTGATGTAGCCAACATGCAGAATCTGCTGTAAGTTTAAATGCAAATTCAGCAAACTGTGGCACAACAGAATGCAAGAGAACAGAATGGCTTATTATTGAAGCGAAAGACCTGTGCTAAGCCACACAACCGCACTGATTCTCAGGTAAGACATTCTCACGCACTCAAACAGGATGTTGCACTTTTAGCAACATAGAACATGTGCAATGCTTTCTGTTGTCAACATGCACACACACACACACACACACACACACACACACACACACACACACACACACACACACACACACACACACAC
>JBBIGB010208772.1:0-14503 GCA_037577075.1 Alestopetersius hilgendorfi
ACACACACACACACACACACACACACACACACACACACACACACACACACACACACACACACATACAAACACACACCTCAATCTGTACAGCTTATCACGGGGGGTTGCGTTCCAGGAGCACCCACGTATAGTGAAAAAACGTGATGCTGTGATGTTGTAGTGTAAACCCTGAATATGCCCCCAAATGTGCTCCCACAATACTTTACTTTCATTTTAAACTCAGCTTAATACATTACTCTTAAAGAAAAAGTAAAGGTAAACTTGTATTCATAATGTACAGTTTATGCTGAACTCCTGCAGTGCTAGAATGTAAAATACAGATGTTACCCCTGTACTGACTGTACTGTAATTCGTGCACAGATGTTTTCTTTGGTACAAGCAGGTAAATACAGTAATAAATTAATTTAATTTACAGTAATAAATAAATTAAATACAGGGCTTTAAGAAGAACAAACCGGAAAACACGAGAACACTCGGGACGCTCTACAGGGAAAATTGTGGACTGCACCCGCCACTGATGCATCACAGGGCAGCAGCCAATCAGCAGCCAGGAGAAATAAATAACAGTCTTGGATTGGCAACTTTAAAACCTTCCACCTCTGAGTACAGCTGACTGTGAAGTCTCAGCCGTCGTCTGCCATGGCCCCTTGTCCTCCCCTCGAGTGAATTCAACTAGTTGTGTGCTTTTTCCTCTCTGTGTGTGCGCTTGTGTACACAGTGCAGTCTCTGCCTCTGATTAGCTGACACTGACACGCGTTCCTTGACTTACCCAATTGTTATAGTCCCTTCATAAAAAGGCCGATACCGTACGCACGAGGGGAATCTAAACACAAAATCACAACAAGAGAGACACAGCAGAGGAGACAGACACACATCACATGTATGGAGATACTTCACTCCCTGGCTTTGGCCGGCACCGAATCCCGTCAGCAGCACCCGCCCCTCTCGGGAACAACAGCCTGGTGGGCTCACAATGCCCGGGCCAATTTTTTGTCCCAGTCCAACCCTGCTCTAGACCTCACAAACAGCACAGTGACCTGCACAACCTACAACTCGGTGTTAAAGCACAGTAACAGTATCGGCGTTCTGCACGGCATCTGAAACTTGGCAAATGTTAGAGAGTGGCTGCGCTGCTGAAGCTGTCGGACACAGGGCTTGTTTGGTCGGTGTCCGACGGCACAAAACTGAACCAATTCCATATTACAGATGTAGCAAGACCTTCCTTGGACACAAACACTGCTACAGTGTTTGGGTGTGCCTAGTTCATTTAAGCGAGTAAAACAGTGCGTCACATTAGTTACGCTTTTGGCACTCATATGTAAAAAGTAATAAAAGCAATTTTCATAAAAACACATAGTCCTGAACTGTAAATTCAAATTAATCGATAAAATCAATATATCGCCCACCTCTACCACTTGCACATATATTTTTTACATCTACATGCATGTGTGCTATCGTCTGTACCTGTAAATTCCTGCCCCTATTTTCTCTTCTGGCACTAAAACGTTCTGCAGTAGAAGAACAGAGATATGGACGGGATGCTGATCTTCACCTTGAAGTGCCGCTGTGGTATTTGTCTCTCGCAGTCAAGAGCTACAGAAGGGTAGATAAAGCTGACCTCTCTGCGGGCCTAAAGACATTACTCTGCCTGCACTGTATTTACAGCTTTCCTCTGGATAGATGTTTATTTAGAGGGGCTTTCAAGCAGTGCAGCTGTATAAGCGCTGACTAAGAGATGCTGCAGCCATTGTCCTTACTGTCTCTGGGTGGGTCGGAAGACCCTCCTCCCCCATTCCTTTACCAACACAGATACTGTGCTTTCAGGAATGAGGCAGCAGTTTTTGCTGTATTTTAGCTGCTCTTAGACTCACACAAGGTTATACTCTATGCCTAAAACGACAGGCTGAAATTACCGCACATTTAAAAATCTTCCCTTTCACAGCTATTCACACCTTTAATGAGTCTAGTGGGAAACAAACAGCTGTGTACCTAAATGCTTGTTGCAAGCATGTCATTCTCAAAGGCCAAAAAGTATTGAACCTTGATTTGAACCTGCTACTGTCGCTTGTGGTTACTGTTAGTTCTAGCTTTATCACATGACCTCTATACAACCTCCACACGCTTCATTCACAGTTCTGTTATGTGCTGGGAAATGGGCTATGGGGGGTACAGGGAGTACTGAGTTTAATTCTGAATTAATACATGCACAATTAGCACCCAGCATAAGACTGAGCGTGACTTTAATCCAACTCCTTGTTGCAACAGAGGATGAAATGAGTAGAGCATTATTCACTGTCGTCTATGCTTCAGTGCTGTCTTTTCCAAGTACATCAACATATGGCTCTCTTTTTTTTTTTAAACCAGGCACTGGGCTGAGCATCATTTCTTTCCACCGCTCAATCTCTTTCGGCACTATTCCCTCTGTTCTCCTGTTTCATGTTTCCCTCTTGCGAAGTCCGCAAACAAACACAGACAGAAGTGCAGGACAAGGAAAAATGCAAATCCACAGACAACAGCAAACGCATACAAAACATGCTGTAGAGGTGCAGTCTGTGAGAAAACAAAAAGAGGAGAGCAAAGCCATAAGACTACTGTAATGGAATTAAAAGAGATGTCTTCATGAAAGAGGCAGATAAACACCTCCCCCCACACATACACACACCAGAAGCGTATGAGTGAAAGTGGCTGGCTTCATGCGATTCAAACTGATGTCGAATAGCGCTTACTCCAATCATCATGAAGCAGCTGATCAGTAAACTGGACCTGCTCTGACTGAACACCTCCAACTGGATCCTGGACTTCCTTACTGGAAGACCCCAGACAGTCCAGCTCCAACACCATCACACCGAGCACAGGCGCCCCCCAAGGATGTGTGTTGAGTGCACTACTCTTCAAACCATTGAGCTACAACTGGACCTCCATGATCCACATCATAAAGTTTGCAGATGACATCACATCAACGACAACAATGACATGGCGTACAGAGAGGAGGTGCAACGGCTGCTGGTCTGGTGCAAGATCAATAATTTGCCTCTTAATGTTGACAAGACAAAAGAGCTGATGAATGACTTCAGAAAGACCCAGGCTGGCCACCAGTATCACAAATAGATATGAATTATTACATATTTCTATGGATATATGTATGTGTTTCTACATACATACACCTTCATATACTTTACAGACACTTTAACTGGAACACTCGCTACTGAACATACTAGGCTTGTCACAATACTGAAATTTCAAACTCGATACCAATACTAAGGATGGTACTCGATACTCGATACTATTTTCGATACTACAGGGGGAGAAAAAATTAACACATGAACTTTTTAATGAAAAAATTGTGTAAATTTTTTCTACTCAAAATTGTACAGCGTCTTTGGGTATTTTGAAAAGTGCTTTATAAATTAAATGTATTATTATTATTAATCTAGTCACGTTTCAGTCAACTAAAAGTCTGAGCAAAACTATTTCACAATTCAAACAAGGTTATCTTATTAGACTTGAGTTTACAACATTTATTTTGCCAACCAAACATGTTAGAACTTAATGTAAATGTAAATAAAATCACATCACATCACTAAAAAGAGCAAATAAAATGAAAATGTGTGTGTCTATTGCCATAAAACCCATATTTGTAAAACTGGTGTGTGTGTGAGAGAGACTTTGCGTTTTTGTCGAGTGACAACGATATTTAGTCATAATTTTAGCTGAGAAAGCAAAACTAGCTGAGGGGCAGTGAAAAATTTTGCGGCGCTTGGTTGTTCCCTTGTTGAGTTACGGGGCTTTTCACGTAAACACTGGGTCCTCCAGGTAGCTAGGGAAGGGGCGGTGCAGTGCCTGTTGAAAATTGCCGAATTCCCTGAACCGGCAGATGCCAAACTGGCATTTAAGTATCGATACCAGTGCCAATTGATATGTAACTCGATAGTAAATTTTAGTATCGATTAGTATCTGATAATCTATACACTAGAACATACTGACTGCTTCTGCTGCTCCCTGATTAAAGAAAAGTGTTTCTGATGGTACCCATTCAGACAAAAAACAAAAAAAAAAAAACAGATTTATGAATTGCTGTTGCTCGGAAGGCGCCTGATATACTGTTCTGATCGTGGCTCTGGAACGATTTATGCTGCCTTGTTGAAAAATGTTCCTTTTAAATTAGGGATGCACCAAAATGATTTTTTTTGGGCTGAAACTGGAAACTGAAAATGAGGAAACACTTGCCCGAAAACCGAAACAGAAAGAAATTATTATACCAATTTTTGGTAATATTGCCGTTATTGCTGGGACTGTGTACTTATAATAATACATTTTATTTTTAGAGCGCTTTTAAAGATACTCAAAGATGCCTTGAGTATCTTTAACGTACCTCACTAAGGTCAAGCAATGCAATTGCATACATTAATATTCATGGTTCAAAGAATAAATCTGTTACAAAACTATGAAAATATTTATTTAGAATTCAACAATGTACAAAATAAAATGAAAGTTGGAATAAATTATTTTACTTGGTCCCACTCATGAATAGCCTAAAAGCAAGATGTTAAAAGATATTCAACAACATTCTCTGTAGGCCTATAACAAAAGTGTATTAATTATCTTTTGTTTAATGCCCATAGCCCATAGCAACCACTATAAAACTTTTTTGCCTTTTCAAAACTGTCCACCACAGACGGAGTGGGTTTGCTCAAAGGGTCTTGCCTTTTCTGTGCTTCATACTCTGCATGGCGATCAGGATGTTTTGATTTTATATGATAATTAATCCCGACATTGAAAGTCTTTGTGGATGCAACCCCTCTAGAAATTTCACCATTGAACGCTTTACAAACGGCTTTCTGCATGTCTTTCTTAGGCATACCAAAATGCGCCCACACGGCAGACATGTTGCAGGTTGCGGTTGTTGCTTGCGTCATCACTGTTAAAAAAATTTAATTCGGTGGCTGATTATTTGGTGCATCCCTACATTTTAAACAGTTCATACAGTTTATAGTCAGTTTACAACACTGATAATGATTAGAAATGAGGGAGGGATTACAATAGTTATAAAGCGGCACATTCATATCATACACGTTTTACTTTTTCAATGTACTTAAAGGCAACAAACATAAAGTGTGAACTAATTCACAAAACAAAACATGTTAGAACACACCAGTAAAGTATGCTCTAACACATGACTGTAAGATAATATCATCAGAGCTGAAAAGGAATGAAAAAAAGCAACTCCAACCTTCATTGCAAAATAAAAAGCATTTTGAGATTAAAAAAAACTGCAATAGTGTGATCAATGGAGTGACAAACTGGACTGACACGGTTTGATAAATGCAGAGATGATTTGATTAAAATAGGTCAGATCTTGAGCATGTGGTTCATTCATCTTTCATCATCCAGTTTTTGTCATTAAAATTGAATGACGAATACTAAACACAAGCTGAACAACACAATGTTTTTTTTCTTTCTCAAATCGTCTTCATATTTGATATAGGGTTTAAAAAAAGGTAAAAACATTCATCCAGCACCACACAGCCTAACTGGCACAACACAAACACAGAGGGAACAGACTGGATTTTGTTTGATCAGATCTGACCCACAGAATGTGCGTGTTGTGAGTGTGTGCCCATGTGAGGGGAGCTTTGATTTATCAGTCACTGAGTTTGTCATGCACTGGAGACCTGAAAACACAGGAGAGAATGGAGAGAAAAGGCAGAACAATTGTTTACTGAACAGCTGTCTAATGTCAACAGCATCTCTAAACTGACAGAAAAACAACAAAACATTAACAACTCAGGTAAGCAATGAAACGTGCTATGTGAGTGATTACAGCCACACACACGCACACACACACACATAGTGATTATGTTGCTATCCATACTGGTTAGTAAATATAAAGCTTGACCATTTTTCTTCCTTGGGTTTTTTTGTCTTCTGTGAAATAACCTCACTATCTACACTCAATATCAGCACAGCCCTTACGTAAGCCTGAAAAACACAACGCAAGCACTTTCTTGTCACAACCCCAATTTTAAAAGCACATCAGGTTCCTCCACAGCTATTTCAGAAATCTGCTTTCTGCACCGTTTTCAACAGCTCAAAAACTGCTATGCAAGTTTGAACACAGTCACAGCGATCGTTTTGTCATAACTGTCATCAACAAAGCTGCAAACATAAAAAGAACTTAAAAACGACAACTTAATCCGAAATCACAATCTAGCATACAAAGCTAAGCTAAAGATATATGCAGTCCAGGACTAATTGAAACATCAATGTTCAATTACTATTAAAAAGTCTCTTTTATATGCTAGGGATAAACTTAATATGTGAAATGAAAGGTCTGCTATGATTTTACATCTTGACCTGTAAAGATCAATAGAACAGATCCTCAGGCTTTGTTTGCTTCCTCTCTGCTGTGGTGTGTTTTGACTGTTGATGCAGCCTCATGTCCTAATCACTACACACAAATCTATTTAAATAATAAAACTGATACTTACGGCTATAAAATCTGGTTGAAAAGGCACAAGTTTAAAAAAATGTTGTTTTGCAACCATTACCTGCTGTTGAAACTCCCAAATCATGCAGAATCATGGTAAAATATTGCCTTCTATTGGGTTCCTGCTTCGTCTTACTGGAGGTGAAACAAGACTGGCCCAAGTACATGTCTTTGTGGAACCTCATTACCTTGTGCAAGCCCATTTGACTAGTGTTGCATTGATAAACTGATATTGTTGCAAACACAGTTTCCGTTTCAGCTATAGAAGTACCATGGTGCAGGTGCCATATGAAGGACTGTAACTGGTCAACGCAGAAAAAATAGGAGGACCGTTTCCTGTTTGAGAGATGCAGCTGTAAAAATGCTTGATGCCTGCTGCCAATACAGTGCATTAGTGGAAAATCGTCCTAACATTAATCTCTTTACAATGGGACCTGTCGAGGGCTTGTAGGAAGTAGGTGAAAAGTCATCTCCTGAAGTTGATATGTTGGAAAAATTAAATATGAACGATTACTGGTGACATGGTCATAGGCACACAAGGCTCACTGATGTGATCTTAGACAGGAGATTCTCAAGTTATGGCTAACCCCTATATAAAGTCTATTATTCTGAACTTTTTACAATTTGTATTGAAACTACATTTCTGAATGCTCTTCTAGTTAGTATCCTTTTTAAGTACTGTGTACTGAGTCAGTACTGAAAAAGAGTATGTGTCCCTATATATGTTCAACACTACATTCTGCCAGAGAAATTATGCATAACCAAGCCACATCCATGTCGATTGGTAAACTGGTATAAGAGCAAACAGTGATCGGCTGTATTTTTTAGGCAGATCGAAAACACAGTGATGCAGTATTGACATCTCTCCTACAGAAAGAAGAGATGAGAAAAACTGAGCTGTTTGAGATGTGGCAGGTTGCAGTTGGCCAAAAGCCCTAACCTGAACTTGCCAGCAGCCTGCCAGCAGAGATGAAAAGCTGACAGCAACTGTCACAGAAGCTGTGAATAGGGAGGATACAAAGTGGGCTTCCTGGGCAGATGAGCTTTAGGGAAAGCTGCTACATTTTTTCCAGCAATTTCAAACCTTTGTATTAAATTTCCAAAATATCATGAAAAGCACAAACAAACGCATCATAACCCACAGCAATGACTATGAACCCACTCACAGTAATTTAGCTACCCATTCACATTGAAGTGATAAAGACAGTCTGTAGCAGAGTTACATTTACGGCATTTATCAGACGCTTTTATCCAAAGCGACATCCATTCCCTACCTACAGGGGACAGTCTCCCTGGAGCAACTTAGGGTTAAGGGTCTTGCTCAGGGATCCAGTGGTGGTTCTAAAGGTAGGATTCGAACCCATGACCTTTTGGTCCAGAGGCAAGTATCCTACCCACTGAGCTACCTCCAGTTAGTAGTGGAAGATGTGGGGAAAATGATTAAACATGTTAAATCATATCCTTTAGGACTTTAAAATCATCCAGCCAGTCAAAATGAATAACTAAAGTTAATTTTGTCTGATGCCCTGAGAAATGCTGTCTGAACTTAACAGTACCGCATTTCACTGTTTCTTTAAGAAGGCATATGATGGGAGCAGGCAAACTTGGGTACTTTGCATATATCTGTATTAAAGGCAAAGCAATATAGCAGTTGTATTGTCAGGGCAGCAAAATAGTAATCTAAAATTCATTTTAAATGTTTGTCACATAAAAGTTAGAAGTGGACTTCAATAGAAAATGTAGACTATGAGTCATTTAAACTCCACTAGCAGCTAGTATCACAATGTTACAGCAGGCCTGGAGCAGTTGCTAGTGAAGTGTCTCACTCCTACTGAGAAAAAGGAAGAGCGGTGCTATCAGCATGCCACCAGCATTCAGTCCATAAACCTCTGCATTCCAAGCTGGATTTAAACCAGTGGCTCTTCAGCGTAGAGCCTTTGATCCCTGTATAACTTCTGTTCTGGAATCTCCCAAGGGGCGACTGCATTCAGTGGCGCTAACTACTGAACTAGTCCTCTTCTCAAAAGCAACAACCATACAGTGACAACAGACACTTATAAAAAAAATAAATAAAATAAGTACACATTCCAGTTTCTAGTTCAAATAATAAACAAAGAAATAATCAGAACAGAGAAATACACCATCTCTACATTTGTCAGTAATTGCAGCATCCAAAATGCAGAACATAACATATTCATCTGCTTACACACACCAACGAGAAGCAATAAATTATGCATTTCTCCTCCCAAACACAGAATACAGAAAGCAGAAGTGGGACAAATGCTGGGCTAGAAAAAATGCACAGTCTTAGTTTATTAAGCCATTTCACAAAGAAATAGGTCAACTGTGCCCTAGCACCCAAAACTCTACAGCACTTTTCAGAGCCTTAAATCCATACTGTTCCTCCTACACGTACACAATGAATAACATAGCGCTAAATACATTACATTCACTTGGCAGATGCTTGTATGCAAAGTGACTTACAACATGAGGACCCTTTGAGAACCAAAGGAGAGTTCTAAGTGTTAAAATCTTTATGTAGGAGTAGTACAAGAAGATAGATAGAGTCTTAGGGAGGAGATGCTCTCTACAGTCTTCAGGAAGATCTTGAAGATAGAGAGGGTTTCTGTTGCTCAGGTCAGCTTAAGCACCTTATTCCACCAGTGGAGAACGACAGAAGAGAACAGTCTTGACTGGATGTTCCTTGGAGGAGCGGAGGGAGCGAGCAGGAACATAAGCTTGAATGATAAGGCAGCTGGGTGCAGACCCAGATGTCACTATGTAGATTAAAATTACATAATTCAAATGTACATTCTGGTTAGTGGTTTATTTGGATCTGAATAATAATGATAAATAGGGATTGGGCATATCATGTTAAAGTCATGCTAAGCAGTCTGACCCCTCAAGAGCAAGCACAAGGTTAGAGTCACTAAAACAGAGGAAACTCACACCAACTTCACATCACTCTATGTTTGTAGTTGCAGATTTCAGGTACATTTTTTTAAATATTTTTTTAAAAATACATTTTCACTACTGACTACTGATATAATCAAGAGTAACATTATCATTTTACAAAATAAATAAAATACATCACTACTGGTTGTGAACGATTTACCAGTTGAAATTATTTGATTTGGTTGAAGGATTTGAGTATTGTCATAACATTTATACCAGTATGTTACAAACGAGCATAGAATAAAGCACAATCACATCATTTAGCTGAGTGAATGTAGTGAGCTGCAGTCTGAGATAGTCCAGATTGTTTTGGAGGCAGATGACATAATAGAGGAAAGCTGCTTTCTTTAGATTAGCTTTTGATGTAACAGGCACAACATTCGGCACCATTTTTGTCACGTCCAGAGAAACTACAGTGCATTTAGGGCAAAAAAGCATTTAGGGTAAGAATCTCATTATTGTTCAGTTCTATTTTTTTCTATTTTGCACAGTAAAAGGAGACCTTTCAGAGATTCAGTGGGTGGTACCCTAACTACAGAGACTAGCTTTAAGGACAGGTTTTATTCGTATATAGATTTAATGAACAGTATTGTTAATAATTTCTGACAATTTTCTTTCAAATTTACTCTGTGTATGATCTTTTCTTGTGAAATTATGCCAGAATGCAACAGAATCGTATCAGAATGATAAGAAAAGAAGCAAGAGTTAGGATAAAAAAGTGTTCCATGTTCATGCACAGTGGGGGGAAAAAATGAAATTGCTCACACATTCCTCCTCTTGGAGGAGACTGAAAGAGTAGGTGTGGTCAAGATGAGATTGTGTTTCTTGCCATTTTAAACATATACACAGGATAATGTTGCAACAAAAAAACAACACTAGACTGCACAACTGCAGACAAGACAGGACTACACAGAACTGAGTAAGTCCAAGGTTTTAAAACACACAAACAACAATTCAGTAGTTCAGGACAGTATAGCATACTGTCCAGCTGACAGAAGTAGTACTAGGATGTTTAAATACAGTATCATAATAGAGTAGTAGCAGAGTTATTAAATATTAAAAATAGGGCGTTACGAATGTTTTTCAAAAATCCTTTAATTTTTATTTGCTTTTTGTATTCATATGTGGAAATAAGCATAAAATAGCTGTAGCAAGATGAAAATACACAGTATGTAATAAATAAAGGGTGTTTACTGTGGTTTTAGTTTGTGAGGATGTGGTGATTGAGGAGTAAGTTTTGTTTATGGCAAACAGTTTTAGTGTGTATGTGTTTGTGTTAAGGAGAACGTAGCAGTTCAGTTCATTGAATAGCAGTTTTGATTCAGTTCTGATTTAGGAGTCTGATGGTCTCAGGGAAATGACTGTTTCACATCCTGACAGTGAAGGCCCATTTGCCACAGAAACATATTGCCAGACAGCAGGCTGGAGAAGCGCAGCAGTGTAAACTAAACCAGACAAGTCTTCAGGTTAGCTAGGTGCAAGGGCAGAGAACAAGGAAAAAAGAATGTGTCTGGAATATGATGGAAAGAAGCAATCAAGCACTGTGTCTGTTGCAGTTACATTTACTGGTATATGGTAGTTCATATCCAGGTCCACAACTGTTGTCTTGGCCTGACTGTCACAACAAGTGTTTATACATGAGTACTGAAACAGCTGGTGTTCATACCTATCAAAGTCAGATCCAGCAACTAACATGTCAGATGGACTGCAGGAAAAACTGTGCGACCTCAGACTGCCGCGAGAAACAAGTCTCCAGATCTATGCACTGAATGATGCTGCTGGCTGGGGAAAGGACAGCAACATACAAGGAAATAGAAGGGTGGCAGGCAGACAGGGGTCCATGCTAGGTTAAAAGTTAACCCTAATCAGCCAGTTCTCCCTCTCCAGACATTCTGTTGCTCCCTGGAACTAAACTGTTCTACATCAGACTCCAACATACAAGGATTACAATTCAGCTTTTGGCTCTCTGTGAAACACAGCTCTGTTCTGTAAGACTCAAGGCTGTGTACGACTAAAGTGGAGGGAGCTCAGTGGGTAGGATACTTGCCTCCGGACCATGAGGTCATGGGTTCGAATCCTACCTTCAGCAAAAACCACCACTGGGTCCCTGAGCAAGACCCTTAACCCTGAGTTGCTCCAGGGAGAGACTGCCCCCTGTATGTAGGGAATGGAAGTCGCTTTGGATAAAAGCGTCTGAGAAATGCCGTAAATGTAAATGTACTCATCACTACAGTAATTGTAATTGCAGAGTAGTTTGTGACTTTAGATATCGCCCATTTTATTTACCATGATAATTCACCACACGGTTTACTGATGCACATAACACATGGGCAGAACTTTATGCTGCTACTGATGATAAAAGATTTTAATGATTAAAATACTAATATGGTATGCCTTCACCCCTATTAAAGCTCATACTGGATCATACTTCGGGTTAGAGGCTATGAGAGGCCCCAAGTGTTGTCTATATGGAGAATAGCACGTGCCCTTTGACCTCTTGAAAGGGGCCAGAAAATTCTAAACAATCCACAAAGGTACTCTATCAGAGCACCCCAAAAGTGAAGCAAAGACAACTGTATTTATATCAACATTCAGTCCACGCAAGATAAGAATACCAAAAGGTCACCTGTCAAAGATAGGTGATGAATATGTTTTTATGTCATGAGGTCATGAGAATTATGTACAGTCAGTGTGGACAAGAGGATTGGGCTATCCAGGGTTCAGTGTCTATGTAAAATTACGTGATACCTGACCTCATGTCCAATGAAAAATACTTGGGAGAGTGGAGACATTGGAAAAGGTGGAGATTTGAATATTCAAGCACTGATGTCACGTATGGTAAGGTGTGAAGGATCAATGCTTTCCTATGCCTATAAAATACCTCCTTTTGACCATGAGTCTGCTTCATTCTTCAATAAAAAAGCAAGCTGCATTTCCTCAATTGTGCCTGATTTTTTTCTGTTACAAAAAGTTTCAGACTATTTCTGCTCCAATTTTCCACGGCGCCATCGGAGAGCTTCATTTTGGAACAAGAATGTATGCTATCTTGGACAGGTCTCCCTTGCAAAAGAGTTCTTAATGTGATCTCAATGAGACAAACCTGGTCAAATGAGGGATAATAATTAAGGATCTTGTTTACATGAACGTCGATGTGATATACAGAACCATGCCCCCACCTCAGCAACTTACACCACATTTCAGATTTCAGTCATACTAATCTCAGCATACCTTATCAGACAGCATACCTGGAAGAGCACTCAGAGACTGTGCAGCCCAGATGTTCCCAAAGACATCTTTAATATCCCTCTGAAGACCACCATTTTCTCAGTGCCAGAGAAGTCGGCGTCTTGCTTCAGTGACTACCAGCCAGTCTCACTCACACCCATCAGCTTGAAGTGCTTCCAGAAACTCTTAAAGAGGCACATAAGACCCAGCTGACTCGCACACTGGACCCCTTGCATTGTTCTAATCATTCACCACCACCCTTGGGCTGGCCCTCATTTGTCAAGATAAAAAAGCATACTAATGTAAGAATGTTATGCATAGACTTCAGTTCAGTATTCAACACCATCATTTTTCAGACAATCTGGAAAGGAAGCACCACCACACTGAGAAAAGGGACCCTTGGGCTGTGTGCTCTGCAGAAATGTACAGATCGAACCACATCATTCTGTTCACTGAAGAAACTATTGGTTTGATCATTAGAAGCAATGGAAGTCCAACGGCTAACGGACTGGTGTACAACCACCAACTTGTCTCTCAATGTACACAAAACAAAATAGATGGGGGTTGACTTTAGGGGAGCATTCTGTGTTCCCTCTCTGCTGAAAACCAATGGGTCCTCTGTGGAGATCATCCTGAGCATCAATTTCCTTCATGTTCACATCATGGAGAATCTCACATAAACTCTCAACACCAGCTCTGCAGAGACTGGAGATAGCTCATAGCCCATCCTCACCTCGTTCTGCAGAGGGACTGCAGAGAGCATTTAGAGTACCTGCATTATGGCCTCATTTGGAAACAGCACTGCCTCAGGGTGCAAGACACTAAAGCAGGTAATAAGGACATTTCAAAGAATCATTTTTAGGCAGAACTTTACCTTTAATATACATTCATGTTAGTATGTTCATCAGCCAATATAGTTCTGTAGGCTGGGGCTTTCAGGTCCTCTCAACCAAAGTACACCCCTCTAAAATCTTTGAGCCCCAACCATCCCCTCCCATGTTTACAGAAATGCTGAAGAGTATATCTGGTGCACTTACCGCCTGTTGCCACAGTGATCTCCCTCAGAAAATGCCCATAAAAGGGGAAGTCAAAAGACAGATTGACCCGCTGCAGGAGCAAAAACAAGAGAATTTTCTTTTATAATCACAGTATTAAGATTGGTGTAATTTCACTGAGACATTAATATCAAAGCAGAGATAAGGAGGCTAAGAGACACAGGCAAAAAGAAAGAAAGAGACGCGACAAAATGTAAACACAGGATAAGCCTGTGTGAACCATTTCTGCATAATTAGCATTCCAAGTATTTTGCATGCTTGGGTGATAATGCAATACTTTCCTAGTACAATAATCACAGGGCACTCTTACACTAGGCTTGTCATGATACTGAAATTTCAACCTCAATACCGATACTAAGGTACTCGATATTCTTTTTATTTTCGATACTACAGGGGAAGAAACACAGGAACTTTTTAATAAAAAAATTCAAGTGTGAGTAGACAAACAAAATGCTCCGTTTTCTTTGTCTACACAAAATTGTACAGCGTCTTTGGGTATTCTGAAAAGCGCTTTATAAATTAAATGTATTATTATTAATCTATTCAAATTTAAGTCAACTAAAAGTCTGAGCATTTTAGTCTTATTTTAGTTAATAATTATCCACGACTATTTTCGTCTAGTTTTAGTCAATGAAAGTTACGATTTGAATTTATTTTACCAACCAAACATGTTAGAACTTAGAAGTACATACACATACACTACTGGTCAAAAGTTTTAGAACACCCCATATTTTCTGTTTTTTTGTATAGAAATTCAAGCGGTTCAGTGTCTCAATGTTCA
>JBBIGB010208875.1:4172-14502 GCA_037577075.1 Alestopetersius hilgendorfi
GTGTATTTTCAGGGGTAAATTGAGGTAAGGTTGAACACATTTTAGGTACGTTGTGTTTGTAGTGTTAGTACTAAATATTCCGCATTTGCTAGTCAGTAAACTTTTATTTACTAGAAAGCTCCAGTGAGGATGGCTACTGACGTTCAGTGCATTTTTCTTTTGTTATTGTCTAGTTTTCTTGTAATACAAAACACAGAATACGCAGTCTGGAACTACAGCAACTGACTTTTCTATGAATAGAAGTGTCTCACCTTGGTTACCTGGGCAGAAACATTGTGGAGCAAAAAAGGTGGAGAAGACCCAGAAACCTAGTCAGGCTGAAGAACAGACAACACCGTTTTTCACCTCCTGGTGTCCTTCCAGCAAATGTCTAATCCTTGGAAAACAAGCAGGATGAAGTGAAGGCCAAATGGCTTTCCATCAGGACATTAGGGTCTGCAATGTCTTTCATGGCTTGATCCTAAAAGCACTGATGTCGTTGAGAGCTGCCTTTAAATCCAGTGATCCATGTGAGTACAGAAAGACCTGGCACTCTTTTCAAAATAAAAACAGTCAAGGGACAATACAGGGCAAAGAGGAATCAGACACTAGGCATATGTGGAGTGGGCTTAAGGCCATCATATATTACAAAGGAAAGAGCTGCAGTGAGGGAGGTGACTGCTTGTCTCTGTGTGGTACTGAACACTCACACCCACTTTGAGAAGTTTCTGTCAGAGAAGGACAATTGCCCCTTTCAAATATTTATAAATTTACTTTTAAAAAATAATCACATGACCAGTTCGTGGACTGGATTTTAGGTTGTGCTCTAAGAGCATTCACTCACAAACTGGCAGATGACTTCTCAGACATCTTTATCTTTTTTCAGCTCCTGTCTGCAGCCCCTTGTGATTTAAGTGAACCGCCATCATCTCTGTCCAGAATAAACCAAATGTCATCTGCCTTAATGACTGTCAATTGATCAATTAATCACATAAAATTATATTCTGTTCTGTAGAAACATGGCCTTCGAGATGTGCTACCATGCCCTTCTGCTCAAGTGCAGTTCCACAGTTATGGGATTCAGTGCCACACCCACAAGTCTGTGCTGTCTTGGGACACTGGCAGCTGTATAAACTTCAAGGGAGCACACTCTGCTTCACGGTACCATTTCTGAGTGTAGGAACCTGACTGTATAAAGCTATATAAATAAATCTGTCTAGGCTTTTAACTAAAATTTTTCTCAGATTATACTCATCATTTGCATTATTCCTGCATTATTATTTCTCATCATTATCAGTGCAAAACTGACTGTGTAAACTTCAAGGGAGCATTTTTCAACAGGACAGACTGTTATAAAGTATATATTTTAAATAAAATAATTTTTTTCTTGGATTCTGCACATTATTTACATTAATTTCAGTGTTATAAACTGACCATTAATTGTATGAACTGGTTAAACTTAAAGAGAGTGTCTTGTCACCTTGTAGATGGAGTTCTATCATTCTTTTTTTTCCCTCAGCATATTAGGTCACATTTTTGATTGCTGTGTCCATCACTGCACATGAACAGTTCAGAAACAGTTATTAAATAAAAGAGATGTTGAAAGTCTGTAATGTTCATTATTCATTCATATGCCAAAATCCATGCTTTTACTGCAAAAATTGGTTGTGATTCATTTAGATTAAGTAATCAGAGAGCTTCTAAATAATTAGTCAGTGTTATATCACATGACACCCCTAAGTAGAAGTCATAATGCACTTGCTTCAATTATTTGCACAATTATTTGTTGAAGAGTCTGATAGCCTGAGGGAAGAAGCTTTCCCATTCTGGCAGCAGAGGCCTGTATGCAAATGGAACATTTTGCAAGATGGAAGGAGGGAGAAGAGAGAGTGTGAGGGGTCTGTGGGGTCATTAACAATGCTGTTGGCTTTGCGGATGCAGTGTGTGGTGTAAATGCTCATGACAGAGTGAGAGGGACCACGATGATGAGCTCAGCTGTCCTCACTAACCTCTGCAGGGTCTGCGATCCAGAATGGAACAGTTTCTATACTAAACTGTGATGCATCTACAGAGAATTTTCTCTAGTCCCTCTGTAAAACGTAGTGAGGATTTGGTGGTGGGAGTGCTCTCTCTTTAGTAGAGACAATGCTGGGCCTTCTTGGTGCTGGAGCTGGAGTTGAGGGTCCACATGAAGTTCTCCTTGAACACCTTGCCTTCTTCCCCTAACCAGAAAAACTCATACAATATAGCATTAACAATTATTTCAAGTTGACTAATCCATCAGCAAAGTCAAAGGCGAGTCGATCATCACAACCGCAGAGGAGGAACACAAGTGTCCAACGTTGAGCAACTTTTATTTAAAGTTCTCTAACATTAACAGTCAACATGACAATTAAACAAAACAAAGGCTGATACCTTGAATTTTAGCCAAGTTAGTTAGCGGATGCGTTTTTCGGACGCCATGAAGAACGCCGGTACTGTTACTGTACTTTAACACTGACTTGCAGGTTGTGCTGGCCACCGTGGTGTTTGTGTGTCTGGAGTGAAGTATTTCCACACATGTGTCTGTCTCCTCTGCTGCCGTGTCTCTTGTCTTGTTGTGGTCTTGTGTTTAGATTACCCTCATGCCAACGTTACTGCCGTTTTTATGAATGATGGACCATAATAATTGGTTAAACCAAGGAACGCGAGGCAGAGATTGCATTGTGTACACAAACGAGTGCACAGGCACACAAAAAACACGACTAGTCGACTTCTCTCAGGGGGGCTCTGAAGTCAACTAGTCAATTTTCGTGTTAATGCCCTATTGCGGATGTTGAACACAGCTCCACCTTCAAAACCAAACTTCCATCCAGGCTTGTTATGAAGCTCCGTGATCTAAACGTCAGTGCCTCCTATTGCAATTGAATCCTTGGCTTCCTAAGAGGGAGACCATTAACTGCATTTAACAGACGCTTTTATCTGCTAATCCCTAACAACAGGGGACAGTCTCCCTGGAGCAACTTGGGGTTAAGGGTCTTGCTCAGGGACTCAGTGGTGGTACACTGAAGGTAGGATCCGAACCCATTACCTCTCGGTCCAGAGGCCACCACCAGTAATGTGGATTTGCAATGTCTCCTCCTCTACTGTGATGCTCAGCATCTGTGTCCCCCAAGAGTTTGTGCTCAGTTTCTCAGAATCAGAATCAGAAAGCTATTTATTTCTACAAGCTATCCGGCTATTGATCTGCTGAATGCTGAATACTGAACACGTCCCCATTGAACCCTTTCTACTCTAACTTCAAATAGTCGGTTTATATTTTCCTTCTGTACGTTCAAGAGGAATCAAGTAGGTTTATTGTCATTTCAGCCATGTACACAGCACACAGGGAAATGAAACAGTGTTCCTCCAGGACCATGGTGCAACACAAGTACAAAAACAGAAAGACTGCGTAAGAGCAGGCAGAACAAAATACACAGAGTGCAAAGAGAAGACAAGCAACAAAAAAGGAACACTTATTGCATTTGAGGTAGGAATGAATACAATATTTTGACAGATACTGTATTCTAGCAGAGGAGTCAATAGAGGAATAGAGAATAGAGGCAGACAACACGCAAAAAAATGTGCAAATAATAGCAGCAGCTGAACATGTGCAGTCTATATATAATAAATAGAGGGGTGTTTGCAGTGACAGTTGTATTGAAAATTGTTTAAGGCAGTTGTTTACTACACCATCACACCCTTCCCCTGAACTGCCCTCTCCTCCCAACTCAAACAACTCTTACTTTAGTTACCTTCGTAAATACCCCACTATTTATTATATCGGACCTTCTGTGTCCTGCTGCTGCTGTATTTGCCCAGTCATACTTGTTGCTATCTACCTCTGTTCTGCATTTTTGCACAAATAACTATCCACTGCTAGAATAAAATGTTATAATACTGTATTCATTCAGACTTGTACTGTAGCTTTTGTCTATGTATATGGTTGAAAAGACAATAAAACCTAGTTGACTTGACTTGGCTTGAACAGTTCAGAGTGTATATGAATTGTGTAAGGAGAGGAAGAAGTTAAGTTCAGGGATGTGTGTGTGGGGGGGTACAGTTTATGAGGCACTTCAGTTCTAATTGAGGAATCTGATAGCCTGAGGGAAGAAACTTTCCCATTCTGGCAGCAGAGGCCTGTATGCAAATGGAACATTTTGCAAGACAGGAAGAGGGAGAAGAGAGAGTGTGAGTTGTGTGTGGGCTCATCAATAATGCTGTTGGCTTTGCAGATGCATGTGTGGTGTAAATGTCCATGACAGAGGGGAGAGGGGGACCCTGATGCAGATCTCAACTGTCCTTACTATCCTTTTCAGGGTCTTCCAAAGGGATCCAAAATGGATCCAAAATGAAACTGACCACTGGCATGTCTTCAGCAAACATCATGATGTGGTTTGAGCTGTGCATTGCTGCACAGTCATGTGTCAGCAGTGTGGACTGCAGAGGGCTGAGCACACAGCCTGGAGATGTTGCTCCTGATCCTGACTGACTGAGATCACCCAGTTAGGGAGTCCGGGATTCCGTTGCAATTAGGGCAGGGAACCTCAGGGTATCTCACGATACGATATGAAATACATGCCTCACAATACCGATAATATCACAATATGACGATACTGTGAAAATCGATATATTGCACAAGATAGCCTACAATATATCTCATTTTTAAATAAAAACTAACTTTATTATGCACTGAAATTACTGAAATGCAGTCAGTTAAGAATCAACTGCTTTTAATGTCTTTTTAACTGCAAAACCAATGTAAACAAAAAGTGCCTTGTAGTGACACAATTTTAGTGCAACTTAAAGTAGAACAATGATTCCTTTCCATGAGACAAATGTTATGGATATGGGTGTAAAAATATGAAGCTGCAGGCAACTGTTTTTGCTGCAAAGAAAACCCCAGTAATGTTGTACCCATAAATATGTATTTTTACATAAAAAATGTTTTTTCCTTTTTTAATTAGAAACAGAAGACTTTGTATACAAAAAGAACTAGATGTTAAGGGCTTGAATTTGAGGTTTTCCAAAAATAGAACTCCAGAAATAACTTCAGAGCAAACAAAGCAGAGTTATAATAAACTGAAAGCATGGTTAAATGTACACGTCATTTTCATATGTCCATGTTTTTCAGATCAGCTTGATCAGATGTAAGTGAGCTCCTTTGAATGGTGATAATGTCCCCGGCAGGGACGCTTGTTCCTGGAATGCACATATGTTGTTGGGCTAGTCTTGCAAGGAGTGGTGATGGCCTAGTGGTAGGATACTTGCCGCTGGACCAAGAGGTCATAGGTTTGAATCCTACCTACAGCACCACCACTGGGTCCCTGAGCAAGACCCTTAACTCTAAGTTGCTCCAGGGAGAGTCTGGCCCCTGTAGGTAGGGAATGGAAGACGCTTTGGATAAAAGCATCTGATAAATGTCGTAAATGAGTGTGTATACATGTGCCTGGGATTTCCACCATATCAGTGGGTCCTCTGTAAGAGGCAAAGGTGGAGCGTCTTGGTATTGTTTTACTTCTCTTTCAGCAGTTGATTATGATGATGCTGTTGGTGTGGCATTGTTCTCAAAAGTCTGTCTCAGCAGGTTAACAGGAGCAGACTTCCTTTTTTTTTTGGTGTTGGGTGCAGTCACATTATTGTTGTCAGTTTCTCCAGTGTGGGGCAACTCCTTAGCTTTCTTCTATGGGTGCTCCAAAGGCACTTCTGCATCTGCACCATCTTTCAAAGCTGCAGTTTTTGATACTTGTATGGAATGTGTGTCTTGCTTTTCTTGGGGTGACAAGAAGAGCAGAGATTTAAATCTTGGGTCAAGAACTGATGGAATGTGTAGAAGATCTTTTTCCTCCACAGACTGATATCTCTTAGAAAGGTCTTGGTAAATAGCTCCCTTAATATCCTGAACTAGAGATGAGTTTTCACCAGTGCTGAGGGGGTCACGTAACAGTTGGGTATGAAGTGGAGCAATGATGGATAGGGTGGGACAGTTCTCCTCACACATGATGTTTGTTGCCACAAGCATGGGTTTAAGGGCTGCAACCATCTGCTCTGCATGTGTAACGTCAGTCCCTGTTAGAGCGCAAGCTGTCACATTCTTCCTTACCTTGAAGAAAGAAAGAAGAAAACAGAAAAACGGAGGAAAAAAAAATTAATAACATTTAGCATTTTTAATGAAATATGAGCAAGATCAAAATTTAACTGTATGCACTATAAGCTAATTAATATCTGTTAATGTTATAATGTTAAATTATAGAGTCAAATATAGCGTCAAATGTGTCCCATCAATATAGAAGACTAACAAAATTGCTGATATTGATATTTTTGCTTGTTATATTATTACTACAAAATACAACAGAAATAAACAACACTTTTTTTAAGGAGTGCCTAAGGCTAAGTAGCCTAATATTTGCCACTTCTACTACAGAACAATGTATTTCATAAAAATGTGCCACTATATTTTCAATATATTTCTGAGGGAAAGAATACATTATCTTTAGAAGCAGAACTTACCTCAGGCTGGTTGTTGTTCAAGGAACCTGGAAACCATCTCATAGGCACTGTTCCAATGAACTGGCATGTTTACGATGAGCTCGTGAGGAAGAAAACCGAGGATACACTGTTTTTCTGATTCTGCCCCGTCTGAGCACGCTGTGATACAAGGTTCAGTACGTAAGCGAAACACTGTAAATGCTGTTAGCCAGTTAGCTCAATTGCTACGCTCATGTTTGAGGCATTGTCTGTGACAACAGCTGGCTTATTGTTGTCAAGTTTCCATTCATTCGCTACCCTCTGAAGTGCTTCAGCTATATTTGCTCTGGTGTGAGTTGGAGACATCGCTCTGGTTTGTAAAACATAAGATTTTAATTCCCACTCATTGTTTACAAAGTGCACTGTGACATTAAGTAAGACTCTGTGGCCCAAGGAGTCCAACCATCACAAGTTAGCCCCACTCTTTCCGCAGACAGCAGTGAGTTCTCTACTTTAGCCTTGGTCTCTCCGTACATGGCTGGAATCATTTTCCCCATGAAATGTCAGCGACTTGGTATGTCATATCTAGGTTCAAGGATGCGCATCATATCCGTCACCCTCAACAGTGCTGTACCGGCGAAGAGCCTTACAGATCTACAGGGAATTATCAACACCGGGGCGGTGCAGGTGAGCTAAAAGCCACAGGCTTTTCTTTTGGTGCCGTAGTAGGTGGCTGTACATGTTTGTAGTGCCATCTGTGTAGCGTACTTTTGTGAGGCAGTTCTTGCATACTGCAGTCTTTATCCAGCTTTGTTCCATCCACACTACAAAATCCAACGTGAGCCCATACTTTGGACTTAAAACTTGCTGGTGCATCTCTCAATTTGTTTCTTTCCCCACTGCTTGACTCTGTCATTTTATCTTTCGTGTTGTTTTTTCTTCATCTGGTGTTTTCCGCCCACTTTATTCTTATGAGGAGCGCCCGCTTCTGCAGTTAAATAACCGATATAGGGAAAGAACGTACTGGGCCAAATCGGTATTTTGTCCCACCCTTTTTTGCAATGGCTGGCTTTCAGGCCCAACCGTCTCCGCTTCCCATTCAGCTGCTGAGGAATGACGGTGTTTAATGCTGTACTGAAATCCATAGACAAGATTTTCCCCAAAGCCTCCATTAGGTCCAGATGGGTGAGGGTCAGGTGAAGTGTGATGGCGAAGATATGATCAGTAGAGTGGTTGGGGGGATATGCAAACTGCAGGGGGTCCAGTGAAATGGGCAGCTGTGATTTGATGAGCCTCTCGAAGCACTTCAAGATGATGATAGTCATGACTTCTTTAGTACGGGGCGGTGGCTTTGAAGCATGAGAGAACAATGGTGGTGCTCAGAGAGACTGAAGATTTCTGTGAGAACATCTGCTAACTGGCCTGCACATCCACTGAACACATGACCAGGCATGATTTCTTGTCTGGCATCTGTGGGTTCACATTAGCAATGGTCAGACTGTACGCTGAAATGAAAAATCTTTGGTGACAATAAACAGTCCATCTTGATGTGCACTTTGAAGTTAACGGCACTCTAAAATTCAGCAAAGACGTTGTTAGCATTAGCGCTGGGTGGGATGTTCACCAAGCCTGTGGTGCATTCCCTCGGTAAGTAATTTGGTCTACATCTAAAAGTCACAAATTGGTCTACAACCCTTTCACACCGGTATATTAGCATGTTGCTAATATGCATAGCCATTTCTGGAATGCTGGCGCCAAGCCATATATCCATAAAAACAAAAACACAGTAGTCTCTGAACTCATACTCATAAGAGTCGGACGTAAGCCAGGTTAATGTTGAAGGAGTAAACATGGATGGGCATTATAGCATTAGATTTTAGCCTGGCTTGAACTCTCACTCGAAATCTGCTCTTCTGCTTCCTCACACCCACTGGCCAACGGCATCAGGCAACAACAATGTCTGAGGGCCTGGTCCATACAGCAAGTCACGGAGCTCTTCCAGCAGTCTGTCCTCAAGGTGAGTTTATTATTTGTATCTTAGCTTAAGCAGGATCTGGTGGTTATAGAACTGGTGTACCGGCTGTTTGGTGTGACGTTGACCGAAAATTACACGTGCACCAAAGGGTTGGACCCTAAGAGGTGACTGCTATTTTACTATTAATATTTTACAACTTATTTTATTTTACTTTTAGAGTTTTGTTATTTTACTGTTGAAGAAACTCCGAGCCCAAGAATTTCATTTCTGGTAATAATGTTCCAATATTCTCCTTGTATGACAATATTTACGGCATTTACAATATACTTGAAACTTCTGTCCATCATGATGAGAACAAGAGAACACATATATCTTTGTCAACTGAAAAAAGAAAAAACTCACTTGGTGCTGCAAGGCTATATTTTAAAGTGTCATATATTCATCCATCACTGTCTGGTTTCACTCTGTAACAGCTCTTTAGGGGCAGATTACAGTGTAGTGTCATATCTGTGAAGAAAGTAATTAGCTGTGACCTCTTCTCCATTGAAAATGGTCCAGGCCCTGGGTAAACAAAGCCACAGCAAGACCACTTTCTGGGTCTACAATCTATAACCCGTCACAACCCACCCAGTTATCAGCAAAAATACATGTGTATTTTTATTCCTTCTTTATTCCTCATACACTAGGGCTTGTTTGAAATTTATTTCTGATGTTTTTGATTTTTATTTTTAGTAATCATATACAAGCCATTTATAAAATCAAACACTTAATTTTACATCATGTGTTAATTAACTTAATCGCCTACAAACATGCATGTATTTGTGAGATTCTACTGTGTGGGTTTCCTCTTTAATGAATGTCCTATTTCCCCTTGCAGAGCCAAGTATTCATGCTGTGCCAGTTCACCAAGGCTGTTCTCTGCTGTGTAGAGAAACAGTATTGAGAAACAGTATCAGTTCCTAACTGGTCATTACAGAAATATGGGTAGGCACCTGAACAACTGGTGCTGCTATCAGTATTCATGCAGTTTCAGTCTCACATAGCTGGCATTTTCAAATAGTGGCATCAGTTGCTCCTCCCTCACATTTACAGAAAACTCAAGAAACAATTTAGCTCATAATTTTTCCAATTGAGTCATAACTGTTAAATCTTTTCATGTGTTTTTATTTGATGTCTTACCAAATTATTATTTAATGTCAATAACAAAAAATAAGACATTAATTAAGTATTGGTTTATAAAAATAAAAATCGTAACAATACCTGCTGGTGGCCTAGTGAGTAGGACACTTGCCTCTGGATCATGAGGTCATGGGTTCAAATCCTACCTGCAGCATACCACCAAAGGATTCGTGAGCAAGACCCTTAATCCCAAGTTGCTCTAAGGAGACTGTCCCCTGTAATTAGGGAATGGAAGTCACTTTGGACAAAAGTGTCTGCGTAATGTCTCCAATAATATTGTGTGGTAATTTTGGCCCAACTAACAAATATAGGTAGGGTGCTAGAACAGTGGAGAAAACAATTGCCCGTGAACTTGAAAGTCATAGGTTTGAATCCTCCACTTTCTAACATGTCCTTCAGCAAGACACTTAACCATCAGTGTCTCCAAGAGGACTGTCTAAGGACTGTAACTAGTGACTGTAAGACTGTCCTTGTAACTAGTGACTGTAAGACTGTCCTTGTAACTAGTGGCTGTAAGACTGTCCCTGTAACTAATGACTGTAAGACTGTTCCTGTAAATAATGACTGTAAGACTGTAAGACTGTCTCTGTAACTAATGCGTGTAAGACTGTCTCTGAAACTAATGACTGTAAGTCTGCCCCTGTAACTAATGACTGTAAGACTGTCTCTGTAACTAATGACTGTAAGACTGTCTCTGTAACTAATGACTGT
>JBBIGB010209487.1:0-14488 GCA_037577075.1 Alestopetersius hilgendorfi
CTGTGATCTGCCCTCACCAACATGGAGGATCTGCCTTAAATGATCTTAATCTAAATGTTAAATATGAAAAATCTCTCCCTCACTCTAAATGTGAACTCCACAGATAGATGGGGCTCCTTTCCAACGACCCCTCGAAAACCGCTATTAGCTGGATAATGTTCACCTCGGACAAAAGTAAAGGGACACCGGGGCAATGTGAGTGGTTTTTGGGTCGTTGGGTTGCGAGATGTCAAATAATTCCATGAAATGAACATTGTTTACGAGTTTTGACTCACGAGTCTCAGCACCCAAGTCAGTCAAGTGGAGTCACTGAGGGAAGTCATAAGTGTTTGATTGCGTGACTCGAGTCCCCATCTCTGGCCATGACGCACGTTCTTTCCGGTAATTAAATATTAGCACATTAAACTAATTTTTTCTTAAAAGCAGTTAAAACGATTCATGCACAGCATCAGTATTTTGAACTCAAACTCATTCTAATATCGCTCTGACATTCACACACTGGAGGAAAAAGAACTACAGTCATTTAAAGTGACCACATAAACATCACCAGAACCACAACATTAGAATTTCAGTGAGCTTTATTCAAAACAAGACCTCCAATTATCTTGAACACCACATTTCCTTTTTAGTAAAGCTTCACCGTCAAAACTGCCAATTCAAAAATGAAAAAAAAAAAAAAGCCGAACAGTCGAATTTGGTTGTCAAATGGAACATTGACATTCAAAAAACTATATATTCAGGGCACAGGTATTACAACTGATTTTCCTTCCCCTGTTAACCCAATTTGTGGCTTCACTTTATTTTTTTTATTTCCCCCATTAAGACTGTAACCCCCCCCCCCCAAAAAAACCCCACTTCCCCATTTCCCAACTGATGAATCTTGTTTGCTCTAAAGCAGCAGCACCAACAGACCGCTGCTGAAAGACCACAGCATTACAGCAGTGAGGAACATCCCTTCTCTAGAGCAAAATAAGAATCATCAGGGCAGCAGTTTACTTCCCTACCCACCCCCCAAAACAAAAATTCTGAAGAATGAGCTTGAGATTTTTTTTTTTTTTAAATGAAAGATTTTTGTGCAATCCAATTGAAACTATGGCGAGGCGCTCTCGAGCTCAATCTTCTCCCAAATAAATGAAAAAAAAAAAAAAAAAAAGCTATGAAGGCCATGGCCATCACCCCACCAGTCTACAGCAGGGGGGTATTCCAGAAGGCAGGTTATGCTACATAACCGGGTAAGTTCTGCACTAACTTACCCCTGAACTTACCCGGTTATGTAGCATAACCTGCTTTCTGGAATACCCCCGGAAACTCCGGGTTTCCTTCATCTCGGAGTCAAATGACTGAATTTTCACTAACACTGCTTTCTGAAACAGGCCCCAGGACATCTGGTTTGGACGTGAAATGTGCAGGAAGGACGTTTGGCCGCCCAATCACCTCAGGTCACAAACTCCAAACTCAGCTGAACAGCAGTAGTTGTCCCAGTGGCCCACCAGATGGTGCCACATCCCCTAAAACCAGTCCAGTTCCCTCGATAGGACAAGAGAGTGGGGAGAAAAATACTCAAAGCATTTGCATTTAAGCCTTTAAACTGCAGACTTACTCTGTGATAAGCTTACTTAATTAATTTAATTCATGCTTATAGTCAACATTAACCAGTTATATCTAATACAGCTGGTGTCCGGGTGGTGTAGGAGTTGCCCTTGCAATCAGAAGGTCATTGGTTCAAAACACATGACTGCTAGTTTGCTAGTGGCACCACTGAGATACCCTTGAGCAAGGTACTGTCCCTACACACTTCTCCCCAAGTGTTGTGTTCCTGGCTTGCATGGGCTTCCTTTCGTGAATGAGTTGAATGCAGTGGAAGAATTTTGTGCACACTGTGTGCTGTGGTGTGTTCACATATGACAGAATGGTCACTTTCCACTAATATGTAGGTCACAGGTTTAGTTATGGATTAAAATATAGAACCCTTACATTGTGAAATGCTACATTGCTTTAGCATTTATACTTAAACAAAACATTATGGGTCGGTTTCCCAGACAGGGATTAAGCCTAGTCTTGGACTACCCTTTCCTTTTCAATGGAAAATCTCCATTGACAGAACTACTTAATTCAGGACTAGGCTTTATCCCTGTCCGGGAAACCGACCCTATAACCCACATAAAGGGCAGCGATGATATCAGCCCTTCTTAATAAAAGTTATACTACGTTGTTCCCTAGATAGCTGGCCCTTTGTAGCTATAACAGATTATATGGGCCCTGCAATCAGAGGGTTGGGTTTGAATCCCAACTGCTAGTGTCACCTCTGAGGTTCCCTTGAGCAAGGTATCGTCCCCACACACTGCTCCCCGGGTGCCTTGTTGGTGGCAGCCCTGCTTCACTTGGTGAATGGGTTAAATGCAGAGAAAGAATTTCACTGTGTTGCACTTGTATGGCTATGCATGTGATGAATAAAGAATCATCTGAGATTCCATTCTTCTTGGAAGGCTTTCCACAAGATTTCGGAAAGTTTCAGTGAGAATGCTGAAATATTAAGACTGCCCTTCACTAGAAATAAGGGGTCTAGCCCAAACCGTGTCCCAGCACTTTCGTTTATATAGTGTATCTGAACTTAAGAGAAAGTACAGATTTGGTTAACCACTGAAAAGTATAACTAAACAACAAAACTCTACTCTATAATGAGCTCCCAGAGGTATTTACTAGTCACCTTTATGATGTACACTAAGGTTGACTCCACTAGTGCTTAGGGTGTTGCCCCTACGATCAAAAGGTTGTGGGTTCTGTACTAGTGGCACCACTGAGGTGTCCTTGAGCATGGTACCATTACCACACACTGCTCCTCAGGTTCTGGGTTCCTGGCTGCCCACTGCTTCACTTGGTGAAGTCTGAATTAAACGCAGAGAAAACAATCACACTGTTTCCAGTTTTCTGTGGTGTGATCATGTTTAACGAATAGTCACATTCACGTCTCTGCAACTTTCGTTCCCGTAACTTCTAGTAATTACGGTAAATGGGCGAAGTGTGCAGCGTTGAGTTGTTTGTTTGTTTATCACGCGCCTTTAGTAGAAGGCAGCGGTAAACCAGTGCAGGCTGGCCAAATGGCTTGGCATTGGACTTAGAAAGAGGGGGTCATTTAAAGCACAGGACAGAGATGGATGTCTGACACATAATCAGTGCTGTCGCCGGTGTCTCCTGCCTTATATTTAAGGGGAAATCAGCCCCGAGAGAAGGCCAGTCAGGTGTATAAACTGATGCTTAGGTTCTACACTGCACTGGGCGAGAAGAAAAAAAAACAATTTTAACCGTGGATACGGAGGTGTGTTGTGTGTTTTAGGTCCACCTCTCTGTCCACAACTGCCTCTTTTCCTCCTTGTCCTCTCCTGCATGCGAGGATGAAGACAGAGGTGCTTTTGGAGGAAAGTCCAGCTCCACATCTGCTCTTCTGTGGTGAGCCTCGAAAAAGTTTTCCTCTCAGACAAAAATGATTTAATTTTTGCAGCTAGACCTCTAGAATTTGTTTTCAGTATCTTGAGTTTGAGTTAAACTCAGGCGGTTAGTCTGTGAGCTCACAGAAAACCCCTATTTTTGGTTTGTTTTGGGTCTGAATGTAGAGTTAGCTTGCTAGCTGTTAGCGTCCACCGCTGAGAGGATGATCAAAACAGATGATTTTCCTTACTACTACTAAGTTACAACTAAAGTTAATTTGGATAATATCCACAATTTTACTGCTTTATCAGGTCTACCGTGGAAAAGGGCAGCGCATACAGGCGTGCAAAAGTGTAAAGTGCTACATGAAGCTGTACCGATATTCCGTTCTAGCGCGTATCACTATATTCAGCAGGCGATGTTGTTATCGCAATCAGGAGCACATACCGTCACTAAACTCTGGTCAAACAAGTTACGCTGATTTTCACTCATTTTTGTAGTAGATACGGGTTTGCACTGTGATGCCCTGCATTGTTTGATGACCCAGTAGCCCTTTTAGAGTTATAATGATCACAGGTCATAGTAAAGGTAAAAATTGTAAAGTGCAAATGTAAAACTTTTCACACTGTGTAAAGCACAGTTTCACACTGTGAGGCAGTGTGTTATTTGATAACTGCACAGCTGTTTTAGAATGATCTTGGTCACAGCTCACAGTAAAGGTCAGAATCCTGACCTTGTATCTAGGGCAGGGGTGTAAACAAAGGGCCGGTGTGGCTGCAGGTTTGTTTTTTTTTATTCCAACCAAACAGGAGCCCTGATTCCATTTGGTTTCAGTTTTCAAACAGTTAATCAGGTGCTCCTTCTTGTTTGGAATAAAAACCTATAGCCACACCAGCCCTCTGTGGATAAGATTTGACACTCCTGATCTAGAGGATCTACCATGTAGCCCAAAAATGAGACATGGGAATGACATGATGGCCATACATTCAAGTAAGTAATGTAGTCTCTCTTTTTTTTTTTTAGGATATTTTAGAATGCAGAGCCTAAGAATACTATAGAATAGATTACCATATAATTGGATACTTTGTATGTGCAATTCTGTAGAACCCTTCTGTTTAGTCGTCTTTTAGAATAGATCACTTTCTATATAGACAATACAGAATACTTTAGGATGCTTTAGACTATAGGCCTGTAAAATAGAATACATGAATACTATAGGGTACTTTGGAATAAAATGAATCATCTTTCATGTAAATGAGTTGGGATAGCCCAGTTCATGTATGCAAAGTAGGCTGCATTAATCATTTTGAATCATTTTGTTTTAAGTTCATTTCATTTTTGTTGGTTTTTTCAATTTGTTATTAGGCACACACCAATGTGGACTGTGTAGGCTGATGTTGATATTATATATCTTCTATATACAAACTGCTGATGCTCATATGTGGACATTTACAAACAGGGCACAGAAAAGCTTACCATCCTTTAATTATTGAACATTCATTTTTTGCTGTGCATTAAAATGGCCATCTACAAGTTGTAGCTAAAGGAGCTGATGCAGAACAAGGTTATGATTAAGTACAGGCTGACGTTTCAGCTTCCAGTCTCCACATCTGTTACCCGTTGAGGTGTCATTGCAACTCTGAAAATAGAAGACAGGAAATTGCTCACATTGATGGCAAAGACTCCTCCTGGGGTCGACAGCTGAGAAGTGATTGCCGGTGCCAGACCGAACCTGTATGTATTTGTGGTGCTTTCAAAAAAGCTATTCCAAGAATTATAAACAATAACACAGGCTGATAAAACTTAGCATTGTTGTTGCTAAAGTTTGATATCATCAAGATATTCGTCAAACATTAAAAGCCAGAAAAACGTGGCAGTGTTCAAAGACTTTGAAAAATTACAGGCGAAATGTTTTTTCAAAGATAAGAAGGCCGGGGTGAATAGCATTTTACAGGGTTTGTGGGGTTTTTTGTCTTTCCAAACAAGTTCAGCATGAAAAATTACACGAATTAACTATAATTTAAGGTGTTTTACTTGCTGAATTTCAGAATATTTCCAGTAGTTGTAGTTAGGCTAAAGCTCAGCTGCTAATGTACTGCATGATGCTATAGAAGCTGCTGTTGTAGCCTCTAGTAAATTCAGCTTTTATAAGCTTTGTTAGACATTCAAGAAGGAACAAAAATTGGTCAGTTGGATAAACAATTCATAAAACAGACTGTAATCCGATCAGGTAAATGTGTATGCAGTTACTGGTTGTTGTTGTTTGCATGCTCTCTATAATGTGTTTTTGCATCATAATGCCCACCATTACATATTATTTCACATTGTCAGGGTCCAGATTGCTGCACTGAAGATGGGAACAGGAGAGACGTGGTGGTCAAGCCCGGGCGGCTGAGTTGGCACTGAGCACCGGAAGAATGCATTTGTCCCCTGTTGGCATCAGCAAACGCTGCTTTCTGCTCTCCTTAGCCCTCTGTGCTCTGCTGCTGCTGCTGATCCCAACCCTGCAGACGCCTCCGCGCCAAGGGGAGCTCCCCCAGCCTCGGCCTCGTGCCAGCCCCACCAGAGCAGGGAGGGGGTACCAACCCCACAGCAACCGCCACGATGCAGAGCACAAAGGTGCCATTAATGCCAAGGATTTCCGCATCACCCAGTCGCCCCCTCCTGGGGCAGGACCCCAGGAGCAGAGGGTGCCGGGCAGGGACATGGTACATGCCCGCTCCCCTGGCTCTCACTCCAGAGAGCCTCTAGAGCTAAAGGACATTTTTATCGCTGTCAAGACCACTAGGAAGTATCATAAGACACGGCTGCAGTTGCTTTTTCAGACCTGGGTGTCGGAAGCCAAGGAACAGGTGGGGGGACTCGGGACGTTTGTCATTTTATCACATCAACACACTCTTCAAACACCTCTGACAGGGTAGAGCTAGATCAAACTAGATTATTTAGTCTAATTACAAACTTTAAATGAATTATTTCTGCGAACGAGATATGAGCGTGAGAATCAGCGTATGGTTGACACAATACATTTAAATCAATTATTTAACAAAACTAATCATCAGTTAAAATGTACATTCTTGAAGAATGTGATTACTTCGCAACATTCTTTACTATTATCACTTTTCAGAGCATCACTGAAGGTTGCACCAGATCTCAGGCTGCAAAATCTGTATGTCAAATGTGAGCTGTAACAAATCCAGTACAAAATAAGTTTGCTTATTAAATCTCAGATAATTAGTGGACTTTGGACAGACATTTAAATTTGTAGTGACATTTTACTAGGGCTTATTGAAGTAGATGCAGTTATTTTTCATAAATGTTTAATTGGCATCTAGTGCTGTGTGTTGAATTGTAGTACCTTATTGCATTGATATTTTTACGGCTCTCTGCGGTTCTCTTAAAGCTGTGCAGTTAGAGAAAGTTTTTGGGAAACAGAGTGTTTATTGTCAACGATTGTATTTTGGCTGCATTCTGTCACGCTTTTGACCACAATATGGTCGTAATTCAGTTTTACATCTCAGTTTTCAACCCTCCCTCGAATTATACAGGCTGTGTTTGTTATTGTGCCTTTAAGACTGATCTATGTAAATGAGCTCTGCTCCCATTGGCTGTACCTTTTTCAAAAGCAATTTGGGCTAAAACAGGCATTAAACTGCTGTAAGCAGGAAATGAGTACTATGTGACCGCATTAGTGTTTGTGATATCACAACAACAGCAAACTCAAAACGAGCTGGTTTTGCTGCTAATTTTGCATTTATTGGGCCATAGGTAGTAAATGGTATATTTTAAAGAGTAAATTTTGATGTTTAGAAAATAGATCCTTTGAAAAAAATGCTAATTTCTGGACAACAAAAGTTAACTTATGTACATAAATAGGTAAGTACATTACGCCGAATGCGGTGTAGCAGAATGATTGCAACTCTCGTGTTTTAAAACCATCTCTTTTCATCAGAGGCAAAAAGCAGGAGACATTCTGAAAGAGGTTTTTTTTCTTGCACCTGATTATAGTACCTTTATCACATTGATTATATGACTTACCTACCACAGCGTATCGCACACATTCCATTCCATACTAAATTTCAGTACCTCAGTAGTCAGTTTTAGCATCCATAAGCAAAGAGGCATATTTGTTCCAAAATCGAGAGTGCTGATTGGCTGTGTAAATTACATTCAGTAATGTGATTAATGCTAGCACTTCTTAATTACTCTGCAACCTGATGCTCTCATTTCTTTACCTCTCAATCATTTCTGCTTTAAGCCATGGCCCACTTTTAGATTGTATTTAAAGAGAGCTTATAGGAAGAGAAGCATCTTTTTGAAGCCGTTGTTGAAAATAAGGTCTCCGTATTGATACTGAAAATACTTCAGTGATACTCAGTGCTATCTGTACAGCGTCAGCCCACGATTCCCTTGTTTGTGCATTTCTGTTTATTTACTGGAATCAATACTGAGTGATGCAGAATGTGTGGTAGTCTAACACACCCCAAGTCTGTTGCATGGCATCCCTGCTCCACACAATGTACAGATTCTGTATCTATTTTCATTAGAACTGTACATACAAGCCAAGAATAATTTAGGAATCTTAGGAGTAGGAGGCTGGTCTGCATTCCGTTTCCATGAGCTGAAGAAGCTGCGTAGGAGCCTAGCTGATGTCATTTGGTTGTCAGATTGGGCCTATTTTTGTTCTTAATCTTTTACATCCATGCATTCCCCTACTGTGAGGTGCTTGGGCATTCAGCACGAGGAAGAATGTGTCGCTCATTTCAGATGACGTGTGGTCGGTTCAGAGATCAGCTGGCGGCTCGCGGAGTGCATGGTCAAAAACAAGTTTTTAAGGTGTTAATGGGGGACGGCATCTCGAGACGGAGGAGGGGGCAGCTTTTTGGCTGCATGCCCAGAAATGTTAGCATTCAGGGGAGGAATGTATTTGGGGGATTCTTGTCACCAGCCCCCCAAAGGTGGAAGTTCCTCAGCAACTTGAGACATGCGTGTGAAGGCGCTGTGTGTTTGCTTTCCCGGTAGGCTGAGGCACCAGAAGGGTGGTAGCCATTCTCAAACCGAGGCCAGATTTGGTTCCAGGGGTACACTTGGGTTAGCTGCGAAATGGTTGAACAGTTGATTGATATTTTTACGGCTCTCGTGGCCCTCGTAACGCTGTTAAAAAGTTTTTGGGAAACAGAGTGTTTGTCGTCAGCGATTTTATCTTGGCCACATTCTATCACGCTTTTGACCACAATACGGTCGTAATTCAGTTTTACGTGTCAGTTTTCAACCCTCCTTTTATCCCCATGTGTTTATTGTGCTTTTAAGACTGATCTATGTAAATAAGCTCTGCTCCCATTGGCTTTTTCTTGTTCAAAAAGCAATTTGGGCTTTATGAGAAACAATATGTACAGAACATATGGTCTTCGTGCAGATAGCACAGAATGTCAAAAATTTCCTTACAGTAAGCAGGCAATGAGTACTATCTGACTGCATTAGTGTTTGTGATATCACAACAACAGCAAACTCAAAATGAGCTGCTTTTGCTGCTAATTTTGCATTTATTGGGCTATAGGTAGTAAATGGTTGTTTGTTTTTTTCTTTCAAAAGAGGAAATTTTGATGTTTAAAGGAACAGATACTTTAAAAAAAAAAAAAACAGCAAGAGTTCACCTCTTAACTTATGCACTTAAATAGGTATAACGCTGAAAGCGGTGTAGCAGAATGATTGCAACTACTGTGATTTAAACCATCCCTTCACAGCAGAGTTAAAAAGCAGAATACATTCTGAAAGAGGGGTTTGTTCTTGCGCCTGATTATTTTTTCCAGAACAAAATCACCCAACAAGTGTGTGCCCGTTGGCCAGGCACTTGGACTGTGGAAAAAATATTCATCCACTCTCTGTGGTTACACTAGTAAAAGAAGCATGATGGGGCTACAGCACTGACAGTGTCTCCAAAAGTAAGATATAATGTACATCCAGTGCCGACCCAGGACACAGTTTTCATCTCTAAAAAGCACTAGAAGACTAGAAGAATGGGACCTAAGGGCACCATGCTCATAGGCTAGAGTGGCCCCCAGCATTGTGCTCTGAGGTTCTCTGGATTGATTGAGCTCTTTTGGGATGGGAACTGATCATACAGGATCAGTATCTGACCTCCCATAGCTGCAAACGAATCCTGACAATGTCCTAGCATCAGAACCTGACCTCAATAACACTCCCATGGCTTAATGTGATCAAATCCTCACAGAAATGTTTCAACATCTTCCCAGATTTTGGATTGTATCTGTTGTTTTTCTCAGTGGTGACATTTGGATTGATCTCCCCCCAAAAGTCTACACTTGCCAGAAACGTTGCAGCAACAGCACACTGACGTAAGACAATCTGGTATCCTGAGGCAGTTCTGGTCCTGGTCTGGGGCTGAGCTGAGCTCTGCATGGCTGGCATCTCCTCGGAGCGGCTGGCTTTGATTAGGGAGTGGCAGCCGCGTGCCTGTGGTTTGGCCAGAGCCGAGCAAGGCAGAGGTGGTTTAGGGGCGGACAGGCGCTGCACGGCCCGAGAGCATGGTGATAAAGAGACAGGGGAAAGTCCGGTATTCCAGAGAGGCTGTTACTGTTTACGTAGTCAAAACATTGAATAAGCAAATTTGCCTCTTCAGTTTAGTTTGTTGACCATATGGGAAGCCTGTTTCCATCTGTGTCTGTCTCTGTTATGTCTCTCTGAAGTTTTGGGGTGTGCGAAATGGATTCAAATTAGTGCATGAATCCTGGATCAGTATCTGATACCAATGCAGTTTATAAAATCTGCAAATTGGAACCTAATCCAGCTGAATAAGCACAATAGGAGAATATTAATAACCTGAGAGTATGAACAAGTATTCAGTACTTTATTAATACTGCAGCGCTACCAGGTATTGAAAAATGACCACATGCAGAACTATAAAGCCTATTCCATAATGTAGAGGTAATCTATATGCATGTTATGCCTGTGCTTCTTGATTAGTCGTGGCTGGTGCTGAAGCCTCTGCCAGCACTCATAGGGCAAAAGGTGGAGAAGCCTTAGCAGGTTCCATTTAAGATGATGATGTGGTGGCCTAGTCGGTAGGGTACTTGCCTCTGGACCCAGAAGTAATGGGTTTGTCCTACCTTAAGTAGACCACCACTGGGTTCCTGAGCAAGACCCTTAACCCCAAGTTGCTCCAGGGAGACTGCCCCCTGTCTTAAGGGAATGGAAGTCGCTTTGGATAAAAGCGTAAGATAAATGCCATAAATGTTGAGGAAAAAAATGTTCAGAAATTGGTATTGGTCTGTAGCTATGGATGCAAATAAAGTAAATCAAATATAGACACCTCAGTAAGAGTTGCCTGAATGTTCGGTTCGGATTATGACCTCAACAAATATCTGTCAATCAAATTCATAATTGGGACTAAACTGATATTGATAATGACACTGCTTATAGATACTGATAGTTGTCAATACTCTTACTGATGCTACTCCATAATTTAAAAAGATATTACAGAAAACAGTGTGAAAAGATTTAATTGTGATTCATGACTATTTCTGGAGAAATAACAAGTTTAAGTGTTTCCTGAGTGTCCTGTATATATAACGAAGGAGGAGCAATTAATAATTTTATCCACACCCACCCTCTCTTTATTAATGGTCTAATTAAACACTTATCTGCTGGTGCTGACAATCCTGACGTCAATGAATGTCTCTGCAATCCCTGAGGGTTGTAGCGTTTGACCAATTCTTTAGGGGCTTTATTCCCCTCTAGCTCAAGAACATGGGAGACCTTCAAATTATGTACAGCTGCTGCAGAGCACTTGGGAGACCTTAACGTAGCTGTAACTCATTAGAAAGTCTGTCTGTATACATTTGCACATATTAAATTGCATTAGCTGATATCACCACAGCCTTAAAACCTCTCCCCCTTCACCATGCCTGGAGTCTGTGTGTTAACACTAACCTCTCTGCTTCTTTCAGACGTTTATCTTCACTGACGGCGAGGATAATGAGCTGAAGAAGAAAACAGGTAATGCATCACATAAAGCCTGCACAGTTGGCCATGATTACATCTATCTCTGACATCCCATTGTCCGTGCATTCTCGCTGCATAATGCTGTACATTAATCCATACATCAAGCCTTCATTTAAATTCAGTTCACTGTCTGTTTATGCTGCGAGATCGTAGTTCTCAGTTCCACGTCTCATCACTGTTTGTTTGCTTTTTCTTTTTTGTTTTGTTTTGGTTTTTTTGTCCCCTCATCCAAGGTGGCAACATCATCAACACCAACTGCTCGGCTGCTCACACCCGTCAGGCCTTGTGCTGTAAGATGTCTGTGGAGTATGACAAGTTCATCGAGTCGCAGAAAAAGTTGAGTCCTCACTTTAGTGCCAGAGGCTGGTCCTCCATAAGCGGTGCTGCTGAAAAGCTTTGCTTCTAGAGCAATACCACTCATCTAAGCCAGGCACGGCGGCCAGCTAGTCAGTGTTAATGTGTTTGTTGTCTTGTAGGGCTCATGAATTATATCTTAAAGAAATGAACATGTCAGCTAGATTTTATTAGTTAATAATCAAATATTATGGTTTCCTGTGACTTTGCCACAGGAATGCAGACATTTAACAAACAAGCTCTTTTATTTTAGGGCCAGAATAAGCTGTATCCTCTTGGAATCTGTCAGTATAGCCAGATGTCATATCAACACATATAAAGCAGTGGTCACTATCATCATGAGTAAGGCATCTGAACCACGGTGGATTTTGAAGCTTGCCACTGTAGAAGCAGGTCTAAAATGTAGTGGTTTAGTGAGGCGTGATGATTGGCTGGTGGAACATTGCTTCACTAAATGATCTCCTGCTAATGCCCCCTAGACAGCCCACATTTTACTCCATACTGGAGGACCTGTTAGAAACCCACTGTTACAAAACGTTATATAAGACTTTTGCTGTTAAAGGGGAATTCCACAGATTCCAAAATTCCTCTATAATTCAGTGCTTGTCATCAGAGTGGGTTTGGTGTAAAATCGTTAATTGTAGAGACTCAGATTTCTTTACAGAACTAGACATATCCGACACACACACACACACAACCATTTCATTTACTGTCGACCTCCAGTGTCTTCTGACCGTTAATATGGAATGTAAATGGTGATAAAATAGTAAATCTGAACAAAACTATTTTGCTTCACATCTTACCCCTCCACCATGAATATGTTTAGTTTTAAGCCACAAGCTTTTCAAAACTGGTAAAACTGTGTCCGGCATCAGGGAGTGTATTCATAACCATTTCATGGAATAATTTTGTGTGAGGAAAGTAAGACATTGCAGGCCAGACCATCTGTAGGCATCTGTTGCCACCATGCTAATATCTGTAATGCAGTAAAGTGTTTAAGTGTCTCAGCTTCTTGTTGTCTAGAGATGTTTGTTATGTACAGTCTAGAGCGTATTATTTAGGATAAAGGCATTTCATTTTCTCTTCTGCATTCTCTCCTCCTATACTCTAGATGGTTCTGTCATGTGGATGATGATAATTACGTGGTCCTCCCTAGTCTCCTGCAGCTGCTAGGCACCTATTCCCATACGCAGGACGTATACCTGGGCCGGCCCAGTCTGGACCACCCCATAGAGGCCGCAGAGAGGGTGAAGAGCGATGGATCGGTAAGCTAGCTTTTTCTTTACTTTTAGCAAAAGATAAGGTGTAGAATGAGTAGACTTCTTTAGCCTGCTAAACATAAACATGTTACTAGCTTGGTCTACTTTCTTCACACCTGAAATAAGACATGGATTAGTCCAAGTGGGAGTGGTTAAGGGGACTATTGGAGTTGGTAATGGATTAAAACTTTATTTGGGCCAGAATCTTGCAGAAAGCGTTAGAACTTAAAGAGGGTTTAAGAAATGTTAAGCTTTCAAATGCTGACAGTTGGGTACTAACATTTAAAACATATATACATTTATAAATCCCTGTATTCTTCAGACATCCGTCAAATTCTGGTTTGCCACTGGAGGCGCGGGCTTCTGTATCAGTCGAGGCTTAGCACTCAAAATGAGTCCATGGGCGAGGTACTGTTGTTTATTTATTTATTTATTTATTCATTAATTCATTCATACATAAAAATTAACATCTAATTCTATATAGAAAATGTATCAAATTATGGAGAACAGTGTCATATAGTGTAATTAGTATGGTTTAGTATGATGTTTGAGTAGCATTGCTTGTCAATGTAATATCATGCTCTGTTTGTTGTTCTAGCCTGGGGAACTTCATCACCACGGCAGAGAAAATCCGACTCCCTGACGACTGCACGATTGGTTACATCATCGAGGCCTTACTCGAAGTTCCTCTGACGCACACGCGGCTCTTCCACTCCCACCTGGAGAACCTGCAGAGACTGCGCTCCGACAGTGTCCTCAAACAGGTCACTGCTACACACAGTTCACATATTCTGATCAAAGGCATTGCAGGGGGACGACAGATGTGTAGACTGCTAAAAAGAAAATTTAAATTGGCTTCTTAGCCATGAGACACTTCATTAAAATGGGATCTGCTAACAAAGTATAGAGATTGAACAATTAGATTTGATGGGAACAGCTTTATGCTGCTTTATGTCTATAATGATGTTTTATAATTAAGATCTTAATCGATTCTCAGATACTAAAACTTGGTATAATAAAAATAATAGTAATTATTATAAATTTAATCTATGGAGTGCTTTTCAAAATATCCAAAGACGCTGTACAATTTTGAGTAGATAAAGAAAACGGAGCATTTTGTTTGTCTACTCAAATCTAGCGTTCCAAACTTTATAGGGACCCTCAGCTCTGCTCCGCAGAGAACTGGTGCAACCGACCCTTGATTTTTTTCCTGTGTTTGTTTTTTCTCCCCCCTGTAGTATCAAAAATAGCATTGAGTATCGTGTACCATCCTTAGTATCAGTATCGAGTTTGAAATTTCAGTATCGTGACAACTACAACTTATTAGGGGTGCACTTTATAGTGGGTGAAATTGATGACAGGTATAGTTGTGTACTGGCACCAAACAACATATTTTGCTGATTTTTGAGGGGAACGGTACCACTTATTTA
>JBBIGB010210422.1:0-14471 GCA_037577075.1 Alestopetersius hilgendorfi
TGTAATCAGTTAGTCTTGGTTTTCAGTTACTCAGGTCTGGCTTCTGCTTGGTTGGAAAGAAAACCTGCACCCACAGCAGCCCTTTCTGGACAGGTTTGACACCCCTGCTCTAACCAGTCGCATCACTTCTCCAATGCCTCTTGATGGCGAGTAGCTCATGGCTCCTGATAACATAATTGCACTCTGCTTCCAATAGCCTGTGGGAGAGAAAGGTGCAAGGGTGAAGTTTACTGGGGCTCCCACAGTGCTGTGATAACACTTTCCCAGTCCAGTCTCTGATGCATCCACTTCTACCACAAACTGACAGGAAGGTTCTGATACTCACAAAATGAGGGCACTAGTAATTAGGATTTTTAATTTGAAAGAGGCATGTGGCAGATGCCCTTATCCAGAGTGACAATCATTACTTACCAGGACAGTCCTCCTGGAGCAACTAAGGGTTAAGTGTCTTGCTCAAGGACACAAGGGTAGAAACTTTGTGGCCATCAGGTTCACAGGCAAGTGTTTTACCCCCTAGGCTACAATCTGCATAGCGGGTAAATGCTTCCCTAGCAGTGGGGGCCATGGTAAGTTTTTTGGATTTGCTCTTTAGCAGGTTGGACAGAGGTGTAGCCACCAAACTGAATCCCCTACTGAACCCCAGAAAGTACTGCATTTAATTTATCATGTGAGGCTCAGGCCACTGAAACAGCAAACATCTTGTCTATAGTCACAACTTTAAATCCACATTTCAGTCATAGCACAACTTTTTCAGCAGTTTGTGTTACCAGCCTTCACTCCTAACACGCATCAGTAAAGCCTTGGGTTCCCAGGAGCCTGTCACTGATTCATGGGTCATCTTTCCTTGGACCACCATTGGTCCCCACAAGACTTGCTCTTGGAGGTGCTCTGATGCTTCCAAATTTTTCCTGCTGCCAACACATCAACTACAAGAGCTGCTCGCTTGCTGCCTAATATATCCCACTCTTGGACAAGTGCTGCAATTGTATTAAGATATTCAAGCTATATGTACATAAACATATATGGGATTGAACGGAAGGTCACAGTATTTCCGACAGTCCTTTTAAGGAAGGCTTCAGTTCATGATCAGCAGTTTTGTCATTGTGTAACTTCAGTGCAGGAAGTAGGATTGACTTTGCGGCCTCAATGGTGATATGGTGTACTTCACCCGGAGACCAGGGTGTTCCTGAAAAGAGGAGCTCCTGAGTGTCATGGTTTGTTTGTGGCCAAGGGCTCAAACCATCATTGTGACTTCTTTTATGGGGAAACAGAAAGCAAAGCTGAGGAAAGCTGAGGCTTGTCATAAGACATAAGGCATACCCAGCAGTCACATTTGTTTCAGTTTACTGTGTTACGCCACAGAGATAGGGAATGTTTGGATATGACTGAATGCCAGTGTGATTTTCCCCCCTTTTAATCCAGCACCACGTTTAAGCTATGTCATACCTGACCACACACTCCCACACACACCCACAATTCACATGTCCCCCTCACATGCTACGGTATAAGGTCTATCAAATATAAAGCACAGCAGGAGCAGTGCTACACTAATCAGGTCAGCAGGAAGACACCGTAGAATGGACGCTGTGCTGTGGATCGCGCTGTTTGTCCTCGCAGTAGGACTGTATGTGCTGTGCTCTCTTTATCTGCTGCGCAACCCTCTGGTTCTCCACAAGAAGAAGCGTTTAGCTTTTTACAGCAGACATGTTTCCCACAGAGGTGGTGAGTGCTCTTGTCTTTCTTGATATTAAAATAGAGTTGACTTTGTCCAACAAGCAAACAAGCTACAGTTTTAACATTTTTTCTTTCAGTTTTGTTGAAAGTAATTAACCATTGAGTAAGTAATGGTTAATTATCATTATATCGATACAATGAAACATATGTATGAGGAAATGTTAATGGGTTTTTCTTTCAGAAGATCTTCTGTTTGGCTCTTCTCGATTGCTTCTTCTTCATATCTAAGCCTATTTTCCTTCTCTTTTGAACATTTTTATTTTTTCCAACAAATTGGATCATTTGGGTGTTGAGTTAGACGTGAAGACTGATTTGGTCAAGAAACCATTTGTTTGTTCTTTTTGCCATCCAAGCTTCTTTCAAAAGTCAACACCAACGTTCAGAAGAATAATTACTTTTCCTTTCCTGCATTCCTGATGTTCTTTTGAGGGAGAAACTTCATTACATCTTGTGATCAAGCTCCTTTATTTTTGAACCATGTCTGCTGCTCACTACTTCTGCCTCTTTGCCATCAATGGTTTGCCATCAGCCTTGGTTTACCTCATGCTGAACTGAAGTACCATCATCTCCCTGTGTTCTTTAACTTTCCTTATAAGGTCCTTGAAGTCTTTCTGATTCTATTGAGTATGGTGTCCACTGCATATTGGAAGGTTTTTGATGTTTCGTCCACTAATCTTAAGTCCTTGATCATCTTTCTCTGGTCCTGTTTCTCTCACATGTTTGAGATTCAAGTTAAACAACTTGAAGGCCGGTTTGTCCATCTAAGATGTACTGAGATGTGTTCTGGTCTTGTTCTGCAGGTGCTGGGGAGAAGTTAGAAAACACCATTGAGGCTTTTACACAGTAAGTGAATTCAGTTAAATGCAATATATATTTTGGCATGACTGTATGAAGTAAATTACTCCAAAATAAAATATAGTACAGAAGATTAACATTAATTTTGTACACTTCATGTTCAAGTTTTTGTTTATTAACACGATTGTTCAATGAGTTTTACAGAAATAGAATACAAAGTAAAGAAACATAGAATCAAATAATGGAAGAAATAAAAGAGTACATAAAAGACAGTTGAAAGTGCAAATGTTTAAAAGAAGGCAGAAGAGAATAGTGCAGGTTTTAGCAGCTTTTTAAAGCCGACTTTTCAAATTCCTTTTGTTACCACTTGGGTTTCATAAAACCATTTAAATAGTTTGTTCTTTAGAGAACCATTTTTGTAAAGGAGATGTGTGAGTCCTGAGCCTTTTTAAATTCTAAAGGACCTCCACAGCAGCTGGTGGCCAAGTAGTTAGGGTGTTTGCCCTGCGAGCAGAAAATAATGGGTTTGATTCCCAAGACTGCTAGTGGCACCACTGAGGTTCTCTTGAGCAAAGCACTGTCACCTCACACTGCTCCCAGGCACTGCCCGCTGCTTCACTTGGTGAGTGGGTTAAAGACAGAGGAAGAATTTTACACTGTTTACGCTGTGGTGTGTTCACAGAATACAGAACGGTCACTTTCACATAAAAGAAAGGTTTGAGGAAAAAATGTGTATATACTGATAACCTTTTACATTACTTGCTACTTTTTCAAACATTGTTATCAGAGAGCAATGAAAAGTTGCTCACAAAGCAGTCTAAAGCAGAAGTGCTCAATCTTGATCTCCTGAAGGCCTTGATTAACTCAGGTGGTCAGGTGTCCAAAATGTGTCAGGTGTGGAGCTATTCTAGAGGGCTGTAGACCACGAGGTTGGAGATCCTGGTTCAAAGCCCTGAAATGGAATAATGTAAACAAATTCTTGAATAATAAAATCAACATTTAATTATACAGGTCAACAAAAAAGATTTTTTGGTAATTATCAGAAACCACAACACACTTTTCTAAACCAGTTTTTATGTTGATTTCAGATCTGCTTTCAGATATTTTTCAGAACTTTTTGAATTATGATATTAGATTTGCAACAGACTTGTATGTGGAATTTATTAAAGCACAGGCACCAATCAAGTAACTGTTTCAATATAATTTCAGTGTGAAGTCAGAGTGTGGCACAGGTATAATGATCAGTGTCAGTCAGCTACCACTGTTTCTTCACAAACACTCAGCATATGATTATTATATGATCATTATACCAACTATCATGCAGTATATAATTAGCTTCTTCCCAAAAACTGTATGTGCGGTAAAAACTAAACACACATTTGAAATCAGCATGAGAAACACTAAATAACCCACATAAACTTATCTCTGATGATTTTGACCTGTTGATCTGTGTTATTTATTAAGGAACAGCCTTTATGAGGCTACATTAGCCTTTTATGACACCTGATATAATCTGATAAAACCATCTATGAACGCTTATTCTAACAACCTTTAGTTTCAAGGTGAAATGGCAGCAAAACCAACAAAACAGTGGAAGTGGCAATAACAGCATTGTCTGTTTACAAACCAGGAATAATATAGAACATTGCTTTTTAAAATAATTATAAGTAAATGCATGTACTAAAGTGTCTATATTGTAGATTTGTCTTGCATTTTACTTTTCTCCTTGAGGTCCTTAAAGAAAATGTGTTTTTATGCTCTGATTGGCTATGCTGTATTGTGTCTCATTCAAGTCGGGAAGAGAGACTGGGGCTAAGCTGCTGTGGGCTAAATAGATGTATGTATGTGAGGGAGTTGGTTTTGGTGAAAGCTTACTTTTCATATGTAAACTAGAAGAACTGAGTGAATGAAAGAGTGAATTAAATAACATCAGACTATTTTTTCACAGAAAAGTGAAGAAAAACATAAATCCATACATACATTTATACATACGATTACACAGTCTATATTTTCCTCCACAGTGCGGTGGAAGCAGGAACTGAAATGCTGGAACTGGACTGTCATTTAACTCTGGATGGTTATGTGGTCGTGTCCCACGACAAAAACCTTGAAAGGCAGACGGGGGTCAATATTGCCATCTCTTCCCTGAATCTACAGGTTTGCATTAGAACGAATTCTCTCTGTCTGTCTGGTTTCCACACGTCTACTATCATAACTAACCCTAATAGCTTCAGTGTCAATAACTGACATTTTTAATGTTCTAATGCATTTGTTTTCCAGGACTTGCCGCTCTATAAAGAAAAGCTTGAGGTCACCTTCTATGTTGGTAAGTTCAGACTATTAAAACCGGATCAAATGAAACAAATAAAAGCCAACAAGCTTCACCGAACATTGCTAGTATAACCTGATACAGAACTGATACATACTAGTGCTAACCCAGGATCTCCATCAGGGCATTACAGCACGGGGCAGGATCGGAAATTTGCTCTGCTGGAGGACGTCTTCAAGAAATTCCCCAGGATGCCCATCAACATCGAGGTCAAAGAAAACAATGATGTGCTCATAGAAAAGGTACCACTTCACCGACTATGAATGAATGAATGACTATAATTGATAGGAGCAGTAGAAGGAATGCTGCATGCTTTTCTATGGTTTACAGGTCTCCTCCCTCGTGAAAAAGTATGGCAGAGAGAGCATCACCGTCTGGGCCACTGAAGATTCAGACATCATGATGAAGTGCAGGAAACAGGTACACACTGACTATCAATGACAAAATCATCCCAAAGTTCCATCACTCCAACTAATCCTAAGGGAGTTCAGTGGTGGTCTATCACTCCAACTCACACCAAAACTGTTTCGTAGTGTTCCATACCTCCAGTTAATTCTACAGCTCTTCAGTAGAATTTCATTTCTCTAACTCATGCCAGAGGTGTCAGCAGAGCTACACTACTTAACCACTGAACTCAACTCAAAGGAGTTCAGCGGAACTTCATCACTTACCCAAAGGTGTTGATGGTATTGCATGATTCCCCAAAAAAGCAGCAGGGATTTTAATCCCACTATGAGCTGACGCTTGGAATTGTATATGGTGATATTGTGTGATTTCAGCCACTAACGCATTTGAACACAAACAATAATGGGTGGTAAATTTGAAGGGTTGTCTGGTCGGCTTCCTGGACAGGGATTAAGCCTAATCCTGGATTACATAGTGCTGTGTATAGAGATTTTCCTTTGAAAAGGAAAGGGTAGTCAAAGACTAGGCTTAATCCCTGTCTAGGTAATTGACCCAAAGTATCTGTATGACATTCAACAGACCTGCAGTGCTTCTCCCAAACCAAATGGCATTAGCTAACAGCACTTCCAATTTCTGTTGTAAAATGAGCTTGTAAAACTTTATGGTTCAGTTTCCAAGACAAGTCTAGTCTTGCACTACTTTTTCCCACACAATGGAAAATCTGTACTCATAGGGCTGTGTAATCCAGGACTAGGCTTAATCTCTGTCCAAGAAAAGCGACTCTATGTATAACTGCAGTCCCATGTCTTGAACAGAGCCCCTTGATGCCCTACAGCTTCACCCTGAGACGAGGATTCCTGCTCTTGGTGCTTTTCTACACTGGTCTTCTGCCCTTTGTTCCTCTGGAAGAGAGTCTGCTACAGTTCTATCTGCCCAGCGTAATCAACAAGTCAGTGGCTGTCCAAAACCAAAAGACCTAAAAGACTCGCCTATAATAATAATAATAATAATAATAATAATAATAATAATAATAATAATAATACATTGTATTTATGGGCTCCTTTCTAGCACACAAGGACACCATACAATAAAACAAAGTGCAACAAACAATAAAACCATAACAACACACAAGCTTAAGAAACAGATGAGATTTAAACAGTGCAAATGAATCAAAGAGAGAATGCAAGTTTAAACAGATGGGTTTTGAGTGCGGATATAAAGAGTGAGAATGAATTGATATTTCTGAGCTCGGGTGGTAGTTCCAAAGCCAGAGCAGAGATTTTAGCCGCTCTGCTCCCCATAGTGGTAAGGTGGGCAGAGGGGACAGTCAGATGGATGTAAGATGGTGATCTGAGGGTATGAGAGGGATTGGTAACATGAAGGCAGTGAGACTGTTATGGAGGGGAAGGGTTGTGAATGGCTTTGAAGGTTCATTTTGAATTCAATGTGAAACTTTACCTTTCTGACGCGCTACGACTCACTGCTACATACAAACATGGACAAATGTTCATTTTTGAGGACAGATTTTATGATGTTGTACTCCATAAAGAAGTCTAGCATGTTTTGCTTAGCTCACATGATTGTGTGTTCTTGTAGAACATACATTCCAGAAGAATCCATCCTGAAGAAAAGATATGTGGTGTCTCTCATTGAGAAGTAAGTGGTCAATTTCACAATCTTCAATGCATGTTTTGTGAGGTGAAGGTCAATTAGGTTGAGTTTTGTGGTTTTAGTAACACTTCATTTGGCCTCCAGTGGTCGCTGCATGGGGATGTGACATAAGGGCGATTTGTTCCATTTATAATATAATCACTCCCAAGTAATAGAACTTATAAAGCATACTTTTGAGGAACAGTTTCTATCCCTGTCGTAGAAACAATACCGAGACTACGAATGGTTCTTAGGCCTCTGCCTTATAAGTTCTATTACTTGTCTATGAAGCTTCATAACACTGTTATAAGCGTAGCAGATGTCCAATAATTTAGTTTAAGAACCCAATGATATTCATTTTATAAAATGTCACAATGGCATAAGGAGGAGGTGCCCCTGCAATCAGAAGCTTGTGGGTTCAAATCCCAGGACTGCTAGTGGACCCGGAGGAACCCTTGAACAAGGTCCCATCCCCACACACTGCCCCCTTGTGGCTGTGTTCCTGGCAGCCCACTGCTTCACTTGGTGAAAGAGTTGCATGCAGAGAAAAGAATTTCACACTGTTTGTTGTGCTGCGCTGTGTTCATGCATGACTATGAAGAGCCATTTTACTTTACAAGTATGGAATTCAGTGCTTATGTACATAAAGTCCCTGTGAAAGTGGCCTTCACAGAAGTCTCATCATGTTGCTCTTGACTGTGTTTCAGATTGACCATGAGGAAGTGTTTGTTTGACCATTTGGTGAACCGCGGGATGCAGGTGGGTTTCTTCTCTAATCTGGATTATAGCCACGTAATGTAAAACCCCACAGGCGGCAACACATTTCAGCCGTGAAAACACATCTGAGCCATGTAATCCAATCTCAAAGGGAATCCAATCAGGATTTGTGTCTGGGGCCAGTCTTTTTAGCGGTGACTCTTTTAGAAATCCTGATCTTTGTCTCGTTCTCTTTCCCAGGTGCAGTTATTTGTGTGTAACGAGGAGAGCGATATGGATGCTGCCTTTTCAGTCGGCGCTACAGGAGTAATGTCTGACTACCCCGTCCTGCTGGCAGACTACATTAAAAAACACCCCTTCCCTCCCCACATTTGAAGGACCCATATCCTACATTTTTGTTGTGCATTTTGTTTTACCGAGATCCACTTATATAAAGCTTGTGTGGTTTTATGCATCAAATGTCCCTTTCTTTATCCCTTAGAACTAAACAAGCTTTTTCTGTTACTTCACCTGGTGTATGTAAATTAGCTCTGTTCTGATTGGCTGTCATGTTCTGTACCCTGTTCAAATAGTAGTCACTCCCTATGCTAGTGTGAATGGGCCGAGCTAACCTGGTACAGGCAGAATAAGTGGATACGTGTAAAAACAGAATTTAAACATTTTTGCTTATCTGTGAAGTGTGTACATACTACATGAAACTCTTATTTAAAAAAAAGACTTTTCTTTATATTACTTTCCATGTTCTATTTTAAAACAAAGGTTTCATACAGTTTCAAAAAAGGGAAATATCCAAGTGCTGCATAGGCAAATGCACAGTATTTTTATTATCTGTAAACATTGCGTTTCTGTGGGTTAGATGTCTGGAAATTGATCTTTGGGATTAACCACAACTGTTTAAAAAGCTTGAAATCCTGTTCTCTTGGCTGGACATACAGTAGTTGTATTACTATAACGAGCTAGTCTGGGCCTATTTATCCAGAATGCTTTGCAAAAATTACAGAATTTACAAAAAAGGCCCAAAGGCTAAACAAGTATACAAAGAAGATTCAATTAAGAAAGTGATTAAACCCGTTTTCCCCTTGCTGTCCTGAGCACACTGGCACCATCTACACTATAGTTTTTGATTAATAAGAAAAAAAATTGCCAAATGACAACCATTCTCTTTAAATAATGGTACTGGGTTTCGTAGGCACATATATACTGTAATTCTTTTGATGTGAATGCAATGGAAAACGTTTTTAACAGCATACCTGGAATTTTTAATTTCAGAGTATTGCTGCTGGATCATATCATAAGTTATGGTACATAAAGTGATTCCAAGTATTTGAATGGCATTAGGACATCGACAGAAGGACCCTGAGATGTCACACCACTTCCAGCGGGTCTCTGTCTTTCTTGGAGATTTCTATAGTAACAGAGTCCGGTAGACGGGCAGCCAGTCGCTCCTTAAACACAGTCAGAAAACCCCTCTCGCTGTTGCTGTGGTCACTCAAGATCACGCTCGTTCCCTTGGCAATGGCATCCAGCACATCATGATGGGACATCTCACCTGATAGTGGGTAACCAGACCAGCATTAGACTTCCTTTCGCTAACAGTAATGTAAATTATTTTGTATCTTTAAGCATTTTTGCAACTGTGAACATTCCTGTGTTCTTTTCTAAACTATCATTAAAAGTGTATATTTATACTCTATTGGCCCAGAGGTGATTTAAAGCACAGAAGGGAGTGCCGATGAGCGCTGAAATCATACAAACAAGTGGTCTTTGGCTTTATTTCCTCTTTCACGAATACTGTCACATATGTTCATGTTATACAGTTTCCCTTGCACAAAAACCTGCTTATAGTGCTGGAGATCAAAATACTTCAAAAAGTGTACATATACAATACCTGTGACGTAGAGGTCTGCTTTCACTCCCTGCAGGACAGAAGCTCCTGAACCAGCGCATACAGCTGCGGTTCTCACAACAGCATCTTGAGAAACATCAATAAACATCGCCAGTCAAGGCCTGTTCTAACTTAATTTTTTAAGTCAACATGCAGTTTATTTCAGCGATAGGCCTAATCGACATCTGGAAAAGTAGCACAAGATCTCACTATTGATCTCACTACAAGGGATTTGTATGATGATATAATTTAACCTGAGATTAGTTTTAGGTAACTTTAGAACAAACTATTCCTAACCTCAAAACACCATTCTTAGTCATGGCTACTTACATTTTCAGCTTTGATTTTTGATTCTACTTTCCATGCTAAAGGCAGCTGGATCTATTTTTGATACACACAGTTCTATATGTATGGGGCACGATAGCTAGTTCGCGAGTTCATCAGACAATGTTAGCGGTTAGCCTGTCTTAAAATTTACAGAGAATAATCTATCAGGTTGTACTAAACAACAATAAGCACACAGTAAGATTACACTGGGTATCAAATTTTGTTCCATTGCAATTGTTAATGTTTCTAAATTCTGAAAATCCTACCTTCAATGGTTCTAGAGATAAACTAAATTGTATAATGGCACCCCTGTTAGCTACATGCACAATAAACAAACAAACAACATATTAATATGCACAGCATTATAAGTATAACAAAAGACCCTGTTAGTCGAGCCGCCCAGTTTAGTTTTCTCAGAAAATTATGTTTCTAACTAAGCCATTGAAGCTACATGAAAATAAACAATACCAACGAAATCAGCGTGCCGAGATTGTATAAGAAACACTGCAAAATGTAATGAAACAATTTTTTGGTGCCTGATGTTATCCAGCTTTTACTCACATTTCTTTTTGCTACATGTAGCCTCTTGTGAGACGTCATTTTTATACTATACATAATACACTATCAAATGCACATATAAAGGTGGTGCATTTTTATACACTATTTAGTGAGGTGGTATGCAGTTTAGGAAGGCTTTGTGCATCAAAAGAAAGCGCATCTGATTTGATACCGCAGAAAACTGTACTGTACAATTTAAAATTGTTCAGTGCTAAGACATATCATTTTATCAATTTTTTTGACCAGCTGTTGCACTGAAAACTTTTTACACAGCTAGGATGTTGATTTCATCATAATGTCTACAATATCAATAAACAATAGCAATACTTCAATTTTACTGCACATAGAGCAATTGCAATAAGCCTTAGGATGCATCATCCGTGCCCTTATTCTTACCTAAAGTTTTCTGCTCTCCCAGGGCCAGTCGGAGATGAGGCAGGCCAAGGTGCGTCTTCATTCTTTGTACTGCCACAGCCACAGAGAGAGGCTCATTCAACACGACATGTCGCCCTTGACCACAGCCTGGCATCGGGGGCTACAGATGTAGCAGTGAATTAATGAAATCAATAACAGATAAACAGAACCAAAAAGTCCCTTTAAGAAGTCTTGATGAGCCACCATTACCTGCTGAACCTGCATGATGCTGAGGGACTGGCTGACTGAGGCGTTTCCTATCACAGCCTGAACAACAGGAGTCAGTGCTGAGCTGGGGCAGGTCAGGATCACTTGCTGACCCCCTTCTTCATTCCTGATAACAGCAATGTGTGGAGGAACAGATTAATGACTGGAAAAAGTCTGCCCTCTCAGTCAACTCACACCAGATGCACCAATTTGAAAGTGCACATGATTACACACAATCTTTTAATGGCATGTCTGACTGAAATCTTTCACTAGTGAACTTCTGGGTGGCTCTTATTGGTCTGTTACATAACCTCTGATCACTGAACATGATTAGCGCTTCTGTCTGATGGCCTCCTGCTTTTGTTTGAGTAATATTAGACTGTAAATACACCAGATGCTAAAAGGACACTTAGACTTCAGCTCTACTGTATATAAATCAACTCCCAAGCCCATAGTAAAAGTTTCTTCCAAATTCTGTTTTTCTGCACAAAAATTATTTTTACAGAACTATTTTCCAATCATTACACTTTAGAATATTAGTAAATATAAGTAATTGGCCAAATAATATAAGTAAATGACCTTGGCATTGATTGGTTGTCTTGTTTCAGTTTGAGCTAAAACATTCTTTACTTTGACATTGTTGGGTAGAGCCAAACTGCTCCAGGTAGATACAGGGGGTCGACCTCCAGCTCCAAAATTCAGATTACATTGTACGAATGGATCTGGGTTATAACCCCTGTATATATAAATGCATTGTTTCTGTGACATTACAAAAACAGAAATTAAAAAGCTTAATTTTCAATATGTGGATTAGAACATTTAAAAACTTTACCTCTATTCACATACTACATTAAACTGATTTACCTAAGCATGGTACACTGAAACATTTCACTGTTTTCTGACTCCTTCAGCAGCTTCAAGATACCGTTGGCCTCCTCAAGGCTCTTGACAGCAAACTCTAAACGATGTCTCTGGGGGGCACTACAAAGGGCTTGGCTTAACACTGACACTTGTCCACCACCTGAAAAAGGAGGGAAGAGTTAGTGGAGGATAAAAGACAGCAGAGTTGTGCTAAAGTTTGCCAGGAAGCTGATTAAAATAATAACCAACCTAATCCTCCTACCAGCCAATCGTTAAGGCCATCTTTGACGCTGTCCCATGACGTATGTGGTGAGAAAACTGCAATTCCACCCTCTATCGCCCTAACAGCCAATTGCTGCTTCCAGTCTTTCTGAAGAAGTCGTTTGAATGGCCGAAACAGAGGTGGGTGGTATGAAATGATGAGGTCACATTCCAACGCTTCGGCTTCGTCCATAACAGCAGCTGTGAGGTCATTAGTGAGCAGTATTGTTTTGACCGGCCGTGGTTTGCTAGGTTCCACCAACAAACCCACATTGTCCCATGACTCAGCCAATGAGAGTGGAGCAAGCTGCTCAAGAACGTCTAGAACTTTCTTCAATTCCATGGAACCAGAAGCGTGGCTGGACTGAGAGAGCCGATGAGACTGAGAGGAAAATACTGGGGACAGTAAGGAGGAAAGGTGAGGGAGAAAAAGGACAGGGGAATTGCAGGCCGTATATGAACAGCGCAAATGAAAACAGGGAAATGAAAAATGCAGAAAAGCTGAAAAGTCTACGCTCAGGAATTGGGGACCGCTTTTGAAGGCAACGTCACGTCTGTAGTGCGGCTGAGACAGACGACTGCTCAGTTTGAAAAGGCTTCTAGACAGGTTCCCACTGCTAGACAACATAGATGAAGTCCCGGCTGTAAAGGAAGAAGAAACAAAGTATTAAACTTGTGCAGGACATTTCATTAGGTCCACTGACTGACAATTCCAACCCAATCCCACCTTCAAAATACCCCCATAACTAAGTGGTTAAGATTTAAAGGGCTTTTCAGGGAGGGTTTGTTGTGAATCTCTTCTTTCTAGAGAAACTCAGAATTGTTCAAAGTAGCGTTGAATGGAACCAGACATCTGGCTCTAAAATCTCCCTCACAGAAAGTATTATATGAAATAGTCATTAATAAATATAGTCCCCAAAGTTTGATTTGTTCAATTTTACCATCATCGACCCAATATAAACACTCATGTTGGTTTACCTGCTGAACCTGCATGATGCTGGGGGACTGGCTGGCTGAGTCGTTTCTTAACACAGCCTTCACTGGGGGTTGATAGTAATGAAATGGCTATATTTGTGTTGGAGACTTGACATCTGGCTCCATTTACTACCACTATTAAAAAAAATCCCTTGTCGGTAAGTTTCTTTAGTAAGGAACATTTCACACCAAGCCCTCTCTTAGAGCCTGTTAACATCTTTATGCTTGATTGATGTAAAAACATTGAAAACTAAGTTTGCAGTGAATGCAGCACCCAAAACTTAAGTGCATTTATCTGAAGAGCTAAAGATAAGGTAAGCCTTTATTAGTCCCACTGGTGGAAAATTACATTGTTATGGCGCAAAGTGGACAGAACAAAAGAAGAAAGTAGAAGCAGCAAATAAAAAAACCCCAATAGAATAAAAGCTATAATATGAAAGCATAACATAAAAGCACACTATACAAATATAACATTATAAATGTAGAAGTATGTGTATATGGATATGCATATATACACAAATGCATATGTACACAGTGGATATACGCCAGTATCTGCTTACACATTGAAACGAATTATTCTGAATATTTGTGCTGCACTGAAGGTTACAGAGCTGAAACAGCAAGAGTTCAAGACTGGAGGGAACCATAGTTAGCCATAGCTAGCTCAGTTAGCCTTCCGTTGTTTCGACGTATGCCAGCTCTCTCTATTCAAAAACTGTGCATATGGCGGACACATTGTGTTCCTCAGAGCTGTTTGCATTAATCTGTGACTGTTTCTAACCGAATTACAGCTCCACCTGGAAGCTGTCCGTCTAAAACGAACTGAACAGAAGGTAAACTCACTGTGGCCACAATACTCCTCTGCTGCAAGCGGTGGGCGGGGCGTCCGAGCAACGAGAGATGTGATTGGACAAACCCCACGTAGCGTCACGACCTCGTTTTCTGTGCTCAGAATCAGATTATCTATCTCCTAGCTTCCAAATAAAAATATTTTTTCTTAAAGCATCATTTAAAAGGTACGGAGCCCAACATAAGAGAAATGATGCAGTGTTTACAGAACTTGAATAATTCAAAGACACCAAATATCATGTTCACTCTTAAACAAAATGGCAATATTTACCTTTGACAAACTTCTAGAGAGGCTGTGAATTTGGCCTGAAGAATGTAACATTAACTCAGACAGTTGCTTTCTGATCTCTCAGCATTCATTCTGGGAAATAGCAGGCGATGCATATCCGCCGTAGATACAGGATTCCAGGGAATCAACCAAATCCTGACTCTGAGAAAAAAAAGGGTGGGGGGCAGAAAGAGAGAGAGAGAGAGAGACAGATTAGGGGAGACAGAAAAAAGAGA
>JBBIGB010210521.1:0-14471 GCA_037577075.1 Alestopetersius hilgendorfi
GAAAACCTGGTACCGTAACATTTTATTTTTTTAGTACCGTACTTGGTACCGAAGAACCGGGTCTTTTGACAACACTAACTAGAGTACAATACTGCTCAAAAGTGCCATATGAAGTCAGTTAATTCACTGTACCTTCCCCTCCCCCATCACTCAGTATAACATTGTGTGGCTTGGGGGCAGGTTCTAGTTAACGAGGGGATGAATAATCTGAATTGTTTTGATCTGGTCAGTAAGTTTACATTTATATTTACGGCATTTAGCTGACGCTCTTATCCAGAGCGACGTACATCGGTGCTCAAGTAGTCCACATCTGTTCTTCCAACTTGTAAAGTTATACTTAAATCAGCGTCCACTATTCAACCAAATTACTGCATACTAAGTACACCTAAACAACTCCTGTTAAAGAAAAGTTTGGTTAAGGCAAAAGTAAGGAAGGCATGTAGATAAGATGTTATAATAATCAGAGGGGCTGATAAACCGGACCAGACTTTTCTGCAGAAGGAGGTTCTGATCAGGAGAGGTGGAGGACGTTCAGCAAAGGCTTTTTAATCAGCAGTAATTTCCGTAACGCCCTGCGTGTAAAATAATGGCACAGGATTGAGCCTCCAGGCTCACTGTTCTGAGATCAGTCAGGCGAGCTGAAGGGCAGCCGGCGCTGTTTTTGTTCTAGTGCACGTTTTATCGCTCATTAAAGCAGATGAAGGACGTCACACATGCAGGAACATAACGTGCCCAAAAATTGAGCTTCACAGGAGGACAAAACCTACAGTGAGCATCAGCAGAACGGTGTCTTATTCTGAATTTATTGGGCTGTTTTGACACATTCAGTGTAAACACAGGCCAATATTTCCGCATTTTGTAAAGAATGAAAAACACAAAAATTGAGATACAAAGTTTTGCTTTGACGGTAATGAAACCACAGCCTCTCTTCAGACCGTGTGAACATTTCAGTGTAGAAACAGTGACCAGTATCTGCCTAAAATCATATACGTTAAAGTTAAGTATGTTTGTTTGTTTGTTTGTTTTTTATTTATTTAATTGACTCATTTTAAAACCACACCACATGCCCTGAGTAAGTCCAGCTGCTCTCATACAATCAAATCCTCACAGCAATATTCCATCATCAGTATGTGATCTCACTAATGCTCTCATACAATCGAATCCTCACAACAATGTTCCATCATCAGTATGTGACCACACTAATGTTCTCGTACAATCAAGTCATCATAGCAATGTTCCAGCATTAGTCCCTGACCCCACAAAGGGTTGCCTACAATCAAAACCTCACAGCAATGTTCAGTCAACAGCACTTGACCTCACTATTTTGTGTGTGTGTGTGTGTGTGTGTGTGTGTGTATTAGGTGAATACCCGGGACCTGAGCCACTTACGGAAGCGAGAGGCTCTAAGAATTCTGGCCAGTTATGAGCAGCCAATCACGCTACAGATAGAGGGCCGGAGGGGGCGGAACCTGCAGTTTCACAGAACCTCAGACTGCAGTACACAAACTGAGCGGCCCTGGGACCCCTTACACACACTTGCCATAACACACGGCCCCTACTCTGACAGGTATCTGTTACAGTGAGAGAGAGAGAGAGTGTGTCTGTATGTGTGTTGTATCGTTGTAGGGACCCTGTATCACAGAACCTTAAAGGGGAGCTTCACCAACATTTCAGAAATTAGCTTTAAAATGTAAACAGATGTTCAGAGTGGGTTTGATATGAAGTCAGAATTTTTCACAGTGGAGGTGATTGGATCTGACTTTTAAAGCTCAGCACAGAAGGTTATTCCATGAAATGGTTATGATTATGCCACCTGATGCTTGAGACATTTAGAAGCTTTTTATCCTAAACTAAATCCATTTATGGTGAAGAAAAGTGATTTAGTTCAGATTTCCCACTATTTTATCATCATCAACATCCATATAAACACTCAGAGATACGTGGAGCTTCACTGGGAATCAATAGGAAAAAAACAGCTGGATTTGTGTTGGAGACGTCTGGTTCCATTCACTTCCATTTTACATATCTATAAACTGTTTCATATCAAACACAATCCAAACACACTCTGAACACACACTGAATTATGGAGAATTTTGGTGAAACGGGTGGAGTTGTCCTGTAGTTGTGTAGTGGGTCAGTGGGGTGTGTGTACAGTACAATTGCTGTGGGCTGTAAAGCTACTTCAGGAACAGATCTCAAACCTACAGCTTTATTCTCAGAAATGAGGTCAGTGATCTAACACACACACACACACACACACACATACTCACACAAACACACTCCTCACTAACAAACAATAACACACATAAACACAGCAAACACACACGCACACACACTCCTCACCAACAAACAATAACACACACACACACACACACACACACACACACACACACACACACATACAGTAAAACACTATATAGGATTAGAATAAACCCTGATAAACATAAAGTTTGTAAAACACTATGAAACATTAGAATAAACATTAATTAACGAAAATATTAATATAAAATTTAAAAGACAAATACAATTACAGACAAATATAGAACATAAGTATTAACACTAATAAACATTAAATAATAGACTATAAAAACAATATATAACATTACAACTTCTAATGTTCATGTTGCTAGTACTATTACTACTGATCATAACATTATCACTAATAATACTAAGATTACTATGAATAAAATATTAATACTAAAGCTACTATTATTACTACTACTGTTACTAATAATTCTAATAATATTTCAGGAGTGATATACTTAAATTTGTCGTTGTGTATAATGAAATCATATATCACGAAGGTGCTTCCCACTACATTTTGGAACACAGACACACACACACTCACACACACGCAGGTATGTGTATGTACCGCAGTGTATTGGAGATAAGGCGCTGTGTGTTGGGAGTGTGCGTTTCCTCCACAGCTGTTCCAGTGTGTGTCGGTATGAAGGTGTGTGTGATTGGCTCGTGTATGTTCTTCCTTCAGGCCCTACTACAGTCACATGACCCTGCCTGGTGACCATGGAGACGGAGGCAGATATGAGTACTTACCCAATGCTCCGCGGGACCTCGAAGAAATGCAGGCGATTCCATGCCACGTAGGTGCCAGTGTGTATGTGTGTGTGTGTGTGTGTTGAATTTCCACTCAGGGAATATTTCATGCACATTGTTGCCATTGTGTAGATTAATTATAATGACCTGAATCATTAATTAAATTGAAGTGCGGCAAGTTCAGGTTGAGAGAGGCGCTGATCTGGGATTTGTAGGTTGAAGCAGAGACTTTTATAAAATGCAGCAACCGGGACTAAAATCTACCAGGAAAACCATACCATTAATTTCCAGAAAAATATTTGTTAAATAATAAGCTGAAACAAAAAGAATTTAAAACAGAATTTATGTCTTACCTCATGTTCGTCCAGAGTGCAGCACCTGCACCATCTCTTTTGAAATGATATATAAAATATCAGTCATGTCTAAATATCTGTCTGATACGAATATGATTCTAATATGATTCTGAAATTAATTTTGATGAATAAATAGTGTGGAATTACACTATTGTTCTTATTTACGGTTATTCAATTATTGTTGTTGTTATTCATGGGTGATGGAATCATTATAGCCATTTGAGGCGTTATAGCTCAAAATATTTGCTTGGGGCCACCCCCTCGGGTTAGTGACGAAAAGAAAGACATGTCACTGTTTTTTGTGGTTATTAAAATTAATCAGCTCTTGAACCCGTGTTTTAAGCCCTCAGGCTGTTGTTGTCCATCAAGCTGCTAGTGCGTTCCACAGGGTTGCTTACTCGGCCCAGTTGTTTTTGTGTTCTAACCGTCTAACATAATTATAACTAAATGCATGATAAACCCCAGTTATGTTTATTGCAGATCACATGTTTATTGCAGATGACCTGCCCGTGCCCGGCAGCCCACAGGGGGGGTCACTGTGTCTTGACCTGAAGGGGTTAATAACCCCTGATGCTGAATAAAGAACCGAATACCAGCATAAACAAACACTCTACCCCTGAACACACACGCCTAGTGTGTGTGTGTGTGTGTGTGTGTGTGTGTGTTTGTGTGTGTGACTGAGCTCATGTTCTAATGCAATAAACAGGTCAGCCGTGCTGAAGCCGGATGCTTATTTCCAGCCGAGATACTGCTTACACACATACATACACAGACACACACAAAACACATTTCCATAATTAACAGTGGTGTGTGTATGTGCGGCAAGGTGATTCTATAGTTTTAGCATACATTGATTTTTCTGGCCATTTCTGAGTTGATTGGTTGGCATTACTTCTACTGAGATCTGAATGGACATCTACATGATCAGTTAGTGTGAAAGGAGTTGATGCTGTAGGGAATCTAGACCAGGTAAAGATACCTGTGGGAATGAACTACTAAAAATGTCATGTCATGAACACCCATTGGGAAAGAAAGCAATTACTGTCAACTTGAAGAAAAATGTCATGTAGTACATAGATAGCCAATCAGAGCACAGCTGATGGGCAGGCCAATATTAGTGTATATTGCACACTCTGTGCAGCATGCATACGTGCACCACAGCTAGCTTGATCCTAACACAGCATGGTAGATCCCATTGGACCTCTACTGGGCATTAGCGTTGCAGTAGTGATTGGATGAGGTCCCTGCTTGTAACTACAGACATGCTCAGAAAGCCTTCTCTCCTTGGAAACGATTCTAATGTGAAGAACTGTAACCTCGTGGACAATTCAATATGATTGGTCAGAATGAACCCTAAAAGTCCACCTTAGGGACACAGTGTTGTCTATAAGATATTAAACCTGCATTACAAGAAATCTCTCTCCACTCTCAGGACCCTGAGCTCTCGGCCAGAGGACCGCAGGGGCAGAGCTGCCTCATCGGCTGCTGCAACACAAACCTGGAGGAACCCAGTAGCTTCCAGAGCCAGGTGAGTGCCCTGACATACAAGTGATGTGAGTGTAGTGTGAGTGAGATCAGAGTGGGACTGGTGAGATGGTGGTGATGCCCTAGTGGGTAGGATACTTACCTCTGGACCAAGAGTTCATGGGTTCAAATCCTACCTTAAGCACACCACCACTGGTTTCCTGAGCAAGACCCTTAACCCCAAGTGGCGTAGTTAGGGAATGGAAGTTGCTTTGGATAAAAGTGTCTGCTAAACGTCATAAATGTAAGATGACTGAGATACAGGTGAGACCACTGAGAGACAGTTGAGACCAGTTTGGTACAGGTGAGACGACTGTAATCCAAGTAAGAGCAGTATGGTGCAGGTGGGAGCAGAATGAGAAGTTCCAGATGCTTTGGAAGGTTTGGGACGTGGGTGTTGATTGGCTCCTGGTAACCATGGCAGAGAAATGCCTGAGCGTCAGCGGTCTGCTGGTGATTAAATGATTCATGGAGAGGAAATGGCAGACGGAAGCGTTTTTTGACTGAGAGGTGACGACAGAAACAGAATGGCGCAGAGTTTGTTACTATTTCCAGACTCATGAGCTACTTGGGTCACTGGGGGCACATTCATGGATTTTGGGGATTTTATTTGCAGATTCACATTAGCGGACAGTCTTGGCTCTTAATCGACCTCATAAAGTCACTATTTTAACCACTAATTTCACAAACAGAATAATTAGCACGTTTGAAAAGATCCGTCAAAAATGGGGGGGGTTGCGTCTGGCATCCGTGACGCCTCCTTCGCATCCCTCACTGCTCGGCTGCAGAACCAAATGTTATGTAAATAAGTTATGTGTTGCTAAGCAACCCTATTATACTAATCGGTGAGATGCTGAGATGAAGCTCTGAAAGCAGAGCTGCGAAAAGGAGCCGCATTACGGCACCGTCCGCTGCTCTCCGTCCGGATGAATAATTCACATTCGGGTTTTTCTGCAAACGGAAACATCCATCTTTCAGCAAACGCAGCTTTTTAGAGCACGAGGACGTCGTTCCTGGAAACGACTTCCCTCCCTCAGCAAACCAAAGTAAGCAAGACCTTACAAACATCACGACTTGAGACATTAAAGGGCCTGAATCCTACATTCCTCGCCTTTTATTTCCCCTGTGAGCTCCACTTTTCACCTCTGTGGGGTTATATTCACCAATGTAATTCATTTATTTCTACATGATCCCTTTTATGCCTAAGGCCATTTCTGTTACTTGTGTTACTGCGAGTCCCCGTTTTCAGGTCAGTACAGTGACACATGTAAATGCAGTATAAGCACAAAGAGGGGTTTGTTTTTATTCTAACCAGCTATAAAGTTAATATTTGTTGTGAACACTGTTATGACCACCGTTCACAGCCACCGTTCACAACTGTCATTTTTTAAAGTGACTTCAAGAACAGTTCTCCAGGCTTCTTGGTGGACATTCCAAAGCTCTTCTTTGGGCATCGGCTGTCTTTTTTTCCATTTTCTGTCCAGATAAAACACACTGCTTCAATAATGTTGAGATTTGGGCTTTGGGTGTGCAATCCATGTGTGATAGTGTTTCATCCTGTTTTTCTGTCAAGGTGTTTTGACTGTCTTAACAATGTTTAGGAAAAAAATAAATAAAATTGAAGCTCTGCCAATCAGACACTTTCCAGCTGCTGTTGCAGGACTTTTGTACAGTACTATATGTACATGGTTTGTGACATCAAAAAACAGAATTTTTTGTATCTTGGTTTTGATATTTGGTCTGTATAGACTATGCCCTCCTGGCCCCCTGGTGGCTGAAGGTATAATAAATCCCTGCTGTGCGTGTTGTTAAAATAAATTGTGTGTGTTTTTAGACGGAGGATGAGGACTACATGCTAGAAAAGACGATGGGTTATCTTCCTCTGCATCATGAGCTGGACAGTGGACTGGGCTGGACTGACGGCAGCTTTCACCAGGGGGAGCTCTCAGGCGTGGAGACAGAGGAAGGCCTAGAGGAATGCCATGCCCACCAAGGAGGAGGTGGAGGCTCACCTTCATCAGAGTCATTCATTTCCTCGGAGCTGAGTGACTCCGGGTTCTACAGTGTTAGCACCGGCGAGTTCCTGCGGTTCCAGCGACTGTTGGAAAAGCGAATGCGCCTCTACAATGCCCGCATGCACCACCAAGGGGAGCTCAGGGACAACCAGAAGGCTCACCGTGAGCTCGAAGCCATCCCTGAGGCTCTGACGGTCCAGCCTCAGAATGTGTGTGTGCCTGGGGGAGTGAGTGGGCATCCGAGAGGCCTGTTCAGGGTGTCCTCAGTGCAGTTCCGCAAGGCGGAGCGTCCGTCTTTGAACCGGCACAGCTCCAGCAGTGGTGCCCTTTTCACACCCCACTCCGCCCTCTCCACCTGCAGCACCCCATCCAGCCAGAGGAGGCTGCAGCACCACAGTGCCTCCACAGGGATGCTGAGGAGAAGCAGAACACTGCATCACCGCTCACCACAGGTGGAGCACCGCAGGAGAGCAAGTCACCCGGCATCACCCAACTACTGCATGACACTGCAAAACTACGCCCACAGGATCCATCAAGAGCTGAGTGAAGAACCTGAAATGGATGTGCCGCATGCTAACCACCCAACACACCATGCTAATAAATCCACGCACCATGCTAACCATCCAGTGCACCATATTAACCACCCAACGCACCATGCTAACCACCCAACACACCATGCTAACCAAGCCACACACCATGCCAGCCACGCCACACACCATGCTAATCAAGCCACACATCATGCTAACCATCTAGCACACCCTGCCGAGTATGCCACACACCATGCTAACCAAGTTACACATCATGCTAACCAAACCACACACCATGCCAAGCATCCAGCTCACCCTGCTGATTATGTCACACACCATGCTAATCACCCCACACACCATGCTAGCCATGCAGCACACCCTGCTGACTATGCCGCACACCCTACTAACCAAGCCACACACCATGTTAACCAAGCCACACATCATGCTAACCATCCAGCGCACCCTGCCGACTATGCTACACTCCATGCTAACCAAGTCACCCACCATCCCCACCACGTGCATCCTGCCCACGCTACCCTCCCTGCTCAGCTTGCCCGCCGGCCACGCCCAAAACATGCTGTCAGTCAGCCCAGCCTGACCAGCTCTTTCGAGGATTCGCACTGTGATCTGCCCATTCTTCCCCAAGAGCCTCGGCGCTATGACAATGGGGGCCGGTCGCCCAGTGGTCTCCGAGAAGGACGGAGTTTTGTGAGCGAGCCCCCTGCTGGCCAAGTGAGGGAGCATGAAAGAGATAGAGAGAAAGAGAGGGAGGCCCGCTGTCACACCCTCAGCCACACTCCATCACAGGAGATCAACGACACCTGGCCCAAACCGGCCAGTCGGCAGAGCATGGGTGGACTTTACAGCACACTGGAGGGTCATGTGACTGCCACGTCACCCACGTCAACCCAGAAGCAACCCGGCAGCGCTTCTAATCCACGAGCCGTCCGGAACCAGCTCCTCCGCGATAGGGCACTAAGACTGGCTGATGAGCGTAGTGGCATGAGCACGGATGAGGAGAGTCACTGCGAGGTCCGGACGGGTCGCTACTGGAGCCGCAACGAGCGCCGTGAGCACATGATGGAAAGGAAAGTGAGGAGCAGCGGCAGCACGGCTGGCATACCACCAGGGGGTGCCAGTGCGGTACTGGAGCTGAGCCAGAGGAAGTTAAGCCGTCTACGGAACCGGAAGCTGCTGGACGACTGGACCACGGTGGAGGAGCTGTTGAGCCATGGGAACCGACTTGGAACTGGAGAAGAGACGCTTCAGATACCGAGCTCACTACTCACCGTCACCACTGTATAGCGACACGGCGTGAGTGTGTACCGCATGTGTGTGTGTGTGTGTGTGTGTGTGTGTGTGTGTGAGAGATATACTGCCTTCACCACATGAGGCTACCTCCTGTTCTTGATGTTTACTGTAGATACTGTATATGTTTCCGGAACACAGTAGTTTGTGGTTTCCTACTTGGACTTGGGCTCTGGAGATGCCGAGTGGCTTTCGCTTTGATTGCAAACAAGCAAACCAACAAACAAACAAATAAACAGGTAAATGCTGCGGTTTCAATTTGATCACTTCGAGCAATACGGCACCTGCAGCAAACCCTCAGCCGGTGCTAATCTGACGCAGCGCTAGAAGATGTTCCTTTAAAACAATCCGATACAAAACAACACTTTTGTTGTTCAGAATCAAAGAAATTTGCACAAACTGATGTCAGATAATCTGATTGTCTTCCATTTGTTAGGGGAACAAAAAAAGGGGGGGGGGCGTTGCATTTCCATCCCAAAATTCCGCCCATCACCTGAGACGATCATAATTCTTCTGACTCATGGATTTCTCTGGGAAACAAACAAACATATTTACATCAAAGCGCATCTACACTAGTAAACATTTTAGGGGGGGAGCGACTCGGCGGGGCAGGGGCAGGAGTGGGGGGCGGGGTTGAGAGTGGGTGAGACGATTATTATGATTCTATTTTAGATTAATTGTTAGTCGTGTAAAATACATTTACAGCTATTTTTCTTGTGCTCACAATCGATGTCATGAAAAAAAGATTTTTTAATTATTATTTGTAAGAAAAAAGCAGGATCTTGACTCACTGTTCCTGAAGCAGAGCCAAACTCTGGGCCTCAGTGTTGTTTTTGTTGTTCTCATGTGAAATAATTCAGTTTTTCACAAAAAAAATAAAAATAAATAAAAGACATCAGTTATGATTTCACTCAAAAAATTATTACAATTTGGGTTAATATTTTTCAAGGTGTTTTACAGACTGACTCGTGTGTGTGTGATCGTACATGAGCTGAATTGTCATTCAGGTTCAGTAAATATATTTATTTCATAAACATGGAGATGATAAACATTTAGTAAATATGATTTTTCCCACCAGGGGGTGCTTTGCAAACCGGGGCGTCTCAGTTGTCCGGATCTAGTCCAATGTCAATCCTGTCCATCATGAGTGGAGCTAATGGACATTATTAATGTTATTAATAATTAATAATCAATAATAATATGTATGGATAAATTCCTCAGTACATACTGTTTGTTAATGATCAGCAGAGAACTGAAAGTCATATTCTGTCTGTTCTAGGTTAAACAGACATTTAAACAGCCTGCAAAGCAGTCAATTTAAACTGGTTACACCACAGTCAGTGTTGTATCTAGAACAGACTGGAACCTGCTTACACTACAGCTCTACAGTGAGTGGTATTGCTAGAACCGACTTAAACCTGCTTACACTACAGATCTACAGTCAGTGACGTATCTAGAAGAACTGACTAAAATCTTGTTAAACTATGGCTCTACAGTCATTGACATCTAGAATTAAATAAAATCTGGTTGCATATCTAGAACTGACTAAAACCTTACACTACAGCTGTACAGTCAGTGATGTATCTAGAACTGATGTTTCTAGAACTGACTGAAACCTGGTTAGGTTAAGGCTCTACAACCAGTCACATATCTAGGACTTACCGAAACTTATTTGCTAGATGGCTCTTCAATCTGTGACATATCTAGAACTGGTTACACAATGGTTCTATAGTCAGTGATGCATCTAACACAGTCTGAAACCTGCTAATACAGCGACTCTACAGTCAGGTGACGTATCTAAAACTGACTGAAACTTGCTTATACTATAGCACTACAATCTGTGATGTATATAGAACTTAATGAAGTTTAGTTACTCAAAAGTCAGTGACATATCTAGGATTAGTTGGCTCTAAAGTCAGTGACATTTCTAGGACTTACCAAGATTCCTTTACACTATGGCTGTACAATCTGAATGTCTAGAACTGGGTAGACTACGGCTCCACAGTCGGTGACATATCCAGAACATCCAGATAGGTGTAAATCAGAACATCATTGGCTGATTCCTTTCCCATCCTGGGGCAGCTAGTGGCCTAGTGGATAGGGAGTTTCCCTGGTCATCGGAACGTTATGGGTTCAAATTCCAGAACTGTTAGTGATTGGTGGTTAATCTGATCTGTGAGGCCTTCATTATGGCCCCTGAGGGACTGACCAATAGGAGAGCTCACTCAGCTGAATCTGCCTAGATACCACAAAGAGAAACATGCTGACTGGGCGATTTTTAGGTTCACTTTAACCCATTTGTTTCTGGCTGGAACTGAGCTGTCCAGTTAAGAGGAGGCTTATAAACACAACAGGAGGCTTATTTACCAATCAAATAAAGTGAAGCTCAGACGTCTGTGTCTAGTGAAGGTCCAGAAGGCCTGAAGGTTCTCTGCTGATAATAATAATTAAAAACACCTTTTTACTGTCAGACGTAACTTTGGGCTTAAATTATCCAGATAACTGAGATCGCTCTGTGAATGCTCCTCTTCAGATATTACAATATATTTGTTTATTAAACATGAGATGTTTTTTTTTCCTCTCCTGCACCTGCCTGGTTCTGTCTGTGGTGCACAAACCACTGGAGGCACATGAGCAAATGCAAATAAAAATAAAAACAAAAAAAACCAAGTGTTTTCGCCATCTTTCACTCTCCCTTTTCTATTTATCCTTTCCATTTCCTACTCCACTCTTTCTCCCTCTCCATCCCTTTCTCTCCTCTCTCACTCTCTCCTCCGCGTCACCCCTCTCCATGCGTCACTTGCTTTGAATAAAGGATTGAAAAAAAAAAGGACTGAAGGTCTAAAAATAGACCTCTAGAGCTCTGGGCTTTGATAGGCTGTTCCTCTACATGGGGAGGGGGGGTCTGTTGTAATAGAGATCTTAATTAGTAGATTAGGTACTTGTATCTGGCTTTATTTTTAAAGTAACAATTATTTTTAATTTGTGTTAGTTCATTTTTAATTTAAAACCCACAAAGAAAAGTACTATTAAAATAAAAGGAAAAAATGGAAAAATATTCAGCAATATATCTTGTGTCGATTAGCATTTTCCAAGCATTCTGGCCAACAAAAGCTGCAGTGATGGTTACAGCGCCCCCTGTTGATCTGCCCATGTCTGCTGAGCTTTGATTATTATCAGATAAACCATTAGTGATCAATACAGCTGTCGATCAGCTATAATTAACAAAAACACAATTATCTTTTTTCAATAAAAGAGACACTTTGTGGGTAACCTTGTGTTTAGTTTTGGAAACAGGATCCCCTCGTGTCCAGTTTTCTTTACTGAAATAAAATTACCAAACTTTTATAATATTAAAAATAATAAGGAAAAATATTTTAGTCCATATATGAATGTACATCAGTCTACCAAATGCCTGCTGGAAGCTGATGAGTGTCAGGGGTTTATAAGAATACTGAGACTCCAACAAGACGGCACAATTTTGATCAGAAGAAAAATCAATTGAGAATTATTTTTCAGATTTTACTTTTTTAAATGAACATTTTTAAATTCTTGGCTTCCTATTTGCATGTTGTGGCGCCCCCTACTGAAGCTTTTTGAGAGCTCAGTTTTTGACTAAACTAATTGGTTAATTGGCTCTGAAACACATCTATTGTGAGCCAGCCAGAACACAGGAGGGTGGTGCTTATGAGAATTTCTTCAGGGAATAAATTGATACTAATGATCCATGAGTGTCCACTTTCTCCTTGATTCAGAGTTCTCTCAGTGTGGACAGAACTCATCAGCCAAAACAGTAAAACTGTATTTACAGTTTTAACAAACCGTGTCATAGCAAGACTCTGCAGAGGCCGAGAAAATAAACCCCAAAAGGAGAAACACCTGTGGAAAAAATACAAACACATACACCGAAAAACACAAGAAAAAACATACAGAAAAAGACAGAAAAAAACCACAAACAACTGACACAAAAAACAAACACAGAAAAAACCACAAAAACACACATATTGGAGAAAAAACACAGAAAAACTCAAAATGGAATCCAACAGTGCAGCACTGCAAAATGGAGACGAACAAGTCTCATCTCATCACCCCAGCAACACTGACACCTAGCGGCACACAGCGCCTACTCCCAGCTTACACACACAAATGCACACTGACCCTCCTACTAGCCACTTTTTTTTTTAAAGAAACCCTGACCCACCCACTGGCCAGCTCCTGTACAATTTGACCTACCAGCGAGGCGTTTTTAATAAAGTAGCCAGGCCATGTGTTCTGTCATAAAAATATGCAGCATATAAAAACATCACATCACAGACAAGTAGGGGGGATCATTTTATTCCAAAAGTTTACCTGGCTTGCCAAAAGGTAAGTCTGTACAGTGATAAAAATGGAATAACCAAAAGGGGCAGATACGCAGCACAATTACACAAAAGCGGCTCAAAACGTACAAAAGAAACACAAAGGACAAAGTCAATAAAACCAGCCGGGCTGGACTGAGTGCCACCACTGTGCCCCGGCGAGGGTGAGACACGGCACCCTTCCCTTCCCCTCAGCCGGGAACACAGTCGATGGCTGTTTTGGGGCAGATCCATCAGACTGGTCCTGGAACAGAAAAAGCTGAATCCATAGTCTTGTGAATCAGCAGAGTCTCTCTAAAGAGTCTGTTTGGCGTCTTTGGCACGGTAGGGGGTGCCGTCAGTCCAAACCCTGAACATCGTGCTGTTTGTAGGAGGAGGACACCAGGCTACCTGTGAAAAAGTGCACGCACACACACACCCCGTTACACAGAGAACACATATACGGAGAAGACAGCTTCTATTTAAAAATGTGCAATAAATTCAGAGGTTTATGAGTCTTTATGTAAACACTCAATGTCCAGCTTCGTCCTTTGAGAGATGAATTACTGTCCCACATCTCTAGTTGAAAGAGTATTTGGACTTTGATTGTTTTTATTGTATTAAACAGGCTCCAAAAGCAGCTTAGACTGGGTCATGGACTAAAACTCTCTCGGACATCCAGGTCCAGACTGAGGGGCTGCAAACATTACTGAATAAAAAAATGTATTTTGTGAAATAATGAGAAGTGTAACTACACTCCACTGCTTACATGAGCTCATTTTTCTACACCAGAAAACAGGTGGAGGGGAATGTGTGGCCAAGAAACCCAATGAAATAAAAACAGCGTAGAAAAAAAAACTCTCTTTGAGCAAAAAAAAATGCTGGTTCTCTTAAACTCTTGAATTAATGCACATTAGTCTCTTTAAGGCTCAATATAAACACATTTATCACTCACAGAACCACATTTAGTTCTGCAGTTGGTGCACAATTCCCCACTTCTGGACCCTTTAAACAGATTCTGGTTTATGGACACCCCACTAAGAGAGTAGACACTTGAACTCTTTTCCAGCATGTATCTCACACCGAATGAATTTACACTATATAGCAGCCAGAAATGGAGAAAGAGGAGTCTCCATAAATGTTAACAGGCACAGTTAACACACACACACACACACACACACACACACACACACAGAAATACACATATCTATGTGTTGTAGCATTAGCAGCAAGCAAAAAACCCCAGACCCACACTCACAAACACACACACATCAGGTCTTATCGTGATAACAAAAAAGCAAACACACCAAGACGCACACACACAGACAGATACACACACACACACACAGAGGC
>JBBIGB010210623.1:0-14470 GCA_037577075.1 Alestopetersius hilgendorfi
CACACACACACACACACACACACACACACACACACACACACACACACACACACACACACACACACACACTCTCCTTCTGCCAGTGACTGAGGTGTTTTGCTTCATTCCCCAAAAGTGGCATGAATATTAATGCCACCATGTTTGAACAAGGTGCCCACTAATCTGTTTTGTGGAAACGGAGGAGTCTCTGTCAGATTAATGTGCTTTCAGGGCCGGAGTCAAGTCTGCTCAGAGAAATGTCTCCTCTAGGGGAGCAGGGGCTGTATGAATCAAAGCATTCAGAATAGCAATGTTGATCTTAGATCAGATTTTGGGCTTCAACCGAAAAGGTGCGGTTTGGAGTAGCACTCTTATATTTTGTGCTGTTTCGATCAGGTTTTAAAATGCAGGGACACGCTCTGGGTTTGCAGAATATTCCAATCGATTTCAGTGTTTTAAAGTAGGAGCCAATGCATATACCGCTATACTGCAATCTATCTTGCTTGGGCTGCTCTTCTTGTTCTTTCTTTCTCTGCTTCTAGTTGTTTGTCCTTTCTGTGGATGAGCTTTACTGCTTCACCCTCTCTGTTCCTTTTTCCTATTGGTATTAATTCTCTCTCACTCCCTCCACCTCTCTCTGCTCGCCCTCTCTCTGCACCCCCCTCTCTCTTGAAGTGGAGTAATAGGAGTTTGTCAGCCTCGTTCTAGCCTGGTTACAGGGGTCCTGCTCCCTATCACACCTCAAGCCTCCGTAGTTTCCTTTCATACTGATCAATCTTCCACCTCATTTTATAGGAGTGCAGCTTCAGATCCAGGCGGGGAATCCTCTCTTTGACCAGCCAAGAAAGAAATGTTCAACCTTGTGTTCTTACCTGAACGCTCTTAACCTTCACGGACACATATACGTCTCACACTGGGTTCAGTGTCTGACCTTCGTCCTGTTTCTAATAGGAAGGCGCGGTGGTGCTGTTGGGCAGTATTGAACGTGCTTTGTCCTCTGGGTGCTCTTGCTTTCCGAATGGCGCATGGGGTCTGGACGGCTCTGTGCCAGCCTGGGCATTGATATTCCACTGCTGTTGCTGAGGTACAGCCAGGTCACCGTTTCTCAGCTGTACCCTTCAACCTTTCAGTCTTACTTTTTTTGGTATAGAGGCAGGAAGCAGGTTGGCAGGAGATCAGGTTGTGCCGGTGCCCCTCTATCCCTCAGTGGGACGGTGCACTCTGGTCTCTCTTTCTCTCTCTCTCTGTCTCCCTGCAGCTCCTGTTGATTCATTTAACCAACTGCGTCATGACTCTCCTCCACAGAAATTCTGATCGAGTCAGAGACCAGAGCAATGTGGGGTGAGTCAGAGTGACTAAGCATGGCCCAAACTCTTCTCCTTTCTTCTCTTCTCTTTTCTTCTCTTCTCTTTTCTTCTCTTCTCCTTTCTTCTCTTCTCTTTTCTTCTCTTCTCCTTTCTTCTCTTCTCTTTTCTTCTCTTCTCTTTTCTTCTCTTCTCCTCTCTTTACTTCTCTTCTCTTCTCTTCTGTATTCCTTGACTCTAGCTTTTGTCCTTGTTTGTCTTTGAGCCTATTTGTAGTCCAGTCACAGCTCTGTTTACCACTTACTGAGACAAAAGAGGAAAGCGACCGACTCTCAATCATCCAGTGGGGAAACACAAAAAGCAAACAGTAAACAAATAAACAATGGTCCGCTGTGAGGTCTTCAACAACTTCGATCGAACTGGCACAGAGGACAATAGTAGTAGTGGACACACATGCATGCACACACACATATAGTAGCTGGCAGTAGTTGCTGTTGTGTGTGTGTGTGTGTGTGTGTGTGTGTGTGTGAGAGAGAGAGAGAGAGAGAGACAGCATTTAATTACTTGTGACCTCTGTAGTACTGTATCTCAGTAATATAAAACCCCAAACTCATTAACCAAAAGGAAATATTTCTGCTCTTTTAAAACTGAAAACCTTTCCTTGTGAGTGTCTGCTCTTATACATATTTTCCAGTAATACTATCATTATGAGGACATCTGGAATAAACACACATACATACATCTAAATAAACCATGAATTTGTCCCATCATGCTGATTTGGGCACGGTTTAACTACTCGTCTTCTGAAGCTCACAGTGAGGGTTGAGTGTGGACACTGTTCATGAGATCATACCAAAGGAAAACCTGTGATGCCAGTTATGACACATGGTAGATGATTAATAAAGCTTTTGGCAGGTTGCTCTCTCTGGCTTTATTTACTCTAAGCTGGTTTAATTCTCCAGGCTGTGAAAGCTTGATCTGCTGGCATCAGAGAGCGGAACAGATTAATACAACCAATAAATGTAGTAGTGTGATACATGGTCCTCGTCTAACCTTTCAGTTAATATACTGCCGCGCCCGCAGCCGCCCAGGATTATTGGTGGCTCTGAGTGGCAAATCTGTCTTAATTGTTTTGGATGGTGGAGAGCAAGCCAACCTTAAGTGGGGGATTTCTAAAGGTGCAGGTTTATGAGGACAGTTATGGCTGATGAGTCTCTGGAGCTTCTCGGGGGCTTATTATAAAACCACCTGATTTTCTTTTTTCTCTCCCTTTTATTGTCTCATCCGTCCTCTTCCTTTCTTCTCTCACGTTTCTATTTCTATTGCCTCATCTGTTCATTTCCTATTTCCTTGCTTTTTTCCTTCCCTCCGTTTTTTGTCATTTTCTTCCTACCTTGCATCTCATTATCTGTCTTTCTTCGTTCATTTCTTTCTTTCCTGTTGCTTTTTCTGTCTTTTCTCTCTCTTCTTTCCCTCCCTCGCATCTGATCTTCTAAGAGTGTTCCTCTCTCTCCCTGTTTCTCTGTGTTCACCTCATGGCTGACTCTGTGCAGGTTAGCCTTGTTTTGTTTCTATTTTTCACTTTATTGTCTTCCCCTAAACAACCTGCATGATGAGCTCTACAGCACGCTCCACTTCACCTTCCCTTCGCCCACGGAAAGGAGCGTGTAGATGAGGCCGCTTCTCCTCACCTTAATTGGACCAGTAAAGTTCCTCACAAAGTCCATTCTTCTGCTTTAACTGTCATAACATTTATGGCTGGGAAGCACAGGCTTGGACATCAAATGCAAAAAATATATGTTTTGTTCAATTATGAGCCATAAATACCTCTCTGTGGATGCCGCCGTGTTTTGCCTTTCTTCACCTGCCTTGCGGTGCTCCCTTGAGGAAGTGTGCCTGCCTTTACGTTAGGAATGCAGCCTCCCATGAGTCCCCAGATGGATGGTTTCTCATCCTCAAGCTCACAATTTCAAGTCAAGTCAAGTGGATGTTTATTGTAATTTCCACCACCTACACAGCTCACAATGAAACGAAACATCATTCCTCCAGTGCAACACAAGTGTGCACAGGCCTGAGTGCAAAACAAAACACAAGAACAAACAGTATAATAGAGCATGCAGGACTGCACACAGTGTAGCTGATAAACCAGAAACAGTACCACTAAGTACATTATTATATACTGTTGCGATCTGGGCCTGTGAGGGGTGAACTGTGGGTTCGTTGGGGGGTCCATGCTTGGGCCAGGGGTGGTGTGAGGGGCGCGTGAGTGCGGGAGGGGCGACGAGCTGCACCTGGGCTTGTCGCCATGGCAACTCCCAGGTTTTCTGTGGGACTATAAAAGGGGAGGGGCGGTGCCTAGCAGCAGTTGTGGGGCAGATTTGGACAGAGCTAGAGGGGAGAGCAAGAGAGAGAGTGCGAGCCAGCACGGGGGCAGCATGCTGCTGCTCCCGTGGCTGTGGGGGTATGCTGTCTGCTTGGTGCCAAATAAAAAGGGTGAAAAAGAACTTCTCTGCCTCCGTCTGAGTGTGTGTGTCGCCTTCCTCCACCAGTCGCCACAATACTGTATTCTGGCAGCAGAGTCCTTAAATGTGCAAAAATGTGACCTGATCTTCCATAATGAGTCGGAAGTCGGCGTTCTATTTATTGAGATACGGGCTGATTATGTTGAAAAACATCAAAAATATCCATTTTTCATTTTTGGTCTTATATGAAAGAAAAAGTCTTCAAAATTAATCTCTCAAAATTTCATCATAGAAATAATTGTGAAAATGTGCTTAAATGGCTATTTAATCTGAGTTGTAGCTCTCAAATCTTACAAAAGAATGTCCAAAACAAGTGCTGCCTATCCTCTGAAACGTCACAATCTCAGCTGTGCAAGTATGGTGTTAAACCTTTTTAAACCTATCAACATACTTAAATCATGTACACAAAACCTTTTCAGTTGCCAATAGGAAGCCCTGTTCACAGCCTTGTGTCCGTCCACCCCTCGACAGATTAGCAGTGTTCTGTGTAGCCTAATGCTAGCGTTTTTTTTCCCAGAATATATCTCCTCACAAAGATCGGGTTTAACGTTTGTATTTTGGGATCATCTAAGTTGTTTAGAGTGAGGTGTGTCGTGTTGTGTGATTGCTGTTTGGTATAAAGTCATTGTCAAAATAATGTAAAATAGCTAAAACTTAAACTCAGTGGACGTCTAGTGGCCAGCAAGACTGAATCAATTTGATCAATGAGTTATTTGGCTTTAGTGATGTGTCATCTGATAAAAGTGACAGTGAAGTGGACAGTGAAGGGGCAAGTGTTGTGGACAGTGAAGTGGACAGTGTTGTGGACAGTGTTGTGGACAGTGTTCTGGACAGTGTTGTGGACAGTGTTGTGAACAGTGAAGTGGACAGTGTTGTGGACAGTGAAGTGGACAGTGTTGTGGACAGTGTTGTGAACAGTGAAGTGGACAGTGTTGTGGACAGTGAAGTGGACAGTGAAGGGGCAAGTGTTGTGGATAGTGAAGTGGACAGTGAAGGGGCAAGTGTTGTGGATAGTGAAGTGGACAGTGAAGTGGACAGTGTTGTGGACAGTGAAGTGGACAGTGAAGTGGACTGTGTTGTGGACAGTGTTGTGGACAGTGAAGGGGCAAGTGTTGTGGACAGTGAAGGGGACAGTGTTGTGGACAATGAAGGGGCAAGTGTTGTGGACAGTGAAGGGGACAGTGTTGTGGACAGTGTTGTGGACAGTGAAGTGGACAGTGAAGGGGACAGTGTTGTGGACAGTGTTGTGGACAGTGAATTTGACTCACGATCGGCATGTTCTCACGTGCTCACTCACTCACTCAAGTTCTTATTCGCTTGTTCACTTATTCACTCTCTCGCACTCACTCTGTCTCTCACAAACACACACACATGCACACACCCACACACACTCCCCCTCACTCAAGACACAGACATTTTGCCACCCTCTCTCCCTCTCAAAGGCTCTAAAGCAAAAATGTAGCATGTCTGCACTATTATTCACCAATCTATGTAAAAAGAGATTTTTCTGAAATATGAATTATTTGACAAGTATTTAATAAATAAATGGGGCAGTTGGGTGGCCTAGTGGTTAAGGCATCCGCCCCGTGACCAGAAAGTCCGGGTTCGATCCCCAAGAACGCTAGGCACCGCTGAGGTACACTGAGCAAGGTACCGTCCCCACACACTGCTCCCCGGGCGCCGTGTTCATGGCTGCCCTCTGCTTCACTTGGTGAATGGGTTAAATGCAGAGGAAGAATTTCGTGCTGTTCACACTGTGTGCAGTGGTGTGTTCACGTATGACCGAATGATCACGTTCACGTTAAGGCTTCAGTGATCCCAAAACCTCAATTTTAAATTTTGGGTCACTGTGACTCATTTTGCTAGATCAGGTCACAAATGTAAAATAATTAAAAATATATCTGAGGCGAACCCAACTGTTATAGAGTAAATGTTTAAATATCCTTTGCAAAGGTAAATGTCCTCAGATTATATTTCTACTAGAAATAAAATATAAATGTATTTGCTTTTAAATGCTCTCAAGCATACACTACGCCAGTCTAGCTATAGATAATCTATAGTATTTTTTGATATACCTGTGTGGCAACACACATGAAACAGAAATTACAAAAACAAAAGAAGGGAATTCAAGTGAAAAATGTAGCCTGCGGAATTCCTAATAACTCTTCAGACCATGAAAGTTTTCAGAAAAGAGGATGTAGAATGAAGTCTCCTGCATATCTGGTATGTATTTGAAGGGTACAAACTGCAGCCTCATAGTAGAGCAAGGGTCAAGATAAAGGCAAAAGCTTACAAACAGTCAGAATGAAAAAGCCTTTTCAAAATGCATGTAGAGGGCATGGGCATAAAAGAGGATATTATTCCTGTACTGAAGGGAGCTTAAATGTATGATTTCATGGATCCGGGATTTGGATATTAAGAACTCGAAACACTTTCACAATGCTGTGCTTAGTGAACACTAACCTGTTTTGTGTGTTATTTTTGTGATGTTTGAACCGTGATGTGGTCTTTCACATGGTTTTATTCACGTCCTTCACCTCACTTCACCTCACTGTGCCAAAGGATTACCTTCCAAGCTCCAAATATCCTGCACACAACAACAAACAGGACTGGTGGGACTGTTTGCTCTCTTCCTTTTTTCTCTCATTTTTGTCTCACATTTTTCTCTCCCATACGTCTGTATCTAAATTTCATGCCATCTTTCTATTTTTCTTTTGTTAGTTTGTTTGTTCTTTAGTTCATTTGTTTGTTCATTTTTTCTTTCTTTCTTTCTTTCTTTCTTTCTTTCTTTCTTTCTTTCTTTTTTTCTACAGCTCAAACAGCCATAAATGGGCCGAGTTAAACTTGCAAATCTGTGACATCATAATGTTGGGGTAAAATCCAATGTTCTCTCACTTCACAGTAAGAACTGATGACATATTCATGCAGAAAATAGTAAAAAGTGAACTATTTTACTCTGAAGTGTAGAAGGGATCACATGTATCAACAAATTGATATAATTACAAGAACTGCATTGAAGTACATATACGTAACTACAGTACATCACAGGATTTTGGGTCAAATGGGTACCAAGATGAAATTTCACTTTTTGCTGTTGAAAAACAAGCACTTTCTCAATTAAAATGCAGAATAGTTCTTTCAATGCAGAAAGAACACCAGTTCACACACTAGTGGTTGTACTTCATTTAGAATGATGGAAGTCTGTGCGTAGAGCTGTTAGCCTGCTTGCTAAGCTAGTATTTGCACTACAACCTGCTTCTCTCTACTGCTCTTCTTACGACTAAGTACCCTATAAGAGTTTAAAAAGTGTTAAGTAAAGTGTAAATTTGTCATAGGTGATCACAACACAGCACAACAGTAAAGTAATCTTGTAAGCTTGATTCGCTAGTAAACAGCTTTACACAGGGCTGCCAACTCTCAGATTTCTATTTCTCATGCCAAAAATGTATTTTCTGTACTGGATCTAGGCTGCACAACCCCGCCCCCCAGGTAAGGCGGCAGCAGTTGGGCTCCCACACCCCCCAAAATCCCATCCCATGGCTTTATACAAAGACGGGTTGAGTTGCTAACTGAGGCAGACTGGTAATAGTTCAATAGTGAAAAGTGACTATTTGTCATACGTGAACACACCACAGCACACAGTGTGAACAGCACGAAATTCTTCCTCTGTATTTATCCCATTCACCAAGTGAAGCAGGGGGCAGCAGGAACACAGCACCCGGCGAGCAGTGTGTGTGGGGACAGTACCTTGCTCAGGGTACCTCAGAGGAGCCTAGCGGTCTTGTGACTCTGGTCGCAGGGTGAGTGCCCTAACCACTAGGCTACCAGCTGCCCCTTAGCGACAGCAAAGTCAAGTTACTGGTGTTTTTTGACGGGCCATTACTTCGCCAGATTCTAAATCAGTATGAGATCCATATATTGGGTTGTACTTTCTCAGTGGTACTTCTTGCAGTTTAATTATTCATCAAATGGAAAGTGTAGGCATACAAGTAACAAACAAAAATCAACAGTATATTGTTCACCATCGATTACTTTAATGGTACCTGTATCTACTGGGGCACTTTAAACCATTTGAAAAATCTCAAGGATTTAATTAAAAAAAACTCCAGGAGACCATTTTTATGGATGATTAGCAATCCTAGGTAAGCCGTGGCAGGGATAGGAGAAGGCACCATCATGGGGTGGCGTGAGGGGGTGGCTACAGGCTGAATAGAGCTGTTTCTGAGCACTAATCACAGTCATCTTAATTAAAACCTACTGGAACCAAGAATGTTGTAATTGTTGATAGCTTGATAACTTCATGAGGTGTGACATTGACTTGCAATGCAAGGACAAGGATGAATCAAAGGCTGATGCCATCATTGCATTTTTCCCTTTCTGTCTTTAATTCATGCTTAGCGTCAGATCCTTTTTATGAAGGTCTGTATGTTGTATGCATTAAACGAATAGTTTTTTTTTTATCTGTGTGGTTTACCTCCCAACACATATTCAGTCATATTTTCTAGTCCTACACATACAGTTTGATAAGATGTTTTCTTTGATGAAGAATTACAAGTGAGATTCTAGTCTATAAAACAGTGGACGACTGAATGACAGCTATTTACTAAATTGAACCTGAGTCACAGCTGCTTCTTTTTTTTTTTATACAACTGTATTTCTCATTAGGCGAGGAAAGGTATATTCTGTAGAGCAGTGGTTCTCAATCTTTTGCAAGCTGGGCCTCCCCAAAGCTGGTTCATAGCAGTTGGGCCCCCAGTAACACCACCGCAACACACACACCCCCCCCACCCCGGGAGGATGATTGGCAGTTGGATCTCCAGTAATACCGCCACCACACACAACCTAACCCCCAAATACCCCCCCCCCCGGGCGGATGATTTGCGGGAGGTTGATTAGTTTTTGTTTAGCGAGTTTTTTCCCCTTTCAAGCCTACTCGCGCACCCCCGGTTGATAACCACTACTATAAAAGCAATGCATTTGTGGGTGGAACATTAAGATAGAAGAGGTAGAATGCCTTTTATTGTCACTATACGCATGTACAATGTGATTAAAAGCAACTCCTTCAGTGCAGACACGCATGAAGAGAAACAAAAGCAATCGGACATTTTACTCCTTCACAATGTCAGCCTTATTTACGAGGACCTTTACTGAGTTTTGTATCATTTCAGGAAATGTGATAATTTTATGAAACAACCATGACCCATGATTTGTTGTGTGAAGTAGTGCTTATAGATACAACACTTTCTGTCCACAAGTTTGTCTCTTGAAGGTACAGTGATGCGGTGGTATATTGATTGTAAAATGTTGATATTGAAATTCTCAACTATGCAAAAAACATGTGCAGCAAAAAAACACAATTATTTTTGCCATAACATTGACCCAGTCACTCATGGACTGAACAGTGAGGCTTGAATTGTGTATTTTATTGTAAGTATATTGTGTTGTATTATATTGTGATGTGATATGGGTTGCAATGCGCAGGTTGATGTTGAATTAAACACAACAAGTATAAATGCTTTCAGAAGAATATGCTGTATGACACGGTTAAACAATGAAGACCCTAGCCTGCTGTCGCGTGTATAAAAATATTACTTAGTACTGAAGCACATATGGCAGGTACTTTGGTAACAAAAACTGCTCAACAGGTCAGTTGGCCAGTGGGAGGTTTGGTGGCTCTGTTATGTTGTGGGGAGCATCTTGTTGACATTGTTTGGATCGCCTTGTCGCATTAGGAGCCAGCATCACTGCAGATTAACACGAAGTTATTTTCACTGATTAGCTACATCTTAGCATTTCCTTAAACTTCTTTAATACACATGAAACTTAGTATGATTGCAGCCCAGATACAAAACTGTATCCCAGGACGAGTGTGTCATTTTGTGTTATCGACCCACAAAGCACTTTTTGGACAATAGCTCGGCAAGTATTATTATAATGATTACATTTGAATGATAAGTTGGCCCCTAGGAGACACATTTCAAATCTCACATTTATAGAGAGCCACTGCCTAGTGAATAACATCAACGCAACAATTTAGCACTTCACTTGGCAATGTCTTGTGACAGAAAGGCTCAAACTTCACAACATTTGACAAACTGCATCACTACCACATTCACTGGACGAAAAAAGTAAAGTTTTATCAGTAGGGGCCGCTGCTTCAAAGACGTTTCATTATTTCAAGAACCACTTAAGCTAAACTTTGAAATCTGGTATGCTTACATATGGGTCCATTTGCTCATATACCCTGAAGTTCCATTTGGCTTCCTGAACATAATGGTCACCAATCACCAATCAAAATTCATAATCCTATACATGTCTGTTTGAATGGTCAGCCTTAATGGAATTTTGCTAATTCATATTAGCATATGAATGCTGCTGAGCCAGTTTCAAATAGACTGGCCTGAAGATGCCAACAACAAGCCACAACCTGGTTTATCTTCAAAATTCATTTTATCTTTAAATCCTTTTGTACAAAACTCAAATTCCCACTAAGAATGCCATAAAATAAACATCCAACCTCTCAGTCATTTATTACCACGAACACTCGTGGTACGAATGACACATATGTACTGAAGCAAAAAGACTCAATTACACCATTAACATTATACTCTCAACTGCTGCAGCGGTCATAATATGCACCCCATTCAGTATGATCAGTCTTAAATACCATCAGTTTACCCAACAATTCCACGGAGAGAAATTCCTTGCAAGTGAAGTGATTATGATTCTGATCGTCCAAGCTGTTTAGCCCTGGTTCACACACAGCTGAAATACAAGCCCCTGAAATGATATGGTACAGGAGAGATGTGGTTAATTTATTATTGTCTTGCTGTTTCTAATCAGATTATTTGTTCACAGAGTGCATTTGATCTCCAAACAATTGCTCATTATTTCAATCCAAGAGTCGCAGCCTTGAACCTGATCCAGTCCTCAGTCTATTATCAGTCCTGCTTTTTAAAGGCAAACAGCAGCTAGCAATGCTTGCATTGCTTATTTAGCTCTGAAAAAGGAGGGTCAAATATTTAATTTGATGGCTTCAATGATCTTGGCAGCATTGCCAGTCTGCTCCGCTAACTAAATGATGATTCTGTAAAAACAGGCTGTATGCCCTGTGGGTTTTTAATGAAAGATCAAATGCCGTTTTGGCATATTTCCTCCCTCAGGGCCTACGATGTTAGCCAATGTCCAGATCAAAGATATTGACCAATGAATTAATAAAACGTTCTGCCTGTTCCCTATTCATCTTCCTTAAACTTTTCACCTGGATGCAGCGGTGCATTTGACAGTCTGCAATCACGGGTGTTTTCAGGTGTGACAGGAGCTCAGAATAGCAGGGGGGTTTCACAGCTACCCTGGTGAGCCTGCCTGCATGGCTTTAAATAGCTGTTTAAACATCCAGGCTGAGTGCTGCAGGTCCATTTGAGCGGAGCGAAGATTAAATCTCACCCAAGTTTGAGGCTTGGTAAGTCGGTGCTGCTGCTGATGCAATCAGTCAACGGCTCCTTCAGCTCCTCGTCAATCTGAGCTGCCAGGGCTCGAAGTGTATGCAGACAGCTCACAGATGTGATGTTTTAACTTATTATGGCAAGCTTACAAAGGTGCCATAAAATTTTATTTTATTAAACCTCAAGACACACTGATTTTTGTTCTGTTAATTAATGTCCATAAATCATTTGTATTATTATTTTTAGAAATACCACTGAATTTTGGAGGTTGGATAAGAATAAGAATGTAATTTCTGTATTTATCTCATATATTTTTTACTACTGGTGTTGCTGTTGTTAACAATATGTTACTGACCTGCTAATATCATGTTAATAACCTAGTAATAAACTGTAAAGACTTGTTAACAATGGATAATGTGATTAATTATTAACTTTTTGAATTTTTTCATGGCAAATTTTTTCTGATTTGACCTTCTGAAGCAGCAATAGTTCTGTTAATTTTTTTTTATAGTAATTCCTCCACCACCCTGACTGGCTCCACTGGACAGTTTAATCACAATTAAAACACAAACTTATTGTCACGAAAGACCGGGTTGACCGGCTCCCGTGATTTACCTCTTGGAACAAGGCAAGGCAGGCAGGCATCCATTGCTGTGATTCTCTTTATTAAAGTCAAACAACAAACAGGAAAAAAAAACCAGGCACAAGGGCCGCTACATGGAAAACAGGAACGTGATCACTAAAAATGAGGCAATGGACCGATACTGAGGTCCACGCAGATTGAACTTATATACATGACATAATCAGTATCTAAACACAGCACAGGTGAAAACACAAACCATACATGAATATCAAAATAAAAGTCCCAAAAACTAACACAAAACAGTGGCCCCCACTGGCCGAGCCGTGACACTTATGAGATTCGTTGTTTTAAAAGTTAATCTCAGGAATGTTGGGAATTAAATTGAAATTAAACTGAATGTGGACACCAACTTAATATTAGAGATTCCTTGACCTAAAAAAGGCCTCCAGGTGTTAAAATATCAATTACTTTTACAGCATACCGCAAAGACCAGGCCCTTTATGGCAAACATCTTCATGTAAATAAGCACATCTCTTTTAAACCCCATCGAAAGAGCACGAGAGCCTTTCCAATTCAAAAAGCGTACGCTGGGGAACTAGCTCTCAATTTGTGGGCTGAACAATATTCTCCGTATGTTCCTCCCTTGTGGAAAAGCATATATCCTTTTTTATACTGCCCTGCCTCTATATACTGCTGCCTAGCAATTACATTACAGGCTGCTCTTTGGTGCACACAGAGAAATTGGGGCTGAGGGAAGGAATGATACTAAAACCACTGATTGTATTCCTATAAAAGACACCTCTGAAATCCACTGTACACAGTATTTCTGCAAATAGTGTGTGCTGCTCAGACTGTGATGTATATTCCTATTACACGCATTAGTATCCACCAATTAAACTCCTCTGTAGAAAGGGATGATGGGTTTACATTGATTATAATGAGCTTCTTTGTAAGTGTGTGAGGGAAATTAATGAATGCAAGATGAGAAAGCTGGAGCTGTCACAATAAGGGCCACCCTTTTCAGATGATCTGAGATCAGTGTATTGTTGTATTATGGTTGTAAAAATTGCATTGTGATGCATTGCTTGGTTTTACAGTGTCAAAATCTATTGGTTTTATAAAACCAATTGTTCTTGTCCTAAATTCTGACGCTGTGAAATACCTGCTATGTTCATGCCTATGGCAGTCTCATAACCAGCAAATTGTGTACCATTTGCTTCAACTTGGGTGATCAACAAACTAACAGGCTAAAGACCCCCTCCATTATTATTATAGGCTTCGGATTGAAGTACTTATTCCATAGCGATCAGCCACATTGCAATAACACTGATTATCTTGTTACTCTGGCACCCGTCAGTGAGTGGTATGCTTTGGGCAGCAAGTAAACAGTCAGTTCTTGAAGTTGTTGTGTTAGAAAAATTGACAGGATTTTAGCTACTTTCACAACTTGGATGACTAGATGAGAGAATGAATCAATACCTGCCAAAAGTGGCCCGAGGAAAGATGACTGGTGAACTATCAACAGGGTACCCGAGGCTGGTTGTTGTGCTTGGAGAATGAAAGGAAGCTAAAAACGTTCATGCTGGCTCTGATCAAATGTGTTACAGCACACAGTGTAACTGTTGCAGTTTATTGCGTATGGGGCTGTGTAGCCTCAGACCGGTCGGAGTGCCCATGCTGACCCCTATGTGAGCATGAAAACTGAACAATGGAGATAACATGGTCTATTGAATCAGGCTGTGTTCAACATGAGGGTGGCATGCATATTCCTTACCTGGAGAAGTGATGGCACCAATGCACTAAAGTAAAAGGTGCACCAACCTAACCCTAACCGTCACAGAAAATATTATAACATCAGGATTGTGTTATTTTTACAGAGAGACTGATTGTGTAGAAATGCTAAGCTAAAGACTAACTCAACCCCTGACAATCATAGAAATCTGTATTGCGCGTTGTTTGCTTCTTATAACAAGGGAAAGTGTGTTATTTTTTAGAAGGGACATTGTGTTGTTAGAAATAAAGATTTTTAGAAAGGGCAGTGTGTCATTTTTGAACTGCAATGAATGAAATCCTAATCCTAAAAACACCATATTAATAAAAATTGTAAAATGTATATTGCTTGTACTGTAAATGAAATAGAAATGTACTGTTCCTCCGGTCCATTGGTGTATTTGTTGTATTTGTACAAAAATCACCAAAATAACCCAGTTGATAGAAACAGTGGTGAAATTGTTGAGCACTCACAATTATTCCCTGATGAACCAGAACTGATACTGTTTTGAGGCCACAAGTTTACACTCCTAGTTGTTGTGGCTTGGATGTTCCCTGCAGTCTACAAGAGCAGCTGAGGCAAAATGTGTAAAGGAAAGAGGAAATGAAATGATGCTTGTGACAAAGTCAGTGCTGCTGGAGAGTTCATTCTGTCGCTCCCTCGCACCTGCCAGCGGTCTGAAAGCTTAGTGTCACACACAGCGTAATCAAATATTTGTTTCAATGCATTTTGGCAGGCGCAACTATGCATGCTGTGTCATGAATATCATTTTGTGTGTGTGTGTGTGTGTGTGTGTGTGTGTGCGTGTGTGTGTGTGTGTGTGTGTGTGTGTGTGTGTGTGTATGTGTGTGTGTGTGTGTGTGTGT
>JBBIGB010211043.1:0-14467 GCA_037577075.1 Alestopetersius hilgendorfi
GATTCGGACACGGACCGGGTTCTGTGTTTGGCTTTGATCATCACTGCTGGATTTCAGCTTTGACTAATTTGAAATTTCGGGTAAAAATACAGAGGAAATTTCGGTGTCCTCAATGTAGATACGGCACTGCCTCCATCCATCCATAAGTCGCCTCAGTATATCTTTCACATCCATCTATCTAAATGTGGATAGATGGATAGATGGATGGAACCTAGCAGCAAATGTTTACAAAATTAAACTGCATTTAAATCCCACACTGTTGATAACCATAAACCATCATATGTATATTCTAACTATTGCATTGCAATGCACTGCTCTTTCTTCTTGCACACCACTGCAGCCTACAAGATGATCACACCTTACCCTGCATGTAGAGATGGTTTGCTTGTTTAATCAGCCATAAAGAAAACATTCTGGTAGCAGGTGCAATGTGAGGTGGTGACTAATGGGCTTAACCGGCCCTTTAATAAAGACAAATTAGCAAAGCTGTGGGCACTCTTATGTTACACTCATGTACACTCATGGATATTTAATTAAATATATATAAGAATAAGTATGGAGACGACTAGCAGTGCATATATAAAATGGCCCTGCCGATCAACTGACCTGAAGCTTGAAGAAAATCTATGGAAAGGATTGAAGCTCATAGAGTTCATAGAAAGGACCCATAGAACCTTCAGGATTTGAAGAATGTTTGTGTGGAAGAATGGGCCAAAATCACACCTGAGCAAGTTGTCCTCACCAATAAAGGCTTTTGTACGAAGTAATAAATACATTTCAATACTTGCCCATTCCATTTTATTACACATAACATAATTCATGGACTTCTATGATTTGATTTCTTTCATTGTGATTAATCACATTGTAATTCACTAAATTAATTAAAAGTTAGCATGTTGTGCACTTTCATTTTAAAAGTACTGCTATATGAACAAAAGTGCAATGACATTTTTTTTTTTACAAACACTTGAGGTGTAAAACCAAACCAAAGCTTTTTGCCACAGCAGGCATTCCCATTGTATCTAGTTTGTTACAGAAAAACAAGTTATGGGCTGGAGTATGGGCGCTGGAACCATTACAGGATTTTTTCTAACCCCTGATTCCATATATTCAAATTCAGTGCTATATAAAACAGGAAGTTTTGTGGCTGTGCAACAATATACACAGGTTAATAGGTAAATCTGAGGAAGACAAATGCATTTCGGCACTGATGACCTTTCATTTTGGAAATTATTAATGTTAAGCACCTGATTATGACCCATTATGACCGCTATATTTCAGTTTACTTCTATTCGCAGAGCAACAACAGCCTTGAGAAATCACATTATTAATGGGGAAGAGTGAATTAAACAGCATAAACATTTCCTTTTGATTTCAAAAATAAACAGCGAACAACCACTATTATCCAGTGCTATCTTGGCCGTCAATTGTGTGGGTGGCATGGGAGGAGAAGCTCATTTCTAGGCCAGTTTAAAACTAGCACAAAGACAACCTAAATCTGTAGCTGTAGCTCGTGCTAGTGCTTCATGCAGAGAAAGGACGGAGATAAATCTCCTAGCGCTCTTTCATGACCACCTCCTCTATGTATTGTTGTAGTAGAAATCCTCTGTGTAATCCTCAGGATTTTTACATTCTAATTAGGGACTAAAGGAGGCGGAAAGGACAAACGATGGAGCATTTGGGTGGATTGCTGGTTCTAGCTTTATCTGGAGGTTTTCTGCCTGGTGGTGACACCATAAATTGAACTGAGATGCCTCCAGGCCCTTCAGCTGCATGAACTTAATTACACAATGCACTGTTTGTTTATTACAAGGAAAGAAGCTCATAATCCTAGCATGGATTTAATGTGATGTAATGCCACAAGCTAGGCATATCACAGTTTCTTAAAGCTGCTCTATTCTACTCAGCTGAAATTTCAGTTTTATAGGATTTCATATGAGAAATGTGAGGACAATTTGAATATGGTGAACACGCACCACGTGGCAGACACGTAAACGGAGTGAACCATAGCTGCTTAGCGCCGCCCCATACATAAAGAACCAGTTTGAAGACGAGGTGGTGTGGCACTCGATGCCCGGACATTAGAGTTGAGCCGGATACTCGGCTGAAATGAGTATCCGGTACGGATAAAGCACTTTTGATGAGTACGCGTATCACACGAGTAATACGAGTCAATATCTGTGCTCGGATTGAATAAAAATTCTCATTAGGAAGCTGACTGTGTCTGCGTTCTGTGATAGACTAGTCACAGCGCCCCTCCCCTACACACATTCAGATTTATTGTGTTGCTGTGTCCCGATCTGCTCACTCACACACAACACTGAGAAGAGAAGAGAACAGCGCGCTTTCTCTCTCTGTCTCTCCCTCGGTCATTAACCAGTAGAGTTTTGGTAAACGTGGGGTTTGTTCAGACGCGGTGCTGGGTAGAATGCGACTCGCGTCTCTGCCTGTTGGAGATTTTTATTTTTTTTTTTAAACCGTCAGCTGGCTCTAACCAGCCGGTTAAAGCCCCGCCCATATCAAGACAATCCAACCCACTTTCAGGTTAAATCCCGCCCACTTCTGGGTTAGGCCCCGCCCAGTCCGAGTACAGATACGGATACAGATAATTCATGTGGTTAACAGATACAAATACAGATACAGATAATGCTGTACTCGTTCATCCCTACCGAACATCATAGACACCTGTACTCAAAGGCGGGAGATTTGATAGTAGCTAATTTGAGAAGGTTATTTATTTTCCCTTGCTGCTGATTGGCTGCTGCTCTGTGACAACTGCAGTCCAGAATATCTTCTTAAAGCCCTGTATTTTTATTACTGTAAAGTAAATAAAATTATTACTGTATTCACCTGCTTATACCAAAGAAGACGACAACGCATACCAAAGAAAACACACGCGCATGAATTACAGTACAGTCTATACACTACATCGATATTCAACATTCTGGCACTGCAGGAGTTCAGTGTAAACTGTATAGTACATATACGGTGGTTATCTTTACAGACTGAGCACACTATTCAGGAGCTTGTCAGATTCCTGACTTGGGCAGAATATAAGCAAAACTCTCTGCCCCACCAGCCTAAACTTTTTTGAGTGTGTGTTTGGACACATTTACTTTACTTACACAGCATTTATCAGATGTTTTTATCCAAACTACAGGGGATTTTCCATTCCCTAACTACAGGGGACAGTCTCCCTGGAGCAACTTGGGGTTAAGGGTCTTGCTCAGGGACCCAGCGGTGGTATGCTGAATGTAGGATTCGAACCCATGACCTCTTGTTTCAGAAGCAAGTATCCTACCCACTAGGCTGCTTCCACCCCACCACCCAAGCCACTGCTCTGTCCATGGGAGCCCACATCCACCAATGTCCCACAAGTGGACAGGTGGCTCTGTAGGGCAGGGTGTGCCTGGGAGAGAGCAGACACTAACATCCGCATGGCAGTTTGTCAGTTCCAAGATCAGGCCGACCGGCGTAGGGTCAGCCAAAAAGATTACTAGGTTTGCGTATCAATCAGGGATCTATGTCTGAACCTTCCTAGATCTAAGTTATCTCCCAGGTGTGTTGGCCCCTTTCTATTTCATGGCCCCTTTCTGTTTACCCCCTCAAATGCATATTCACTCTGTCTTTCATGTTTCACTTCTCAGACTGATGATCTGGGGACCATTGGACCATGGAGATGTGGAACCTGACACCCAGTGCTGTTGGAGGTCTACTGAGATAACTTATTGAACATTGCTATTTTGAAACACACATGACAGCATCTAGAACAGTTTTCAGGCATTCTGTTTTTAATTGTTTTTATATGTTTTTTTCTGCCTGAGTCTTTGGACTTACACATACAAGATTTGTTCATTTCGACCTACTACATAAATACACAATAAAATCAACCAATAAATAACGAAGCACATGTTCATAAAGAAAAACTGACATCTAAATCAGGTAAACAGCACCACAAGTTTTAGTTGCAATGGCATTTCCTGTTTTGCATACTTTCAAACAGAACAACACCAGTCGAGGTCAGTAGGCATTTCACACAACCATAACCAAATGTTTTTACAGTTCTAACAGTAACAATTAGGGCATTACTAAAATTTTTAAAAAGCCCAATAATGAAATAATGATATTTCAAGAACTGCATCAGCCTAGTGTAAACCAAGTATCAAATATAAAAGAAAATGCTTTATTAAATTGCATCTTTTATTTACTTACACTTACCCTGGAAATTGTGGTGATTGCAGTTACAATTTTTGCTGTCATTGTATTCACACATTCTAATGAGTACTTTGATTTAAAATCCCAGATAACTCACATGGACCTGCAAATGTACAGTTATATTTGTTACATGCCGAGATTATTTTGCTCAATTAGTTTTATTTAACCAAATTATGTTACAATTCTGATATCCAGCATGAGGATTTTAGTAGCCAGTAGCATGAACCCAGCCAGTAACATCAAGACTTTCACCATAAAGTATCTCTATTAGTGTAGTGTTTTGAGGCGTTCAGACTTTATGACAGTCAATCAAGATTTTGAGGCCTAAGTCAACCTACTATGAGCTCCAGACACACCCAAGTCAGGCAATGAAGTGTGCTGAGAGTTGGTATAAAGAAAAAATGGTCAGACAAATTAGGACTGGAGAGATCTGCTGCAACTGTAGCATGTAGTCAAATAAAAACAGTAAACCTTTTTGTGAGGCACATAGTCAAGTACCTCAAACAGGTTGAAATTAACATATATCTGCAAGAACATCAGTGACCCCTACAATGTGCACATGAACATAAGAACTAGAGCGTGGCCTAGATGGTAAATCGTGATTTCTTAATTTCCTTCTTAATTTCTTAATTTTGTCCTGGGGATGGCAACAGGTTGCACTACGAGAAGAAGGGGTGTGATGCTCTGGGCAATGATCTGCTGGGAACCCTTGGGCCCTGCATTCAGGTGGATGCCAGTTTTAGAGCCAGGTAAACCTCTTAATTAGGGTAATGTTCCCTAATGACAGTCTCCTCTTTTTGCAGGATAATGTGCACACTGCAAATACTGCTCAGGAGAGGTTTGATGTGTTCCCCAGATCTCCAAATTTCATTAAAATCTGGATGCCAGATGTCACAAGACACATTTATAAGTATTGCAGCCTCAAAATCTATGCCTTGGCTGGTTGGTGTTGTTTTTGATGAGTGTAAAAGGCATTTTGGGCAGGTTATAATTTTTGTCTCATTGGTTTATTGTCATGTATTTCCAAGTTTACAACCCAAATAGCCTCTGTGTTTTGAGATAATGGCATCTTTGCACAGATCAAAGTGATCTTCTATGTAGTCAAATTCTACAAATGCAGCAGATCGTATTTGGCTGAAAGTTCAAAATCACATTTGTTCCATACTGAGATACTGACTTTTTTTTCTTAAAAAACCTTTTTGGAAGAAAAGTTCTGAACTCATATCTCTAAGTAACAGAGTACATTCATACCCAGAAGTAAAATTATCCAGTGGTGCTTTTTTCCATGTTATATTTGTTTTTTACACAAAACATTTTCAGACAGAAAATTATGACTTCATTGCCTCACCCCATTTCAAAAATAGATTCACAGCTGTGAATAAAATGTGTGAACATTTATAGAGGTACTGATGTATGGTCATTTTTTTGCAGTGAACAGGAATATATACACAGCTATACAAAGCTTTTATCTGAGATCAGTGAACGTGAGACACAAAAGGGAACTTGTTCCAATGAAAGAGATTTTCTTTTGGTACATAATCATCTCAGTAACATTCACAGTCACCTGACCAAAGACAGCTCAACAAGAGGTATAACATAACACAGAACAAGAATGTTAAATATAGGATATAAATATTAGATTTGAGGCTTGGTTGAAAAAAAAATCTTTAAAAACTGTCTTGTTGCATCTTTTGATGTTTCATCTCACCTCATCCACCTCATTTCCCTGCACTTGGGATGCATAGTCAGAAATATAGGAGAACAATAATAGATAATTCTGGAAACGGCAAGTTTGGAATCACTGATAAATAGTTTGGAATCAATGATTAATATAAAAGCAGCGTAAATAGTTAAACATTTAAACTACTGATGAAGTGGATAACACTGATTATCTTACTCAATGTTTCCGTGAAGTGGGATATATCACACGACTATAATATCTCCAGCATGGTGGGCCTTCTTGGGGTTGCTGGTGCGCAGTGGTCAGTACCTACCAAAAGTGGACCAAGAAATGATCATGGTGAATCTGCAATATCAGTGAAACAAGGTTTTTTCATTGATACACATGGGCAGCGAAGCCATCTTGTTTGATCTTACGGAAGCGCAGCGGTAGCAAAAACTGAAAAAGTTTATGCTGGCCGGACTCAGGTCAGAAAAAAGGTAATGCTGGCTGGAACAGGGCAGAACTCACAGTGCAGCACCCATTGCTGGTAGGCGCAGGTGCAGGCGCAGAGCTGCAGACAAGTCAGAGTGCCCAGAGTGCTCACCCTTGTCCACCACCAAAAGCACTCACAATATATATGAGATCACCAGAAACGTCTCTTGGAGCGATGTAAGAAGGTGACCTGGTCTGTTGGATCACATTTTCTTGTACATCATGAGGGTAGCTGGGTGAGTGTGTGTCACTTACCTGAGGAAGAGCGGTGAGCAGAGCTGTAAATGTCTCCTAAATGACACCGTTTGAAGTTATAATGACACGAATTGCCATATATATATAATGTATAAATCATGACAAATTAATCATTACAGCATATTTTTATCCTTGAAGAGTACCTTTTCAGGCACAATGTATATTTTTAAGTTTCAAATCTGTACATCTGCTCTCTTTAAGTTGTTATTATATTTAAAAGGTACCTAGTAGGTCATAATTATAATAACAATAACAATAATAGTAAGAATAATGATTGTGTGTGTCCCATACTTGCAAATTAAGTATAGATAATATATTTAATTTTTTGTTCCTTGTACATTTCAAATACTAAATAAATAAAAATACATCTTGGATTTGATTTCTTGATTAAAGTCACTGTTTTAAATGTTATAATGAAAAAGTAATCTAAAAATACCTCAATGGGTTTGGTTTATATAATTATTGTGTGTTATTACTGAATAACTATTGACAAGTGATTCCAAAAGTAGTGAGCAGCTTTGAAACTAAATCTACTCTGGATACATCAGGTACTGCGTGCATCCGCAGATAGGAAAGTGCAGAATCTTCCAAACTTTATGGAAAATGTGGATGCAACTGTATTTTTTCAGACCAGCAACTGCATTGGTAGGGTTTGTGTAGGTGCATGCTCAATCCAAGCAAACCAATGTCTTCTAAAAATTCCAAAGTTTTTATGTGGTCACACACACCAGATGAGAAGGTCCGAGCCTTATGTTTGTTGATGTGCTTTGCTGTTCATTTAATATCTGTCAAAACATCAGTATATTTGAATTTATGTTAGATGCTCATCTTTCTGTACAGATCCCACCTGTTTGTTGTTTGCTCAGAAAGTCCAGCTTTCCTTCAGTCTAAAGGAAATCGCTCTGCATCTCATTGGACAGCTGACTGACAGCCACCTCGCTGTGTGTGGATCCGGTGAGGATCAGTACTGTTCTTTGCAGCGTGGTGTCCATTCCGTGATCTTTGCCACCATCTGGACAGTGTCTGCAGGTCTGGTGGCTTTCACAGAGTCCATTGGAGAGCCGGGTGGAGTGGCATTCCTCTTTGCTGTGCCTCGAAGAATGGCAAGTCCTTTTCCCAGTCACCTCGGGCTGGCATATGCATGGGCACAACGTCCGCTTGCACTTGGCAACATCTCTGCACAAGGACTTGCGGAAGTTGGGCTTGAAGCCCAGGTAGACCATCGGGTTGTAAAGGGTGGAGGACTTGGCAAACACTGCTGCGATGGCAAACGCCACAGGAGGAACCATGTCCTCTCTCACGAAGGCCGCCCACATGGACACGGCAGCGTATGGACTCCATGCCACCAGGAAGCCAATACATACAGCCACAGAGAGCTAGGTGGAGTGAAAACAAACAGAAATACATCAGTTAGATATTTTTTTCTGAGTGAAGTGAAAGTGAAGTGTAAGTTGGACATTTTTGTAATGCATGAACTCACTATTAAACCCATTCACCCAAGTGAAGCAGCCGGCAGCCGATGATACGGCACCCAGGGAGCAGAGTGTGAGAATGTTAAAGATTACCTTAGTGGTGCCACAGTCAGACCCAATTAGTAAAATGCAGAGAAGAAATTCACTATTCACACTGTTTGCTGTGCTGTGGTGTGTTCAAATGTGACAGTAATTTGCTGAATAAGAACCAGAAAATGTTTTTCATCCTGGAAGAAATGACTTATGCTCAGACACGCAGAGACACAGACACAAGAACAATATAAAACACAAAGTCTAAATAAATACGTGAATTAGTAGAATTGCCATTAAGTGAATTAGTAGCAAAACAAATTTGTGGTTAGAAGTATCTTATTGCACATAATAGAGATCAGGAGTATGTAAAAGTAATTTTTACAGTGATGTTTTACTTGGTAAGGTTATTGCACATAATAATAAGAAGAAGGGGTGTCAAATAATAATTACAAGCTCTCTGATTAGGGGTCGCTGTTTTGGTTTTGTTTTGTTATGGTTTTTGGGGAGGTTTTTTTATTTTGAATTTCATGTCTGTTTTAGTTCATGTGTCACGTGGTTTGGTGTTCACCTGCTTTGTTTCTTTGCTGATTATTGTTAGTATTTAAGTTCTGTCTGTGTGGACCACAGTATCTGTCCATCGCCTCATTTCGCCTCATTTTCCCTGTTTGTACCGTTTTCATGGTCCTATTCGGTAGCGGCCACAGAGCCAGGTTTCTTTTACTTCCTGTTTTTCACGTTCACGTTTAATAAAAGAATCTGACTGTCATGAATGCCTGTCTGTCTGGTCCCTGGTTCCCCCGAGGTAAAACCTGTCGTCCGTGACACTTTAAAAATATTTAAAAATGTAAATGAATTTTGTTTGAATAATCAACATTACAGATTTATAATGTCTCTCAGTAATGGTCACGTCAAAATTATGGCTGGAAATGCTGAGGGAAAAAATGCTTCAGCTAGAACAATAATAGAACATCTAAATGGTGCAGTTTAAGAAAACATACAGGCATGGGTGTTCTGATGAATTATGCTGCCTTGTCAAAAAAGCCTTGTGCAAATCGACAGCAGAGTCTATTGATTCGTGCTATCCTGTTGAAAAATGCTCCCTTGAAGCTTATACAGTTTATACAGTCGGTTTAGGGTTAATAAGGATTAGAAATAGGCAAATAATATGCATAATCCCAGAAAAAAAAAAAATTAAACAAAAAGTGCCTAGAGAGACAGTCAGAGTCAGTTTATACAATTAGGTTCTAACATTGAGAAATGCTACAGTGAAGCAGGGTGTTCTGACGATTCATGCTTCGCTGTGGAAAAATGCTCCCTTGAAGCTTATAGAGCTGCCAGTGTCCCAAGATAGCACAGATTCAGGGGAATGGTACTGAATCCCTAGGCTGAGGAACTGCACATATGCAGAAGGGCGCTGTAGCTCATCTCAATGGATTGTGTGTTTCGGCAGAACACCGGGCCAGGTTAACATCAAACAGTACAATTAATCAGCGTTAATTTTTAAAATAATAATATACTGGATATCGCAGGAAATTATTTAGTAAACAATCAAAAACACAATATTCTACATGGTAGACTATCATTATAATGTACATAATGATAATAATTTAAACCCAGTAAGAAATTTCACAACACAAAGTAGCATCCGGAACTGTACCTTGACAATGAGGGTTTGGGCATTGATGATTTTGTTCTGAGGAGAGACATGCTGCTGCACGGCCTGCCGGGACCCCCGCACCGTCATGAGGATGAAGGAGTAGGACAAGAAGATGATGGTGCACGGCACAATGTAGCAGAAGAAGAAGAGGCAGATGATGTAGGACATGGCAGGCAGGCTGTGGTGGGGTGCATACCAGTCGATGCAGCAGGCCGTCCCGTATGGCTCCGAGCCATACTGGCCCCAGCCTGACAAGGGACCCACGGCAAAAATGGCAGCGTAACACCAGACCCCCACCACCAACAGCAGGGCATGGGAAGAGGAGAACTTATTGCCTTAAAGAAGAAAAGAGAGAGAGATTAGAAGTACCCAAGGTAAAGATAAAAAAACATATGTTCTGCCTTGATCAAATGTTGAAGCCAAATTTAATATCAACACATCAACAAGTCGCCTGCTAAACACCTTTGAGGTACCTTTGAGCAAGGTGCTATCCCCACACACTGCTGCCGAGCGCTATGTTCCTGGCTGCCCCCTGCTTCACTTGGTGAATGGGTTAAATGCAGAGGAAGAATTTTGAGCTGTTCACACTGGGGTCGGTCACTTTCACTTTAATATTAACAGTGGTCAATATTAATGTCTGGGATGGATTGGTGGCCGATGCAGGGTGCTCTTCCAACTTAGGACCACTGGAAGAGGGTCCGGGGCAGTGGTTTAGGATATGTACTTCAGAAAATGGTTGGATGGATGACTAATTTTTTTATAGTGATGTACAAGAAAAGTTGGCATCAGTTTCACAGGCTAGCTCTTACAGTCTAGGTCAAGGAAACCTTTTTAGCCATCTTGCTGGAGATGACATGGGTCAGCATGTCATGTCTAATAATCTATATTTACTGGTTGTAATGTGGCTTACTATTGCCTTTGTTTAAATGTCTATTATTTTTGATAATAATACAAAACTAACAAGCAGATTTTTTCCGTATTCTAAAGCACTCTCATTAACTCTGCTGTTATAATAGTGCTAAATAAATAAAGTAGACATTGACGTTGACATTGACGTTGACATTGACGCTGACACTGATGCTGACATTGGTGTAATTGGGAATTTTATCCCAGCTCGTCATAATCCTCATGTATATGCATGGGTTGGCTTTAAAAGGGGTGATTTTCACTATATATGTTCAGTGTCTGTGCATGGAGACACAGACCTGTAGAATCAGATGGTTGAGAAAGCTTCAGCATTAAGAATGATGGCTTTATATGAAAGTGCATTCTTTTTCATTCACTGTGTTTACTTATTACTTATTATCTTCAATTTCTGGTTTGATTTATATATTGCTGCTGCTTTTTCTTTAAAATGTAGCCATTGTAGTCATGTAGTCATAAAATGTAGCCTTTGTGAACAAGCCGCAGGCGACAGAGGTGAGGAAAACCCCTCTAAACTGGAGGAAAAAACTTAGGAAGAAACCAGGACATAAAAGTGGAACCCATTGTCCTCTGGTCAACCCAGAGAGAAAAAAGGGACAAGAGAAGGCCTTCATGAACAAACCTATTTACAGACTGGCCAACAGAGAAAGGTTTCTTGGTCTAATCTAGAGTGTTCACTATACCTTAATGTATATTTTTGTTTATACTAATTAAACATATATAAGTTGAACTGAAAACAATATATTAAATTATGACCTGTAATTCCAAAGGGAGTGGTTGTGTAACTAAATTCTGGAGCAATTTGGTAACACTCAGTGTACTGATCAAAATCAGCAAAATGCAACATAAATATAACACTGAGTTACTCCCCATATGATCATCAGTAACTTTCAGATGGAACTGCTAAGGGCAGTGAAGGAGCTCCTAATGAATAGACTGCAGGCAGTCGCGTGGCACTTGGTAAAGTCTTAAAATGCTTTGCAGGCACTGTTCTGCTCTTACAAAGCCTTGAGGTTGAAGGGACTGCAACTCATTTCAAATTTCTCAGCACACAGATGCCATGCCGCTTCTCCATGAAGCTGGGAATGGAGGATATATTCACACAGTTGTATATTATTGTGCTTATATTTAGACATGAACTCAAGCATAACTAGCAACTAAAGGTTAATCATATTTCCTAAGGATGCAGATATCGAGTGCTGCTGAGCTTTTACTGCAGCCTGAAGCCTGAGAGAACCAGAAAGTTATGCAATCCTTCCTTTATCTGTCCTCATGCAAAACAGGGCCCCGAACGCTTTTAATTTTATGGCATGTAATTATTGCATCTCCACAAGGGTTGGAAGTTCAGAGGGCATGGCTCTAGATCAAGATCATGTGAAGGAAAAGAAAGATATGCCTTATGCAGTGCTTGCTTTGGGCACAGCTCATAAAAAAATCGGAATTACGAGCATGAATTAAAAAGCACAGCTGCAGAATTGCATTTTGTCATCTGGGTCTGTGTCAGTGGCGAATCTATTCAGAGCTGTTAGTTCTGTGACTGTCAGAAGTAGGTGTTATGTGGAAATGATGGCTCAGTTATGACCCTGTCATAATCACGCTTTATAATCACAATCAAAGCACAGGCAAGCTAATGGTACTTTTCCACTGGCACAGGAACAAATGTTTTTCCATTACAAATGAAGCAACCCGAACCCTAGCCGTACCCAAACTGCTTGAAAGCAGGGCTAAAAAGTGTGCTGCAGCTGAGCTGACAGTGTCACTGCTTTTTGATTGGTCAAAATGTTGTCAGGGAGGCATTTTTTTACTATCCACACAAAAACAACAATGGAGGTACAAAATATCAACTGGCAAGTCGACCCAGTACAAGCACAACTATGTGTTTGAGCTGAAGGTAAATTTCAGTAATAGTTTTCAATGACCCTAACAAATGTATCTTTATCGCTGTGAGAAACGCAAAGGTGTACCAGGACATCTCTAAATTAGCCGGGTTAGGTTTTCATTGCATGGCTTAAGAATGCAGAAAAAAAAAACTCAAGCAAGATTATAAAAATGAAAAGACCTCAGTAACAAAAGCAGCTATGACAGAAAAAACTCCATAGGTGTGGTTTTGAGATGTCAACTGGCCATAAACTCAAACTTCTGTGCATCGCTATATGGTTTAAGTACAGAATGGTTCCTGTTTCCTGTGGTAAAAGGCTATAAATGTGCAAAATCAATGAAACCAAGAACATGGATAGCAGGGGGTCAAATAATTCTATCCATCCAAACACACCCATGGACCTTTATTTTGACATGTCTGTTCTGATTCTGTTAATTTGTCACGTGTCTGCGGTTCTCACCTGTTTTCTGTATATGTGCTCCCCAGTTCCCAGCTGTCTTGTGTTTCCCCTAGTTATGTTGTGTATTTAAGCCCGTTTCTGTTAGTTTGTCCATCGCCTCACATCCTCATGTTGAGTGCCCTGTTTTGTCCTGATTCCTGTTTCTGTTTTTTCACGTGCCTTGTTTTGATTTTGCTTCAGTTTTCGTTAATAAAGAGAATTCTGCATGAATTCCTGGCTGTCTGCCCGTTTCTGCATGCTCCGAGGTAGCTCCGAGTTGGGGTCTAGCCACCCCACCCGTGACATTGAGTAACAACCACCTCTGTGTAAATAGGGTAACTACTGGGTATAAATTGGATATGAAATTGGGTAAATAGCATCTACAGTAACGCCTCAATTTTACACATTCGCAGATACAGTCTAACGGGGCGTTACTGTATACATTATTATGAATGAAGCTACAACATTTCTCTGAGATTGACCATTCTCATTGGTGTGCCTTGGCTACTTAATTTTGACTGGCTGTTGCTGGACATCCTGATGAGTGAGACAAACAAAACTATGGGATGTATGGGCAAATGTAACCAAGTGTAAGTGAACCAAATATTACTTTTATGATGTTGCAAATTGTAGAAATACTGAAATGTATCAGTTGCAGCCCCCAGATCAGAAGATTCCACAAAATGTGTTGTGCTTCCAAAGATTGTGCTAGTGATGCAACGTGTCAAATTTTGTCAAGTTTGAACATTGATATCACTAGACATTGCCTGGCGAAGTACTGGATCCTTCCACTGATGTTATTCACTAGATGGGGTACTGAACAGATGAATCACAATGAAATAATGTTGGCCTCCTAAAAAGTTTACAATTACAATTTTTGGTGCAACAACTGTCAAACAAACGCCCAAAACGTGCTTTGAGTGTACTCAACTTCAGGGGACAAGAGCATGAAAAGACACACCCACTTAAGGACACAAACCGCTTTCACACTGTCGATTTATAAACCAATAAAAAGTGTTAACCTCAATGTTTTTCCAATCACTGAGACTTTAAACTCTACGCTTGGCCTCAAGCACCAGAATCCTCAATAAATTCAGTTATTGTCTAAAATGTGTGCGAAAGGCTCAGTGCAGCTGTACCTGAAACAAAATGCTGCACTAAATTTACTTCATTGAAGTGGGCACGATATTTCCATGAGAATAAAACATTTTTTTACATACTAAAAAATACCTATACCATATACATTATCCTCTTTCTTTCTCTTATTTCATTCACTCTTTAACTCGCTCTCTCTCTTTCTTTTTCCATATCCCTCTTTCTTGCATTCTCTCTCCCTTTCTTTCCCTGTTTTTTTCTGATTCTTATTCTCTCTCTCTCTCTCTCTCTCTCTCTCTCTCTCTCTCTCTCTCTCTCTCTCTCTCTCTCTCTCTCTCTCTCT
>JBBIGB010211251.1:10715-24428 GCA_037577075.1 Alestopetersius hilgendorfi
GTGCTCAAATGCTGCATTTTGTTAGCTCTTTGTACAAAAGGGCTTGGTGTTTGCCACACACTGGCTGTGCAGAAGGGAATGAGGTCGGCGCATTGCTTGTTTTCATACTGGGCGGTTTGCATGAGGAATATCCCTTTAAGCCTCAAACGTTTTTCTGAAAAGAGAAAGAGAAAATGGTGCCACTCTTTGCCTGAATATGGGCTATTATCTGTTGTTGCGTAAGATGACATAAATTTTTGATACTCACTTACAAACGGTGTGTGTGTGTGTTCACAAACCTCAACTGAAACAAAGTGTATTCAAAAAGCTTAACAGAGGCTAGAGAGGGGATGCAGAAATAGATGTATAGTTTTAGACTTGTCGCCTTGCGTGTCTTCTGGCTGTAGCTTGATGGCCGATACCCCCCCGAAGGCCTAAAAAATGAAAACAGTGTGGAGATAGGGAGGCAGAGGGTACACGAAAACAGCATCAAAACAGCTCTGGCAAGTGAGGTGGAACATCTGGGTGTGGTCTCTCCTCCTCTCCCCCAGACTGATGTTCTTGCATAATTCCATTACACAATTTTATACTGTAGTTAATTTCAATTAACTCATATGTTCATTTTTTCTTTAGTATTCAGATATTTTAGACACCCAAACAGGTAAAGGGAAAGCTTGTTAACACCAAGGAAGAAAATAAACATTGTAAAAATGGCATTTACTCAAAGATATACATCTAACATTACATCCCGACTACAATTTAGAACTGATATCTTGTGATTCTGTGCAATATTGATAAAGTTTTACAAAATCTTTGAAATGGCATTACTGAATTTGAATGTCTTGATGTTGTGTTTTAAATAAAAATTTCAGAATGTCTCACCTCTGATGACCAAAACTATCACAAATGTCTTCCTACCATTTGCTTTCTCTCTGTAGTGATATCCTGATGAGTTAAAAGAAAGCAAAAAACAATCCAAATTCAAATGATTCGTTTAGAAGCAAGTGAGTTATTGGCCTAATTCTGATGGATGAGTAATTCTAAAGGTTTATTTCAAACTTCATTTTACAGGCACTGAACTGTAGGCTATAAAATTAGATTATGAAATGAGATATAATTGATTTACAGTATGTGCTTCTTGTAATGCAAGCAATATTTTTCTCCTTCAGGATGGAATTCCCAGTGGATTTATTGGAGACTGTGGATCCTGAAGCCCTGGAGCAGTCAGCGAAAGACTACATGTCTGAACTGTTTTACAGAAACCCAGAAATACATGAGACCCTCCGCCTACCTGACTCTCGAGAGGTAAGAACCAGTAATTAATTAAGGTCAAGTTTCAAAGTCACTTTTTTACTTACATCATTTGGCAGACACTTTGGATAAAAACATCTGACATATCAAAAACATAGGCGAATACAGTGTTAGGAATTTTGCCCAACTATTAGTGTAATGCGTTGTTGTCCAGGGTTGATCACAGGATGCCCAAATCTTCCGCATTCAACCACACTGTAGTTGCAGTCTCATAGACAGATATATGTTGATAAAAGTTGCTCTTATGTATTTTATAGAGAACAATATAGAGCTGGGCAATATTACAATATTTATTGTTATCATGATAAATGATAACATGGTAAAATATGTCATGAAATGCGTTTCTAAAAATATTGTCTCGGTGTGAATATTACAGTTTCATTACAAAGAGAGCATGGTGTGTCAGAAACTACCTATGAAAATCTAATTTGCCGGAACAACTACTTCAATATTCTCTCTTAATGAAGATATAAACCAAGTGTTACTCAGTGGTTATAGAAAACTCAGAAAACTACATTGAATAAATTGGGGACTGGATATAACAACAACAAACGTATGTACTGACTACTCTGTGCTTTGAGGACACATGATGGTCATACTCTAAAGTATCATGCACTATTTTGCTTTTTGTCCATACTGTAGATTGAAATTGACATCTGTAATATGGGGTTTATGCCCCTATATGGAGTTAATATAAAACTGAAGATCCTTGCACTGTTCTCACCAGAGGACCGCTACAAAGGTAACCTATGTACAAACATTTTAACAGTTTGCTGAATTATTAATATTGCTAACAGTATATCACACTTTGACTCTGTGTGGTCTCTTTTCAGCTGTTGGACTCTATCTCCTGGGTCAGTGGTGGTCAGCTGAGGACATTCTTAAAACAGCAGACCCTTCAAGAACAGGACTGCTCAAGGTGCTTTTGAAAATTCTGTGTAAATTTAATTCACACAAGTTAAAATTCAAAACCAACATTAGATTATTTACTTATGTTAATTATATAAGTGGGATACAGAACAGGCCCCACCCCAAGTGCAGGACAAAGGAGTAGAAGATGGCTGAATGGATGGGTGGATGGATGAAATACTTATTTTTTCAATCCTAGGTGGGGACTCCTGGAGAGAGGATAGTGTTGTATGTACTCAACAGGATTATATACAGAACGAAGGAGAACAGCAGTGATGATGTCCCCTTTCTCTGCCACGAAGAACATGAAATTGCCAAAATCCTCTGGAAAGATGGCGAAGCCATCGGCTTTTACTCAGTCAAACCTGAGGGTACCACTGGTCTTTCCAAGACGTCAACACTCAGTTAATGTCTTTTAAAGGTTGCGTTTGATGTCATTCCTTTATTTATCCTCATTAACAGGGAGCTTATGCAGCAGCTTCTTGACACAGTGCTACCAGCTTCCTGTCATGGACACCATATTTGTAAGAAGGTGCCACCGTGGCAAAGGATATGGCTTACAAATGCTGGAAGACTTTGTTAGTAGCTTCAAAACGGATTTTCTCGGTTTGAAATATCCGCTTTCAACAGCAATGTACAAAGGTACCACCATATATCAATCAATTGTCAAATTGTGGCCTTTCAGTGGCAAATATTTTTGAAATATTCATACATGAAAAATTTCTTGCACAGTTTGTAAAAGCTATCTCAGCACTTACCCAGAAGATGAAGAGCTGCTGTGGGAAGTAGAGGGTACAGGAGGCCCATTCCAGAGAACTCTAATAGCTAGGAAGCTACAGAAAATGGAGCTTAAGGGTAAGAACGATCCAAATTAAGATTTATTCAGTTGAATAAATTCTATCATTAGATACAAATGAAGTGAATTTGATGAGTGACATTAGTTGCTAAGTTTTGTGTAAATTCAGCCCTGTTTTTAATAGGGGGTCACCAAGTTGCAGGGAAGTTGAATTTTGAGACAGATGTCACTGAACTCCCAATGGAAGAAGTGACAACAAACGTACAGAAGAACATGGAGTACACTATGGAAATTGTGGTAGGTAACTCTTAACAATAATTTAGTATTCATTTGGAAAATGTCAAAATATTGTTTATTTTACAAAAGAATAAAAGACAATCTAACCTCATTGTAAATCCTTTCCCAAATTTTAGGAGGAGGTAGTCCAGATTAAAATAACAAAAGGTCAGTAAAATTAGATGCTATGGCACAGTTTGACCAATGGCACAGTGTATAAATAATACACTTTAATGTGCAAATTGTATTGAGGAGCATCTTTCCAATAGCAATCACATTATTGTTCTGTGAATATTTTAGAGGCACAGGACATACCTGTTACAACACGTGGCAGAAGCAGCCAGAAGCGCAAAAAGCGTGGGGGAGACACAGAGGCAACAACTGAGAAAATCATTAGGTTGTATAAAAATTACTACTAAGATTCATACTGCAGAGATAATAGCTAAACTAAGCTCATTCGGGTGTGGTTGCATCAATAATGTCTTGTTTGTAGCCCTAATTTAAAAATGTGGCTGATACAGGGTGGAGGACATTGAAGCTGGAGTTCAGTCCCCAGTGGAGTCGATGCCTGTGGTTGTCCAAAGCGTAGAAGAGGCTGATCTGAAGGTTTGACTTAGTGGTAGTTTTGAGAAATACACACAGACTATTGCTGCTTCTTGCCGAATGCAATTATTGGTCTCATTTGGCATGTATCTGAAATTTGTTTTGAATATTTTTTATCAAAAAGATTTTATCTTTTGCAGAAAAGAACTGTCACAGTGACTCATGGTGAGGAGAATGTATTGGGTGTTACTCCTGTTCATTATGAGGAACAAGAAGAACTGACTGCTGAACCTAAGGAATGTGTGCAGGAAGTGTGTGCTCTAACCAGACCTACTACAGTAACTCCAGAGGAAGGTCTAGAAGAAACAGAGCTGCTCCAAATGCCTCCTATTTTAGAAATTCAGAGTATGGATAGCATTGAGAAAACACAAGTTTTGAAATCTTTGGATGCCACTGCTGGTCCAGTCAATCTTCAGCCCTTGGAATTTCAGCAAGTGGTAGAGATGGAGATTGTTAAAACGACATCAGGAGTTGAAGAAATAAAAGAAAACATTATAGAGGTCACAGAGATTAAAGACGCCAAGGGTGATGCTGAGGAGGAGATGGCTGCAACTAGTGAAGTGGAGGAGGCAAAACTAACAAATGAAGAAATAACGTATCTGCAGACTGACCTCGACCTGAAGCCAGTTACGAAGAGCTCAGAGGACAGTTCCACCACAGAAACCGGAGTTTTGAGACGTAGCAGTAGAATAAGCACTGCAACTTCTCAGAGGAAATTCACTCAAGGGGACAAAGTAGGGCAGCAAGAAGAAAGTGCACAAGCTTCAGACAAACCTGAAAATGAAAAGAACACAGAAATAATATCTGAGGGAATAAGGCCTGAACAGTCAGAAATAGAAAACAAAGAGGGAACATCCGTTAACTTTGCTGTAGACCAAGCAGAAGAAGAAGACAATGAAGCCTTTGAAGAGCTATTGCTTCGAAAGAAACAGCCAGATGTGACTGGAACTATGGATGAAGAATTTGAACCAGCTGAAAAAGGAAAGGCAGAGAAAGCAGAGGTAGAGAAAATAGGAGAGAGTGAAAATGCGGTTGTTGGTGCTGAGAAAACTGGAGAAAATAACAAAGAAAACATGGAGACTGGTGAAGGTTTGAATGAATGTGCAGTTCTTCTACTGTCAGAACAGTCAGAGCACATGGAGCGGCTACAAGAGGAGGAACCTATAAGAGACACCAGCGTAGTTCAAGAAACCATGTGTGAAAGGGAAAAAGAAACTGAAAAGTCAAGCCATGATGATGTTGAGGTGAAATCAGATAAATGGCCTGAACTGACTGAAGGGGATGATTCAGAAAAAGCAGGCCACTCAGGCGCAAAAGGGAGACATGCTAAAAGCCAAAGCTCAAACTATGCCACACCATTAAGGCGTTCTGAAAGATTTCTAGAACAGTATGTTGAAGGCGAACTAACACGAAGAGCTCTCAGAAGCGGTACAAAGTCAGTCACAGCCACTTCTAAACAAAGGTGTGTGCAACACCTCAAAGTCGTGAAGCAACACAGTGAAAGATCACAAGCAGTCGGTGAGTCTGACACCAAGCAGAAAGAAGACGTTATGAAACCACACACTAAAGTTACAGAGACAGAAGAGCAGAAAGAAGAAAAAATGGACACAGTAAGCATTACCAGTGAAGGTGATGGTGAAAATCGAATGGAAGTGGAAAAGGACGTAGAGTTAGGAACATCTACTGACCATGACCTTAATACAGTGGAAATGGCACAGAATGATGCCGGGCAGAATGTAGCGACTTTGCAACAAGCTGCTGTTCTCCTCGTGGATTTGAACCAAATTTCCCCAGAACAAATAGGCATCAATGAGACAACTAGAGAGATATCACAGTCTCAAGAGGAGGCAGGTGAAGAACAGGATAAATTAGTAAGTACTGAAGAAAAGAGCAAAGAAGAACCTGTGTCAGCAGAAGAAAGTGGGAATGAGACTTCTACTGGAACAACATCTCTGGCAGAGGAAAGGCTTAACAAGGCTGAAGTGGCAGAGGAAGAGATGAGAGTAGAGGACCTCACGACAGAAAGCCTGGAGGGGCAAGCTGCAGAATCGGGTGCGGACAAGACGCTGATAACAGACAGTGAACAAGAGGAGAGTAAGTCTGCAGAAGAAAATAAAGATGATGCAGTGAGAGAGATTACATTAGAGGAAGAATCTGTGGCAACACTGACTGGAAATAAAGCAGAAGTGTGTGCAAATGAAAATGAAGCACCTCAGAAGGAGGACCATGAGAGCATAAGGCCTGAAAATGAGGAGACAGTCCAAGAAAGCTCACCTAAAGAAGAGACACCGCTTGTCACAAGCAGAAGCCTCAGGCGGAGAACAGTGACAATCAAATCTCCACCTCAAAGAAAATGTGTCCAAAAAACAGGGGAAGTTACAGACAACACTGATAAGGGCATCATTAAAGAAGCAGAAGCAAACAAGGATGACAAGATGGAGATTGAGGAGAGTGCAGTTTCAAAGGGTGAAGACAGAGTTCAAGAGTCGACTGATCAGATTGAGGTGGTGCAAGAAGAGGAACCTATGAAAAAGACAGAACCTCTCGAACCGCTTAATGAGGAAACAGTAAATAAAGACATCAGCAAACCAAGTCATGGTGATGAGGAGGAGAAATCAGATAACAGGACAGAATCAATCGAAGAAAAAGATTTAGATAAAGCAGATGACTCGGGTTTAACAGAAGAATACGCAGACAGCCGAAATTCCAACACTGCAACCCCATTAAGGCGTTCACAAAGAGTTAAAGATCAGCCTGCAGAAGATGATTTGACAAAAAGAGTTCTTAGAAGTGGTACAAAATCAGTCACAACCATTTCCAAACAAATGCATGTGCAACACGCTAAAGCTGTGAAGCAACTAAAAGACAGTATGGGTGACCCTGAAGCTGAGCAGAAGAAAGAAGGTATGGATTCACACAGTGCATTTGCGAAGGGAGAAAAAATGGAGACAGTTACTGATGAGCGTCAAGATGAAACTCTGATTGCTGTACAGGACAGTGTCCAAGAGGATAAAGTAGAAAAGGAATATTTAGAGCCAGAAACAGCTGATGACCATGTTCTCAACGAAGCAGAGAACAAAATGGAGGAATGTTTGCAAAATGAAACGACCAGAGATGGTCAGAAAATAGCCGGCATGGATCTTGAAGATTCTGATATTGTGAAAGATACTGTAACACAAGTAGAAGGAAAGACAACACTACAGCCAGTTGGAGAGCCAGTTGAAAAGCAGGACGGGGAACCAGCCACAGAAATGGCGCAGACAGACGATGGGCAGAATGTAGTTGAATCCACATCAGTTTACATATTGCAGCAAGCCGCCGTTGTCCTTGTGGATTGTAACAAAGCTTCCCCCCAAAAAACAGATGGCAGCGACAATGATGAAACCCTTCTGTCTCTGGACAGACAGGAATGCAAAGAAGAGGGAAGAGTTGAGACCCAGACTGAATATCTGGTTGAACAACCTGAAAAAGAACAAACAGGTGGGAGTGAGACTTCTACAGAAACAGGACAGACGGAGGATGGGCTAAACAAGGCCAAGGTTGCAGAGGAAGACGATCCATTTACCGGAATGGGGGTAGAGGAACCAATTAAAGAAAACCTAGTTGCAGAAATGGGTACAGATAACATGCCAGAGACAAACAGTAATGAGGAGAAGAGTATGTCTGCAGAAGAACAAGTGATTACATTTGAAGAGGAATCTGGAAAGACAGCAGATGTATATATGAGTGAAAATGAAAAAAATGAGAAAGGCGATCAGACGGGGACATCGGATCATGAGGAAACTGAACAGAAAAGCTTACCTGAAGAAGGCACACCAGTTGTCACAAGCAGAACTCTGAGGAAGAGAACAGTAACAGTCAAATCTCCACCTCAACAAAAATCTAAGTGTCCCCAAAAAACAGCGGTGGAAGCAGCAGAACTTGAAAATGTACAGATGGCTGAGGTTATGGACATAATGCATAAGGGAATTAGTGAAGAAAAAGAGGAAAACAAAGATGAAAAGGCACAGGACAGTGCTGTGGATAGTGCAGAAGACCAAATTCAAAAGCCAACTGTTACAGAACAAGACCAGATGGAGGTGGTACAGGAGGATGCTGTGAAAGATAATAGCACTCCTCAAAACCTGCCAGGTAGTGAAGAATCAACAATTAAAGAAGTAATTGAGTCAAGGCCTGCTGATGAATCAGAAGTTTCAGACAATAACTTTGCTGAAGTCGAGAAAGATGCTGAAATAGAAGACAAAGCACAAGAACCAACAGCTTCTAAGCCTGTGGAAAACCAGACAGACAAAACTGCCATAGAAGCTCCGGGAGAGGGTGAGCAGAAAGCAGAGGAAACCACAGAAGTCGGGAAACTGCAAAAAGCTTCTGTTGTACTCGTGGATTTCAACAAAGTCTCTCCCCAAGTAACAACTGAAGACACATTACAGCCTCAGGAAAAGGCATGCGAAGAACCGGATACACCAGCAGATGTCAGCATGCATATAGATGAGAGTAAAGCAGAGGAACAAGTGATGAAACAGACAGACGTTCAGGTTGAACCAACTGAGGAAGAGAAAGCAGAGGTACAGGCAAGCACAGCAATTGGTGACAATAAATCTACTGAAGGCATCTCTGAGACAAGAGATACTGATGAAAAGATGGAGACTGAGGACGATGGTGTACAAGAGGATAAAGGCAGCCTTCCAGAGGTGGTGCAAGAGAAGGAACTTGTGAAGGAGACTACTACTGTTCAGGAAATCCCATGTGAAACTGAAGTCCAAGAGCCAAGTCAAGCAGATAAAGAGAAATCAGATAGTCAGACTGAACATTCTAAAGCAGATTCGACAGTAAAACAGTGTGACAATGAAATATCAGAAGTCGGAACCCCAAGAAAGCGTTCTAGACAACCTGTGGACAAGTCCGCTGTAGGTGAACTGACTACAAGAGTTCTTAGAAGCTCTACAAAACAAGTCATAGTCTCTCCCAGTCAGCGAATCACACGACACACCAAAGCCAAGATGCAGAGAGTATTAATTGAACAAGCAGCGGATGAGCCTGAGAAGAAAAGGGAGCAAATGTTGGAATTACAGGCAGACATTGCAGAGGGAGATAAAATAGAGACAGTAAATGTTGCCACTGAAGGGGCTTCGGCAAGCCTGACTTCAACACCAGAAGAGAGCAAAGTGGAAAATGATGAGCTACGAGCTGAAATTACTGAGGACAGTGAGAGCAAGGAGGAAGAAACTCATCCTCAGGATGAAAATACAGTGGATGACGATATCAGGACTAAACAATGTTCAGAGTCAGACCAGGTTACAACAGAAGATGTGGTTCTTGAAGAGGCTGGAGAAGCAACCACAGGTAAAGAGATAATAGCAGGTGATCAGGTTAGTGCCATTCCAGAAGATGCTGAAACTGAAGCTGAAGGGTCTATTGCACAGTCTGTTAAAGAGCAAGATGAGGCACTAGTCTCAGAGACTGCAGAGCAAGTGGATGGACAGAATGCAGCGGACCCTGCTTTGGGTTTCACACTGCCAAATGCTTCTGTTGTTCTTGTGGATTTTAACAAAGTTCAACCCAAAATAATAAGCGAAACTGAGAATACAGAGGAAACCTCACAGTCTCAGGAAGACGTAGACAATCAAGTACATCTAGGTGAAGACAAAAAGGAAAGTAATGAAGATGAAGAGATGGAGCAGACAGAATCCCTAGTTGAAACCGCTGAAAAAGAACAAGCAGATGAAAATAAGACTACAGAAACAACATCTCAGGAGAAGGAAGGCCTAAACAGTACTGTTTTAGAGGAAACGTATGCATTAGCAGTGACGAGTAAAAGAGGGCCTGTGACAGAAATACTAGAGGAGACCCCTATGGATGTAGGAGCAGGCAATACGCTAAAGACAGGCAGTGATCAAGAGGAGAGTGTGCTGGCAGAAGAAAAAGGGAAGGATGATAAGGTCGGAGCGATTACATTAGAAGAAGAACCTGCGGCAACAGTGTCTGAAGAAGTGGCAGCCGTGAAAAAAGGTGTAAATCAAGGGGAAAGTGTCCAGGAAGGCTTATCTGAAGAAGAGACACCAATTATTACAAGCAGAAGTCTCAGGAGGAGAACAATAACAGTCAAGTCTTCACCGCAGATAAAACAGGTCCAAAAATCTTGCGTGCAAGAAGAAATGAAAAAAGCAGAGGTAGACAAAGAAGCAGACGTAAACAAAGCTGAAAAAACACCATCAGTATGCATATCTGTGGAGGTTGAAATGCCTAAATCCAATCCAGAGGACTCTAATGCAGATGGAAAAGTGACCTCTGAAATGGAGAAACAAGAACAGATTTCCGAGCAGCAGGAGGCACTGATTGCTGAAGAAATTCCCGAAGCTGAGTTAAAACTATCGGAAGATAAGGCTGATGAGGGAAATGCTATTATAAATGAAAGTGAAGATAAAGAAAAGGGAGAAATGCCATCAGAGACAGCAGTCAGTATTGAGGTGGAGGACATTATGAAAGAAGAGGAAAGGGTGTTAGAGGGGAAAAGCGCTGAAAACACTGAGAATACGGATGGAGAGATGGAATCGGTTGTACAGGACAGTGCTGCTCAAGAAAAGGAGTTGGAGATGCTGACTGGTAGTCCGGCAAATGTGGTAGCAGAGGGCATTACACAATCAGAGGAAAGAGAAATGGAAAAAAATGAAGAGGTGGCTAGTTCTCATACAAGTCTGAGCAAACCTGCTCAAGACAATACTGAAGAGGAGGCCTCAGATGAAGAAGAGGAACTTACTTTCACAAGGAATCTCAGACGAAGAACAGTGACAGTCCAGACTCCACTGCGAAGAAAACATAAACATCTCAATAAAGAAGTGGTGGATACTCATACTGAAACACCACAGCCTGAGAAGGGGGAACTCTCGAGAGAACCTTCAAATAAAAGAAAAACAGTGGAAGGCAGTGAAGAGCCCATTACAGCTGTGGAAGAGAAGAATGAATCAATGATCGCAGAGACAGATTCAAAAGACGAGATTGGAGATGCCCAAGTGTCCTCTGAAGAGATCAGTGGGGAAATTGTCACTATAGACAAGCACAAAGATAAAAACACTGCTGAAACTCATGGAGAAATGGAGCAGAACATTGCTAATCAGGAGAAAGAGAGGATGGAAGAGAGAACTGAGAATGACAGGGACAGGGAGATCCTAGTAGAAGACACTGATGTAATAGAAAACAATCTGGAAAAAGAACCAGAAAAGGCAGATGAAGTGGAAACGGTCAATGCAAATCCTGAGCAGGAGAAGGTTCTGGACATTGCTGAGGAACAGTTGCTTGAGGAGACATCTGAGGGAGAGTCTAGAATATTAGAAGAAGAAAAAGAGGAAAAGGGGAAGATGTCAACCACAGAAGAATTTTCTGAAGTGGAAGAGGAAGTAGGGGTTACAAGAAGGTCACTCAGGAAGAGAACAATAACTATGAAAGCTACCCCTAAAAGGAAATCAAAACGTCTGCGAAAACAAGATCAAGATGTAGACCTTGCTGAAGATCCCCTTCCTGCAGACGAACCTGTGATGGCGCCGGCTACTGTGGAGTCACATGCAGAGAAGCAAGCCACAGAAACTCAAGCCACAGAAACTCAAGCCACAGGTCAAGAACAGTGTGGCAGTGATAACGAGAGAGAAATGCTATCAGAAAAATCTCAGGAACAGGACAATCGAGAAGGTGAAGAAGCCTTTGGAGAAACAAGTCCAGAGAAAGAGGGGGATCAGCAGGCCCAAGTGCTAATAAGTGTGTCAACAGAGGAAACAGACACTAAAACAGAGGCTCAGGATCGTGATAAAGGTGAGGTGGAAGAGCATGAGAACAAGAGCACAGAGAAAGGTGATAAAACATCTGATACAGTACAAGATGTTGAGGAGAAACAAGATGATGGAATGGAATGTAGTGAAATAAGTCCTGTTCTGGATGAAGGCTTTACTCTGGAGTTGGACGAGGAGGATGAGAATAGTGGCTCAGAGAAAACCAATTTGATGAGAGAGACAGAAGCTTCATTAATTGAACAGGCCTCCACATCCATCCAAAAAATGGATAGACATGAAGAACATGTCACAGATCAGGAAGAACAACCTGCTATGAAGAAGAAACAAGTTCTTCAAGAGAGCTCCTCAACAGCAGCTCCACCTGATGATCAAAGACCAACAAGATGGAGCAAGAGATTTGTTAGGGAGAGTCAGGGTGAAATGGAAGATACAGAGGCAGTCATTGAAGAGGATGAAGAAAAAAAGACACCTCAACAAAAAAGAAAAGCCATAGTTGACCTAACACCTCGAAGATCTAAACGCCTTGCAAGACCAAAAAGGGTATAGTCCTTACTCTGCACAGAGCTTGATATACATCTGTTAAGGGACCAAAATAATATACTGCAACTATACTATATTTGCATTAGTTTTGATATACAAAATGGAACTTATATTTTTGATTTCATTTTGTAGTTTTCAAACGTCGTTTAATATTTCTAAGATATTTTGATATTTCCTGCTCTATTTTGTTAAGCACTACAAATGAATTACTATGCATTGGCATATCTTTCTTCATTATCTTTCATTATGAAGGTGAAATCAGAAGTGGCCCTGTTCATGATTTTAGTGTACAAAGTGTATTTACAAAATGTTGGAATGCTTTCCAAAAATGCAATAACAAAACAAATCTGTAATTTAGTAAGTCCCTTGGAGCTATATTTACCAGGGAGAGGGAAAAAGGATTTTCAGTGTTTTTATCGACAAACTTAATTATTTTTGGCAAACTGATGCCTGCAATGTCCTCTACAACAGTTTTCATTGGGTCTCATCCCCGTTTGTCTTAATTACACTTCTTAATCGTTTCAGAAATGAAAAAAACTAAGTGGGGGTGGTGGCCTAGTGGGTAGGATACCTTGGACCAAGAGGTCGGAAGTTCAAATCCTATCTTCAGTAAACCACCACTGGGTTACTGAGCAAGACCCTTAACCCCAAGTGACCACAGGCATTTGAGCCGCTCAGTTCTTTAATACAGCAAGAATGGGCCTAAATTTTGACCCGTTTTTACTGTATTAAAGAACTGAGCGGCTCAAACATCTGTGGTCGCCGTTTTCTGATGCTCTTCCTCATGATGTGCCACATATTTCTAATAGGAGACAGATCTGGACTGCAGGCAGGCCAGTCAAGCACTCGCCCCTGTCTTCGAAGCCACACTTTAAAGATTGAGGCACCTTTTTCCCGACCCCCCATACCATGGGCACTGACGCACTCTCCGCCCATTACAGATACTGTTTTTTGCACCTTTGATAACATTAATTACAGTCTGGATGGTCTTCTTTAGTGTTTCTACATTTAATTTATGTGTGGCTTCCTCTTTGCATAATTTAGTTTTGAGGAGCATTTCTTGATGCAGCAGTGGATTTTCCAGAGTTTCTTATGCAGCACTCCACATTCAGCAGCGGTTTCCGCTCATGGCCTTTACACACAGATTACTTCTGACTCCCTGAATCGTTTCACAATGTTATTAACTGTAGATGCTAACGGAACTACATTCTTTGCTGTCATGGACTGATAAATATTGTTTCTAAATTGACAGATAATTCTCAGACCAGATTCAGCACAAAGTGTTGAGCCACGACCCATCTTTGCTTCCAAAGACTGAGCCTCTGTCTCGACTTTTTTGGAAAGGCATTTCTGAATTTGTTAACGTTTACCAGACAGAATTAAGTTTGTCAGTGAAAACACTGAAAGTATTTTCTTTGTCCTTTTGCCTTTTAAATAATGGTTCAAGTGGATTACCAAATTACAGATTCAAGTGGATTACCAAATTACAGATTCAAGTGGATTACCAAATTACAGATT
>JBBIGB010212078.1:0-14460 GCA_037577075.1 Alestopetersius hilgendorfi
GGGGCGGGCGCTCATGGCGTGTCTCCTTGTGCGGGCGCGGCATCCTCGACAATCACCACCCACAGGCGGCGCGGGCCGTGCGCGCCATACGCGAGCGTTTGTTGAATATCGGACGTCTTTGACGGGCCCGATACGAGCACCAGGTTGGTCGGCATGCCTGCAGACCATCGCTCGGCCTGCACTGCGGCGTGCAGGTCCGAATGCAGGGTATCGGCATGGACCAGTGCAACGTGCAGCGGCGGCACCAGCGAGACCGTGCGCGGCGTGCCCGCGTCGGGTGCCAACACCAGCGTGCCGGTGGCGGCGATGCCGGAACGGGCCACCGTGAAGCCGGCATCCACGGTGTCGAACAGCTCGGCTTTCCAATCTTCCAGCGGACGCGCGTAAGGTATCGCCTGCACCGAGGCCGGCAGCGCTTGCACCAAGGCGGCGCCTGCCGCGCCGGCAGGATCCAGGAGCAGGCGTTGCACACCAGCCGCGTGCAACTGCTGCGCCAGCAGTGCCGGCCAGGAACCGGCATCCGCACGCCAGACTTCGGCATGGGAGGCTTCCAGTGCAGTCTGCAATGCCGTTACCAGGTCCGCCTGAGTCGTGGCAGTGGCCGGGCGCTGGGCGGCATAGTGCGCGTCGATACGGCGGCTCAACTCTGTGGCATCGTCCGCGCCGGCGGGCGTCGGGTTGGCACCGCGCAGGCGCTCGAGCATGCGCTCACGCGCACCCTGCTGCATCAAGGCCGTGCTCATCGTGCGCCCTCCTTGGCACCACCCGTGCGGCGCCACAGGAAACTTGCCAGATGCTCGACCGTCAAAGGCTTGCCCGCCTGTTGCGCCGCATGCCCGATGTTGAGCATGCAGCCGCAGTCGGCGGAGACCAGCCGATCGCAATCGGTGGCGCACGCCGAGTCAATCTTGTCCTTCACCATCGCCCCCGAGATGTCCGGGTGCTTAAGCGAGAACGTGCCGCCAAAACCGCAGCATTCGGATTCGCGTGCATGCTCCACGCGCGTCACGCCGGGCAAGGCGTCGACCAGCGCCACGCCATGGCCGCGCGTGCCCATTTCCCGGCGTGCTGCGCAAGACGTGTGCAGCACCACGCGCTCGGGCGCCTGAGCACCCGGCGACGTTTGACCGAAATCCACCTTGAGCACATGCAGCAGAAACTCGCCAAGTTCGAAGACGCGCTCAGCAAGCGCGCACGCCTTGGCCGCTCCCTCGGCATCGTCGTCGAACAGGGTGGGCCAATGATGCCGCATCATGCCCGCGCAGGAGCCCGACGGCACGATCACCGGCCAGGGCTGTGCAAACAGATCGAGCTGGGCTCGCGCGACTTCACGCGCCTCCTGTGGGTTGCCGCTGCTGTATGCCGGCTGGCCGCAGCAGCTTTGCTGGCGCGGAAAGTGAACGGTCAGCCCCTCGCGCTCCAGCAGCCGGACCGCATCGAGTCCGGCCTCCGGCACGAACAGGTCGACCAGGCAGGTCGCGAACAGGTAAACGTGCGCGGGGGCGGCGGGATAGTGCCGATCCGTCATGTCTCGCTCCACAAGGCGTTGGCGGCGCATGTGCAGCGCCGGTATGTTGCGCATGGCAGGGGCTGCCCGTGCGCGTTTTAGAGACATAATTGCTGCTCATACGCTACAGTTCAAATTGGTTGGGCCAATTCGCGCGCAACAAGGCAGGAGAGTGGATGATGACGGTCGGTACGCAGGCACGCGGGCGTGTGGAAACGATCATGCGCCGCATGGAAACTGCCCTGCTGGACGGCACCTGGACGCCCGGGACGCGCCTGCCGTCGGAGCGGCAGCTTGCCGAGCAATACGACGTCGCACGCAACACCGTGCGCGAAGCCATTCAAAGGTTGGCGGCGCGCGGCCTGTTACAGAGCCGGCGCGGCGCGGGCGTTTATGCCACGGACAAACTGCGCAGCGGTATTGCTTCGCCCTGGGGGCAACTGGTGGCGGATCACCCAGCGCTGCGCGACGACATCCTGGAATTCCGCCGCGTGCTGGAAGGCGCCACCGCCTACTTCGCAGCACTGCGCGCCGACGCGGCCGACCTGAAACGAATCCGCGCACTGCTGCGCGAACTCGAACGCGCGCGCAAGGCCGACGACAAGGCCGCCGAAGCCAGCGCCGACGCCATGCTGCACGATGCCATTGCTCAGGCCTCACACAACACGATGTTCCTGCATCTGCATACCAGCGTGATCGGCATGCTGCGCGAGCACATTGCCATCAACGGCACCGACATACGCGAACAGACCCCCGGCGCGTCCGAGCAACTACTGGTGCAGCACCTCGCGCTGGGTAAGGCGATCCTGGCGCGGCGCCCCGAAGAAGCACGCACCGCCATGCAGGCCCACATCGATTTCGTGCGCGACCATGTGGAGAGCGATGGCGATTAAAACGCGGCCTATTGGTTGGACCAGTGCGCCCAGGCTCAGGCTTTGGTTTGCCAATTGGCGCACCGCTTCTGCGCAAACGCATCGATGCCTTCGCAAGAACTCTAACCGCTGGCCTCCTTTGCTAAGAATCGCTATACATTGGGCGCTGCGGCTCAAGGTTCAGTGGACCGCGACAGTTGCATCACCCGGTCTGCGTAACGCGCGACCAGCCAGTCGACCAGTGACCAGGTGGCTCGTGGCCGGACAAATAGGTGGCGGCTCTCAGGAATCCAGCGCCATGCTGGGCAGAACTGGTCCGGTGGAGGGCAGCCCCCCCACTCCACCTGCTCGGCCTTTTGCAACGCCACCAAGCGCTTGAGTACGATACAGAAAAGGCCCAGCACCTCGTACTCGGCCAGCACCTGATTCGCCAGCGCGGAACCGGGAACTTGGCAACTCCGCATCGACAGATACTGCTGCCCAAGCCACAGACCAGAATGGCTCAAGCTCCAAGCGTGGCTCGGCACCCCGGCAAGTGGGGGCAGTCCGTACAGGACGGCGAGTTCACAATAGGCGAGCGCCACGACCTTCGCACCCGGTTGGACGCGCAGCGTCCGGTACTGCACGCTCGACTTTGTGTGGTCGCTCACCACGGAATGCTGGTCCACGCCGCACAGAGCGCGCAACTTTTCGAGCGTGCGCAGTGTCGTCTGCGTCGTCCCTTGCCGGACTGATTGCCAACTTGCCGGCGCGCCCTGTGGCCCCAGCTCGAAACGCAACACCTTGTGCGCAGCATCGGTGCCTACACCCGCATCACCCCAAACCAGATGCCGCAGCGCATGGCGATGCACGCGCGCGGCGTTCGTTGGGTGCGTCGCCGGGAACGTCAGGCTGTGCGGCTCCTTTTGCGGGTGCGACGTTTGGTCGACGGTCCGTGCGAGCCTCTTGCGATGCGGCGCAAGCACGTCGTCGGCCAGCTGCGCGTGCTTCCAACAAGCATCTTGGGTGACGGGCTTAATGAGCAAGGCCTCGCAGCTCTGACATGCATAAGGCGATCTCGCGATCTGGTGCCAACTCGGCAGGAGCGGGGCGGCACAGTAGGGACAGCGGATCTCCAGCGCATACTGATGCAGCGGACAGACCTTCAACGTGAGGTGTTGGAAGAGCACCGCGTGAAAGCCCAGCTCCAGGCACGGCAGGCAATAGCGAAGGTGCCGCCCGGGACTGAGCCCACTCTGCGCGTCGTCAAAGAGATCCAGTCCCGCGGCATACCAGAAATCCACCTCACTCAAGGCCAGGTGCTGCCGGACGGTGTCATAGCGTCGCGCTTGCAAGCGGTGGTCCGCCACCGCATTGAGAATCTTGCGCGCGCCGGGCAGCGTTCCGAGCAAGTCGGGTAGCTCGCAGATGTCCGGCTTCAGTCCCATGCAGAGCCGGCACCACCTCGCATAGAGGGACGCCTCGCCTAATAGCCCGCCCGCATGCGGCTCGCGTATGGGCGCCCCCCATTGCACGACGGGCTTTTTCATGATGCGCCTCCTGCATCGTCCTGTGGATGTGCGGCTTCGGCGTAGTACCCGATCACGCTCATGAAACCGGAGTCCCGCAAGCAGTTCAACATGAGCGCCGCCGAGGCAGCACGCGGATCCAGCCGTTGCACCACCACCCGTGAAAAGAAGGCAAGCACCGTGGAGCGCAGGTACTGCATCGGCACGAGGATTTCGCCGGTGATGTGGTGCTGCGTCGCGATGGCCAACAGCGCCTGCCCGATCTGCGGCGCCAGCTCGGACAAGCGCCAGCCCTCGGCATACGCGGCGGGCAACAGAGCCTCGGGGGGGTTCGGCCGTTCCGGCGAGAGCCGCTCGTCCATCTGCGCGAGGACCTCGGCGAGCTCCGAGCGCGCGATGCCCGTGAAGATGAATTCATGCGTATGAAAGCGCCCGTGCACCTGCTGCAGCATGTTCTCGTTCCACCTGCGTGCCATGTCCTCGAGCTCGGGTTGCCCAACCAGCAGGAAAAACGGTCGCACGCGCCGGTCTAGCAACTCGTTGGCGCAGTGGATCAGGTAGCCATAATGGTCGGCCGAGAGATGCTGCGCCTCGTCGATAATGATCACTACCCGTTTGGACGACGCTTCCGCTGCTAGATGCGCGAGACGGTCATACAGTCGCGAGCGCAAGACGGCGATATCGCGGTGCGCGACGGCAACGCAACCGGACTGCAGCATCCGCTCCTGGATAAAATCGCGCTCGCGCATGGCCCGGTTGTCGGGGATGCTCCAGATCACCACGGCGACAGGCGCCGCGATGATCGATGGCAACGTCTGGGCCAGATACCTGCACGCCGCGCTTTTGCCCAACCGGGGCTTGCCAGACACCATCGCGCCCGGCGAGTCCATGCGCAGCCATCCCGCGACGGTCTTTCCGAGCCGCTCGATCACGGGGGTCCACACAATGGCATCTTCCAGTGGAACGAGATTGCCCTGCGGATCGGGTTGCTGATTGTCGGGGTTCATGCTCACCTCCTCACGACAACACGCGGAACACGGTTGGCACTGAAGATCGGAGACGCGTCCGCACCCGGCTCGGACCCAGTGGGCGCATCGGCGCGGACAGGTCGCATGTGCGAGGTGCCACGGGTACTGCCCTCGGCCACCTCGGCGATCGGCAACGTGTCCGGCACCATGAGGCCCAAGGGCGACACACCGACACCGTGCGCTAACAGGTACTGCTCCAAGTAGGCAAGCTGCAATGCCGCGTTCCGGTCGCCCGGCGCACGCTTGCGAAGCGCGTTGAGCAGGCACTCCAGGGGCGCGTCCTCGGGGTGCTGTCCGAGCTGCCGTTCACGCTTAAGGCGGCCATAGAGCTTGCGGATTCGAATGTCGTGCGGGAACCTGCCCCAGGCACCCTGGACATGCACCGGCCCGAACTCGCTTCCGGCATCGTCGAACAGCAACACCGTACGCATGTCCCCGAAATCGGGGCGTACCCACATCCGCTTACCCGTGAGGCCGATACAACGCCGCAACTGATTGCTGCTGTAACGTTGATACATGTAGTTGATGTACGGGCAGCGGCCAGATCGCAGATCAGCGTGGACCGGCACCGGGACAGGCTTGTTGAAAAAATGGGGCCGGCGCAGATGCGCGGGCAAATAAGTGGGAGCGAGCGCGCGGCTTGCCAGGCTACGGCGCAAACGCTCCAGCGGCGCAATGTAATGCGAAGCTGCGGCCGGGCTCACATTGGCGTTGGCGCAGTAGCAATCGATGGCCGCCGCCAAGAGTGTGACGGACACGCGACGCCCACCTTTGTCCCTTAAGGGGTCGCCTGGTCCCGATCCGGTCGTGCCTGGCACCTGATGCAGAAACTGTCGTGCTTGGACCGCAAAATCCGCTTCGATATGGGGCCGCTCGAGAGGCGTACCGGGACGGCCCAGCTTGGCCTTAGCGCCCCACAGACTGCTGATGAGATGCTGCACGTGATCGGATAGATGCGCCAGCGCATTGTCGAGATAGACCGTCTGCGGCACCGCGAAGCGCAATTCGGGAATTTCGGCGGCCGGGAACCCTGCCCCCGGCAAGAGGCCCGTGTTCCGCACCTCTTCACTGAGCACCACACCCGATACCGGATCCCACAGGAGCATGGCGACGTCTTCGGCAGACGCCTGCGGCGCCAAGACCAGACGGTTCGCAAGCTTTGCACCGGTGGCCACGTCGATCACCCGTAGTGCGAACGCGCGGCGCAGCGCCACTTCCTCCCAGTCGCCGGCGGCATTGGGAATCTCGTACACGCCCTCCACGTCGATCGTGACCTCGTCCAGTTCCCACGCTTCATAGGGCAAGGGCAGCCGCTTCGCCTGCCCATCGCCCGATTGGAACGCGTACTTCTTTGCGGCGTCCTCGCCATACTCATGCGCGACCCAAGCAGCTCCCTCATGCGGAATTAACGCTTCTCGCATCCATTTCCGCAGCCCCCATACCGCCTTGCTCTGCTGCTTGAGCGGATAGGCATTCTCGGCAATCCCCGCTTCCTTACAGATGCGCAGGAACGCACGGTGCGCACCCCGAAACGCGAGGCGCTTGGGCCCAGCGCTCTTGACACCCTTGCGGCTCAATTCCTTGATGAGCCGGGTTTCGATCTCCGGGTGATCGCGCAGGAACTTCCGGAACATCCCCTGGTAGCCGGCGTGGTCATTGTCGTGCTCGGTGAGCGCCTTGCATCGCTGTAGCGTGTTGACCCGCGCCCCGTCCACGCACGCGCGCAGCCCCCAGATGCGTCCGTCGGGGGCAGCCTGCAGGCAGCGTTCGACGATGGCCAGGAAGCGCCGTTTGGACAGGCCCGTGGCCGCCTGCACGTCGGCCAGCGGCCGACGCTCGAGGTACAACTGAATCCCCGTACAGAGCCGCCGATAGCGTGACCGGTTCTTTTGGCCCTTGAGAAGCGACTCGTCTGCGCTGGGCCATGTGTCGATCGCGCGATAACATTCCGGAATGCGATTCCACCCACGGTTGGGGTAGTCCGAGCGATGTTCGTTTGTCATTCGATACTCCTGGAGTGTGAGGCCGCGCCACATCGTGCCGGAGCGGCCCGGAAGCGACGTTTCGATGCCTTGCAATCTCGGCGAAGGCTTGGCCTGGATGCGCACCGAGTCGGGACGCTCGCGCACGGCCGGCCCTCCTAGCGCCGACGTACCAGCGTGTTCTCTCCATACGGCGCGGCTGATAACTCAAGACTGAGCTCGCCGGCTGCATGCAAGCGCAGCAGCGTGGCGTCCAGCAGGCTCTGCGGCACGTGCGGCCCCATGCGCTTTCGTAGGTGCCCCCGGGTGGTCGAGTCCGCCGCGCGCAGGCTGTCGTGGACGAGGCGTTCAATCGCCGGGGCGCGATCGTCGGCATTTAGCGTCGTGCACTGCCGCAACCTGTCCAGATTGCTGAGCAACACGGGATCCGCGCGGATCTCGGCGCGCGTGCGCGCTGCCCATTGCAGGTCATGCGCCTTGGCCACCAAAGCGAGCCGTTGGACGCGCTTCTCGTTGGCTGGGGTGGATGCGGCCATCACGATCTGGATTTGCTCCGAGTGGTCCGTGACCACCAGATCGGGCCGCACGCTGAAGCGATGGCCAAGGTGCATGCAGTACAGGCGAAGCCCACCCACCTGCAGGCGCCGAACGCCGGGCTGCGCCCAGTACAGCAGCCAATTCTCGTAGTGCAGCTCGGTGGGAAAGGCAATCGGCTCGCGCCTGAGTGGGTCAATGCAGCGCAGGACCCCGCCATTGAATTCACGGTAGCGGCGATGAAGCCCGCCATACCGGTGCTCGCGAAAGGACCACATACGGCCTCCTGAAGGTCGCTGGATGGACACAGCCCGAGAGCACTGCGCGTCGAGCAAGCGGCGGGTACGACGAGGCGCCTGCATCACTTTGGAGCGCACGCGCAAGCCGATACCGCCGCGAACAGGGAGCAACTTGTCGGACTGCGGGGACGAGGGATGTGGGGAACGCGACAGGGCACGCCAGCTTGACAGGTGGCGCAAAGAGGCAGAGACTTGGTTTCAGTTCGCGTAGTTCGATGACGAGCGACCTAGTCTCAAGAACGCCTCAGTGTTTGCCGCACTGGGGCGTTTTTCTTTTCCTACCGCTGCCCGTTGTTCAACATGGCGGCATGGTCATCTCCTTGAATTCAACCTCCGGGCGCCTCGCTGCGGTCAGCGGCCGCCAGGTTTGCGAGCCAGTCCACCACGTCGAGCGTCTTGGCGTACCGCCCCCTTCGATGTTCCAGCGTGAACGTTTTTATCGGCACCGATCCGGCACGGACTGCACGGCGGAACGCTTGGGCTGACGTGTAGCCAAGCGCCGCCCATAGGCTGCGCCCACACATGAGTGGTCCGTGTTGCTCGAGCAGGTACGAAGCAACGCGTCTGTCCGTCTGCCGTTCTGAATTCGCCATGGCGTTGCCCGTCGAACGTGAAGGCTTCTATGCGATCGCATCTGATCGCCAACATGCTTGTAGCGGATCCGCCAATCAAGGCACACTTGATGACAGCAATTGTCCCTAGACACGGGGAGAAAGAAGGTGTACGCGTTCAACCCCGTCGAATGCGATCCGCTATCGGGTTGCTTTATCGAGCTCAGCCGTGCCGGTCTGCCTGGATGGCGGTCCGCGTACCGCGGTAATGTCCACTTACGGGCTTACCAAAGCCGGCTGGTCTTCGATATTGCACGCCGAGTGCTCAACGCACCCACGGGCTATCGAATCGAGAAAACGCTGATGGGGGACGCTTTCGCGACAGATGCGCCCACGCGCTGGTGGGAACGGCTCGGGCACCGTAAATTGGATTTGCCGCGCGCCCTGGCACGCGATGACCGCACGGCAACAATGTGGATGGACCGGCTCGCACGCCACACAGACGCGGCACATCGCGCTCTCGCGATGCCGATCTGGTCGCTCTCTCAGACAGATCGCGCCTCCGTCAACGCGGTCATGTCATGGCGTCAAGCGGTGGAACAGCTTGGGGTCAGCATTCCCTCTCCGCCAACACGGTCCAAAAGAAGCGTCAAGCAATACGTCGACGCGCTGTACCACCCCGTCAGCTCGCGTGAGACGTGCTGGGCTGGACTGAATGTGGCAGTGTTCTGCCTGCGCCTTGCTCAAGCCAAGGGGGACTTGAGCCACTACGCACTCACCTACGAAACCCTGATATCCGATGAATGGAAGTTCGCAATTTCTAGCCAAGCTGCAGAATTGAGAAATGTTTGGCGAAACTTGAGAACCTTCTATGACGAATGGTTCTCCACGCTAGCTGTGTCGGTGACAGATCAGACGGACTGGCGCGAACTGCTCGACGAGCTCGAGGCACACGGCTTGTCGTATGAAGTGCAAGACGGAACTCGCGCCGACGACGAGCGCTACGCCCTTGCCGAATCGATAGCCCCCTCGGGGGACGCTGCAAAGCAGGATCTGCAACTCATCTTCGTCCGGCGCAAGAACGAAGGATGACCCCGCACGTGGGTCGCCCAAGACAACTCTTCAAGACCGCAGCCCCCCGTCAAGGTCGTGATGAAAAGGTGCTCAGCTGTACCCTGCACTGGCGAAGAACGGACCAACAATGCTGACAATGGCCGTCAATTCCTGATGATTGCTCAGTTTGGCTAACGAATGCTCCGAATTGCTTCCGGGTCGGAAGGCAAGCAAACATGATCACTTTCTGAGGAGACCACGAAGAATCAATGAGTTAGAGAGCGCGCATGGTGAACGGATTTGCTATCGTCAACCAGATGCTTAACAGGCGGCGATAAAGGGGTTGGTGCACGTCGAGGCCAACCGCTCAAGCCTTGGGAATGTGGATGCGCGCTGTTCCGATGGTCGAGCCTTGGTGCTCCCGCATTGTGCCCGGCGACTGCTACAAGGCCTGGCAGACTTGGGATTGGGGTCCGGGGAACAATGGCACCGCCATAGGCACCTAGAATCCATGGAGTTCGCCATCCGGAGTCCCTATGGCATTACCCACGCAGACCGCACCCCGCCAATATGCGGTGGCCATCCGGGACACGGAGTTGTACCTTGCGCTCCGAATTACGCGTTCCGCCAGTGGTGTCTATGTCATCTTTCCGCGTCCCCAAAATCCTATTGGCGGGACGAAACGGAACCCACACGCCAGCTATCACCGGGACGGGAGGCGGCATCAAAAGAGCTGGGGCATGCCTTGGTTCAAGGCGCAACGACAGCCGCTGGACAAACACTTCCGCGGCAGCGAGACAGTTGTCGCCACTGCGCTGCAGCCCAGCCGCCCGCAAGACCCTCACTGCGACCCGAAGGATTTCTCCGCCGTCCTGGAAATCCCGCTCACTGACATCCGTCCCGACGGCAGCACGTCGGTTTCAGTCGACCTAGCCGAGCCCGGGGTGTCGCCAACTTCCTTGCTACCCGGCGCCGTGATCGTACGGCAACAGGCCTACGCCGATGGCTGGTTCCCCTGCCTAGTGGTGACCATCTATGACTCCCCCACTTCTCCGCGAGGGGTCTAACCAAGATAAGGTGAGATTGCGCACTTCAGTCCCGAGGCGGTTGGCCCTTTCATTGCTCCCCGCCCCCGGGCTTGTCACGCTTCGATCAGGAATCGATCGCGATTCTTGCCAATCCATGCAGGCGCCCTGCCGCGGCCCGACCAGGTAGCGCCCGTCTTCGGGTCCCGATACTTGGGCGGCACGATCGATTTGGCTTGTACACTCTTGCCGGCGCGCGCCTTGAGGCCGATATCTGCTGCGGTCAGACCGTACGCTTCCACGATCTCGCGAGCCCGCGCAATCGCCGCTGCTTTTTCGGCAAGGTGTGCCGCCTCGATCTGCAAATCCAACTTAGCTTTTTGCGCCAGAAGCTGTTTGTACGTTGCCACGAAACCCCCGTTTTATGTGAGCGGCAAGGATAGCCGATGTAGTCCGCACCCGGCGTAGAACGCGCGCACTCTCCACATACACCGCTACTCGATCACAGGGGCTGAACGCTTTTCAGTCACGGTAGGCTGGGAACAACACCTGATGGGCAAGTTGGTTGGTAACGACAAGGTTCACGCCACAGACCGTACCGTTGTCTCGCAATCCGCGGAGGCGCTCAAACGTCGCATGCGCGGCATCTGAAATACCTCTCGGATCGCACAGCCAATCCTTGATGTACCTCATGCAAAAGCCGGCAATGACGTCCGCCAACTGGAGACCAATCGAGTCGTGGGATTTCGCGAAAGTCAGTGGCGCCGCCGCGCTGAATTTGTAGTCGGCGTGCGGTGTAAAGAAGTTGACCGCATGCTCGCCGAGAGCTTCGGCCGCTTGCTTGTTGTTGGTCAGAATCTGGTCGTATTGGAGCTGCTCGTCGTGCACCAACTCGATCGCCGATAGGTCGCGTTTGTAGTGCCGATTGATCCGAGCGTAGATGTTCGTGAGCGAGGACAGATTCGGCAGCATCGAAACGGGCTTCCCGCGCTTGCCCGTGTCCGGCGAAGGCAAGAAACGCGCGTACGCAGTAGGAACCTTGTCGGCCAGCATCTCGTCGTAATCGCTCAACGATAGACACGTCATCTCACGGCACGCCACAGCGACCTCGCTCGCAGGAAACCGATCCAAGAACTCCAGCAAGGCGCCAAATGACGATCGAAGCGCTGCATCGGACGGGGCCTGGCAAGCGGCGATGAACGCGTCGAACACTTCCGCCGGCGTGAAGTGATAGAGAAAATCCGCAAATGCATTCTGAACAAAGTGCGCCTGCGGACTTCCCAAGATACCCGTGCTCGGCGGGAGCACATGGCTGCTAACCATGTTCATCACCACATAGAATCTCTTGTCGACGACTTCAATGAAGCACGGTGGGGCTCGATCACAAATGGCGTCGACCAGGTCACGGACAAACTCGGGCTTGCCGGTCAACGATTTGGACTTCAACTCGCCAGCCGGAATGCGGTGCGCGGACCTGATCTCCTCGACTACCGCCGCGGTCGCATCCTGGTCGTGGAGGCCGATGGCGGCAAGCGCAAAGGTTGGTTGGCCATCGAAGTCGTATGCCTTGCCGGTGCTGGTTTCGCCACCGGTGTTTCCACTCTCATCGAAGAAGAATTTCATGGTCACCCTGCTGGCCATTGGATTGGATTGACGCCAAGCGCCACAGCCGTCGAGAACTGAAGTGGCTTGCATTTCACGCAGATTCTTGCTTGAAATAGCTGCAACCGACGGGACTCGCGTGCTTAGATTAACTGCAACCGAGCTTGTATTCGACGGCCGATGTCTGCAATCCCGTCACCCCGTGCTTGTATTGGTTGCAGCTGACGGGCGCTGTCCAGCTATGCGGCTCGCGGCCTGCCCCGAGTGCGAGCCGGCAGGTGACTATCAAACCTTCGTTTGTTGGATGACCGCTCATATCCCTGCCTACGCGAGGCCCTACAATGGACGTTGCATTCTTCCTGAAACAACGGGTTGGCTTCATACGCCAGCTTTACCGCGATTCGACGTCGCCTTTCGTCGAGCGCATGCGGTTGATCGAGGAGGAGCAGCCGCCCTACGTACCGCCGCATAGCGAAAATTCGGAGCCGGCGTTTCTGTCGGACTGGATCGATGCGTCAGATTCCGTCCAGGTACTCTGCCATGCGTGCGTGTCCATGCTGGCCGGCGCGCTCCGTGTCTACTTTGAAACTTGGGAACGCGCAGCCCATATCAACGTCGACCAAGATGTGCGGAAACGCGTGTTCAAACACGGATGGCTCCGAGGGTACGAGGCTGTTTTCGCGGAGCACCTGGGCGTGAAGTTCTTGGACAGCGGCGCAGACTTGGATCTGCTTGAGCAGGTCATCCTGGCGCGGAACCGCTCACAGCACCCAGGGAGCCTGACGCGTGTCAGGCCGACGCACGCGCCGATTGAACTCACAAAGCACCGCAGTTTGTTTTTCCTGGACGGGGTTCTAAGCCGGAACCGCCGAAAATTCCGTCAGCCGATCAACGTGGCTTGTCCCGCGCCCGGTCGATGGGGTAGACCCAACAGTCGTGTCACTAGCCGCCATTTCGATCACGGCAATGCCAGCCGGACGTCACGTCCAGATTGTTCCGGTCTGGATGAGGCCGACTGACGTCTCGGATGACGGGTGGCATACAACTGCTGTGAGTCCTGCAGGGGGCGGCGCGCGTCAAGGTAGTTGTCGCCTGAGTCACGCAGCCTTGAGCTGAGTATGTTGAACGCAGGCAGCCATCTTGACCACCTCGTCTCGTTCCGGATTGAGGGTCACCATGTCGATGAGCGACCAGTCTCTGGTGGCGCCCGACCAGCGCGCCGGGTGGCGCTCTTGGGCCTGGAGATAGAGCGTGTGCCGTGCCGCCAAGATGGCTTGATCTTGCCCGGTGTGGCGCTGCTGCGGGCTCACATAGCGGATGCCGCTGTGGCGGTGCTCGACGTTGTACCAACGTACGAACCCAGCGGCCCAGGCGCGGGCATCGTCCAGCGTCTCAAAGCCCTGAGCCGGGAACTCCGGGCGGTACTTGGCCGTGCGGAACAACGACTCTGCAAACGCGTTGTCATCGCTGACACGAGGCCGCGAGTAGGAGGGCTTGATGCCCAGCCAGTTGAGCATGGCCAGCACCGTGGTGGCCTTGAGCGTGGAGCCGTTGTCGCCATGCAGCACGGGCTTGGGTGTCATCGCCGCGATGCCCTCAGCCAGCGCGGTGCGGCGCACCAGGTGCACGGCGTGGTCGGAGTCGTCGCTGTCGTGCACCTCGGCACCCACGATCTTGCGGCTGTACAGGTCCAGGATCAGGTACAGGTGGAACCAGCGGCCCATCACCCTGGCGGGCAGGTAGGTCATGTCCCAGCACCAGACCTGGCCTGGGGCGGTGGCGATGTGGGTGGTGGGCGGCTTTGTTGCCCTGGGCGCCTTGGCACGTCCTCGGCGCTTGTTCTGCCCGGCGGCCTTGAGCACACGCGCCATGCTGGACTCGCTGCCCAGGTACACGCCCTCGTCGGCCAGCATGGGCACGATGCGCGCCGGTGGCGCGCAAGCAAAGCGCGGCTCGTTGGCCACCGCCAGCAGCGCCGCGCGCTCGGCCGCACTCAGGGCATGGCTGGGCATCGGGCGCACGGCGCTGGGTCTGCCATCGCCCGCTGTGAGGCCCGAGCGGGCCTTCCAGCGCTGCAGGGTGCGCACGTCGATGCCAGCGACATCGCAGGCCGGCTGCAGCCGCGCTCCTGCGGCATGGGCCGTGTCGATGTCTTGGGCCAGGGCTTGGCGATCTTCGAGGCCGATCATTCGTCCTCGCCCCTGTTGAAGATCGCCGAGACTTTTTTTGACAGCACCAGCAACGCGGCTGTCTCGGCCAGTGCCCGGTCCTTGCGCAGTAGATCGCGTTCGAGTTCCTTGATGCGTTTGCGATCAGCGCGTGTGGCTTGCGCACTGGCAGGCGCATCCTGCGGGTCGACCAGTGCGGTGGTGCAACTCACCCGCCATTTGTCCAGATCAGGCGGGTACACACCATGCTCGCGGCACCAGGCGCTTTTGCTCGCCTCGTTCATCGCCGCCGTGGTGATCACGGCCTCAAGCCGGGCGCCCGCAATCCCGG
>JBBIGB010212594.1:0-10110 GCA_037577075.1 Alestopetersius hilgendorfi
CTCTCTCTCTCTCTCTCTCTCTCTCTCTCTCTCTCTCTCTCTCTCTCTCTCTCTCTCTCTCTCTCCCTCTCTCTCCCGCTCTCTCTCGTTCTCTCTCTCCTGTCCATGCCTTTGCTGAAGGCCAGGCCGCTCTGATTAATTGACAGCAGTGTTGGGTTGGGGCTAAGTGTACCTAATAGCGTTTTGAATAATTTAAACTGTGGAACAGATGGACGGGCCTCACCTCACCCCCAGCTCACAGCCCAGTCCACACGGACCACACTGAGCATGCTCAGACTGGACTTCACTCCGGACAGCAATTGTGGGGGGGGAGGTGGAGGAAGCCGGAATATAAAATGGGCTTGGATTACTGCAGCTGGAGGGTGTGTATGTTAAAGCAAAATCTAGGACACTAGACTAGTGGGACACCACCACTAGTGGACAATATTTAAGAAATAGAATACTGTTTATAATCTCTGACATCACCTGGACTATGATTCAGTCACAGTACATCCTCACAGTTGTGATTATTGGTGAGAGTGTGCAACCTTCAGTTTTTTACTGCTATTATACAGCAGTTCTAAACAGCAAAGAAAACAGTAAAGCAAACAAGCCCCCAGTTTTGTATCAGGTCTGCTTTAATGTCGACAGAAGTTCTCTAATGTGATTATGTTCTGTTCCTAGTCTGAACTACCACTTGTTTTTATAAATAATTAATAATGGATCTATGATGTGATGATGTGACTAATCATACCATTATACCCTCTTTGAATCCTCTCTCCTCGCACTAAATTAAATGGACAATGAAACCGAATTCATGATGGTTCTAGTCTACTTGAACATCCTGCAACAGTTAAGACCTACTTCACCAAGCTGCAATTCAATTACATGGTTAAAGCATGGCTATCGGTGGTGTGTGGTGTATGTGACAGTGATGTTTGGTTGATAATAATTGTATTATGTGTAGAATAAAGACATTTGGTTGGAGAATGGCGGTGTTTGTTTAGAGTATGGTGATGTTTGGTTGAAGAATGGTGGATTTTGGTTTGAGAATTATAGTGTTTGGTTGGGGGATGGTAATATATGGTAGAAGAATGGTGATATTTGGTTGGAGAATGGTGATATATGGTAAAAGAATGGTGATATTTGGTTGGAGAATGGGGGTGTTTGCTTGGAATTATTGTGTTTAGTTGGCAAATGATTGTGTTTAGAGGGAACATGTATTTAGTTAGAGAATGTTTGTGTTTAGTGGAAACTGGGGGATGTTTGATGCACTGTGATGGCATTTGGTGAGGAATGATGGGTCAATGTGCCATGGACTTCACCAAGATTCCTAAAGCTCCTCAAGAGTAAAGTCGGTGTGCCCATCTAATGGTTGGTGCATCTAACTGAAGTCATGGTTTTGGGGTTCTTTTTGGAAAATGAAAACCATCCCTGGTTGTGTGTCGTGAATGTTTAATCCAGGCATGTCTTTCGTGCCTGGCTTAGCCTCTGGACCACCTCCAGCACCACTTTAACTTCTTAAACAGTCCGTCCTGAACAGTCCTTATCTTAAATCTCTGCAGACTCCTCTGTGATAGCTCCTCTGTCTGAGCACAAAGCCATTCTCCTTCAGACTCCAGCTGGTGATTAAACTGAGTGCTCCACACACTGTCAGCACCGATAAAGAGGCCACTGGCCCCCTGGAAAGGCCAGCACTCTGTCAAGGCCTTCGATAGATAGCTGTGCTCTCCAGGAGCACCGGCCTGCTAAAGCAGTAGAACAGAATTCAAGAGGACAATGATGTTCCACTGGAAGCTTCAGATTCCATTAAAGAGGCCAGATCTGAGTCAGAAATAGGATAAATTGCATCTGTGGCCCTAAATTGTTTGTATGCTGTGGTTAAATATTCTGTTATTGCACTTAAATGTACGTGCTTATAAACTGATAATCCTATCAATATAAATTTTATTCCCTTGTTTTAATAATTTACTATAATAAAAAATAAACTTAAACTGCTATAACTCAATGTATATGTTTAAAGGGAGGTGGTAGGGTCATTTTCTAAAACACATCACAATAAATCTTGGTCAGTTGATCACTGTCTTTCTTACAGACATTTAAAATATTAATAATATACATGTAAAATATTACATTTAAATATGCAAATAAGACTGTATCTACTTAACTATTCATACAAAATTCTAGCCTTTGGGTGAATAGAAATAAGTACATTTTTTTAGTGTTAGATATAAAAATGCAAATACAATAGTGTTCTTTACCCTTCTATAATATAGTGCTAGCTTAATAACATATAGTAAAATTAATCAATTTATTATTTGTATGTAATACTATATACATTTACTATGTAATACTTGGTTGATATAAAACATTTAAATGTACAATTTATTGCCGTATTCTTTTGTAGTGGTCCACAGTGCCCAACACTTGGTAGCAAACTGGATGACCCATGCAGTGGCTCTATAAACCCATAATACTCTGCACGCGGCCTCAATCAATCACAAAGTTGAGAAGGTTCAGTGACGGGCGCAGGGAGCCCATTGATTGGCTGGAAGATAGATGCTGCCGTCCTAGAATGTTCCTCGTCAGGGAAACGGGGTCTAATTACTTTAAAGCAGTAAATGGACTCCCAGCACTAGGATGCGTCCGATGCTAAATTGTGTTACGTGCTGCATATTTAGCATGTATCATCGTAGCGATCGTTTGTGGCTCGGACCTAAAGAGGGCTAATGGGTTTTTGACAGAGTGCCTGATCCACTCCCACTGCTCTCTGCCTGGCCATAATCATCTGCTGTTTGGAGCTCCATTTTATTTACGATTTTCCATTATGTCTCCACTCCAGAGGTTTACTTCATGCGTCCGGCCTTCTCTTTTGTTTTAAATTAGCCTGGTTTGAGATGAAAAGGGTTATTATGGCTCCAAACTGAAAGTAAAAAAATAACCTTATTCTCATTTTGTAACTGAAAGATCTAAAAAGAAAAGACATGACAATAACTCTTGAAATGTTTTGATGTTTAATGTTGGCCCTGTCTCCAAAGACTGTGTACTATATTTTCTTTATTTTCTTTCATTCTGTCATTATGTTGTTAAACAGATTATGATTCTTATTTTGTTATTATTATTATTATTATTAATAAATATTTTCATTCCTTTTTTTCAGGAGTGTTGTTGTGGCACCCAAGAAAGTGGGCGGAGCTCCATCACCTGTTTCTGGCCCCACCTCCTCCTCGGCTGCTGTCCAATCAGTCGGCACTGTGTCCACAGGTGGAACGCCAGTGAACAGTGTGGCAGTAGTGTCTTCAGGTGACTCCGCCCAGAGCGCGCCTGCAGAATCTGCTACAGGTGGGAGTGTGTGTGTGTGCGAGCATGTGTGTGTGTGTGTTAGTTAGAAAGAGCATACTAATATGTAACAAAATTATTTTTATGTACTGATACTAAAGAGACAAATTTTGAAGAAGATATTTTTTGACAAAAAATATCTAATGTTTAGATTATTAACATCATATTAGTATATAATATTTTTATTTATATGATATATGCCGGAGGAAAATGAGCTGTAATGTTTCAACAAACGTGCCACAACACAAAAAACAACAAAAAAATAGTTTAATGTCTAAAATGTAATGTCTGTCGTGTGATTAGGACACATTATAACTGAGAGATAAAACAATGAAGGTTTGAAACATTCCTGAATTTTGTGTCTCTGTTGGTTCTTAATTTAACCAGCATGTAAACATATGATGTTAGTGTAGGTGTTGGGATATAAACTGAAGTGCTTCAGTCTCTCATTAGATTGAATTGATTTGTGCCTGCTCTCTGGAAAGATCAGCCTCAGCAGCAGATACAGAACAACACATTTGTGTATGGAGCCTGGAGAAGCTAATTAGTAGAGGATGGTGTTTGGTTAGATCACTTATTTGCACATATCCGCATATCAGTACTGCAAATTCAACTATCATGACATAACATTGTATAATTTTCAGGGTTTTGCTTTGTTTCAAGCTGAATCTTCTCGCCTTTGTTCTTTTTGTGCTCGGCCCACACTCCTGAGAGGGTACACCTAACCCATTCAGCCCCCCCCCCCCCTCCCCTCGTCTCATGATCTCTCCCTGTGTGTATGTGTGTGTGTGTGTGTGTGTGTGTGAGTGAGAGAAAGAGAGAGAGAAAGAGAGAGGGAGAGAGAGAGAGAGAGAGAGAGAGAGAGAGAGAGAGCAAGCAGGGCAGGCCCCAACTGAATAGAGATAAGTTAATTTACTCAGGGCCGTTTGAAGTGGCTACTTCATCTCCACGCTGGAGTCTCTCTGCAGGAACACATGTTGGAGCTTTAAAACGAGCTGCTGTCCTGCAGCCCGGAAAATTCCACACCACCGCCTGTCATTCTGGAGAGTTATCACTGCTCTGAGACACAGCGTGTGTGTGTGCTTGACATAGGATCTTGCTTTCTGTATATTCTATTTGTGTGTGTGTGTGTGTGTGTGTGTGTGTGTGTGTGTGTGTGTGTGTGTGTATGTACAAAAACATGCGTATATAGACGCACGTGTTCCTACATGCACATACTCACGTTTAAATACAAGCACATATGAGTGTGTGTTTAAACATATACATATTTAGAGAGCGATATTTTATTTCAAAACACTTTCATCAACGTGCAACAAAGCTAAAATGAGAACAATCTGCTGCTTCTGTTGGTCCAGGTCTTTTCACCAGCTTACAGGTTTTGTGTAGAGTTCTGCTCATATTTGAGTGATGTTTTGGGATATTTCGAGCATATTTAAAGTCATTTTGACTATTTCTGTTTGACCCATTCACCACAATATTTAAACTCTTCTTTTAAAGTGATTATGTAGATGTATGAAGTTCTTTCTTTGTCGTACCGCAACAGAACTGTGTTAATAATGTGTCATGGTATTTTAGTGAATCAGTGTGTTTTGTGTATGATAAGGAGTTTGTGTGGAGGCATGCAGCAACACATCCACACATAAGGCCAAAGGTGTGTGTGTGTGGGTGTGTAATGAGTGTGTTCTTCTCTGGGTTCCTCACAGGCGGAGCAGCAGCGAACCTGCCATCTGTCCCTGCTCTGTCCCCAACGACCCACAGCTCTGCCCCCAACATGAGGTAATACATCACTGAGAAACAGGGAGAGAGGAGGGGGGATATGAGGGGTGTGAAGGGGGGGGGGGGTTATGCCAATTATTGGATTTATTGGATTTATTTATTTATTTAATTAATTTGTGTTTATTTTTTAGTAAATTCCCTCAACCTTTTATTTATGTTACAATGAAGTCCCAGGCTAATTTAAACATTTTTGTTCATGTGTTTGTTGTTTGGCTGTCTGGATGGTTGGTTTCTTGGATTGAACTGATTTTCAGTCCACTCTTGTATTTTCCCCCTCATGAATTGGTTTTGCTGCAGTTTTTGTATAATTACAATGTTCAGAAAAAGCAGAACAAGTCAATTTACATCAATGAGTAATAAAATTAATGTGATTGGATGAACAGTCACATATTGTTTTATGTTTCTATCTTTCTCTCTCTCAGTATCTCAGAAAGGTTAGAGCATGCTCTGGAGAAGGCTGCTCCATTACTAAGGGAAATCTTTGTGGACTTTGCTCCATTCCTCTCTCGAACCTTATTGGGGAGCCATGGCCAGGAGCTGCTCATTGAGGGAACCAGTATGTATCACACACACACACACACACACACACACACACACACACACACACACACACACACATGCTGAAAGTGCAGCCCTCAGAGTATGTCATTTATGTGCTTTTCAGATTTCATATACATCCCTTCTGGTTGTTGTCCATGTTTCCTCTTTTCCCTTTTGTCCCTTTACTGACAGACATACCTGGATTAAACGTTTCCAGAGAGATTTTTCTGTCAAAACAATTCTCACTGGAGTGCTCCATCAATTAATGACATCATTCTCCACCCAGACTTCACCGTTTTTAACCAAGCCGCCACCAGTTTTCACCAAAATGCCCCATCTGCCAATAAGTCATTATGTACTGCAACAATAGACATGGAGATTTTTTTGTTCCCCCAATTTTCTCCTCAATTTTGTCACGTCTAGTTCTATATGTTAGTTAGGCCATGCATAAACCTCACTGGAAGGATGAAGGCTAGCTTGTGCTTCCTCTGAGACGTGAAGTGGTGAAATGTGTTCTACCATACACAGCACATGTATTACCATTGCTCTGTCGTAGTGTAGTAATGAGCAGCTAGTTAATTAATTGTTTTTTGGATTGATTAGGCTTATTGAAGACACGTAAAATACACATGGTGCTTTGTAAAATACTTAATTCATTAATTAATTATAGTTACTCAATACCTGCCGTGGCCAAACTCAATAAAATAATCCTAGTAATAGTAAAAGCTGTAATGTCTAAATAAAAAGGTGAAAGGAAATGCAGTTTCATAACATTCAAAAAATGTGTAAAAAATGATATTAAAACATCCCTGTGTGTCTTTTAGCATATTAATATGGACAGACACCCACGTACATCCTCCTTTATGTGCTGGGTTTCCTCTGAGTGCTCCTGTTCTGTTCAGTAATAAGATCAGAGCAGTGAAAGTGCCACTGAGTGTGTTTTAACTGAGTGATGAGAACAGCACTGAGGGTTTATAGGCCTGTGGAGTCAGAGGTCAGTGTTCTGTGTTACCAATCAGAAGAGAAAAGTCGCTATAAACGAAAAGATTGTCTATAAACTCTTTTATCTCCTTCTCATCTCTTCTCTTCTCTTTTCTTCTTCTCTTTCTCTCTCTCTCTCGCGCGCTCTCTCTCGCTCGCTCCCAACTCTCTCCATATTTGATGACCCTTGGCTCCTCTTTGCTTGTGCTGTGGATCAATAGGACATATGCTCACCGCACTTTGCCCAGTGTAATACAAGGCCTAAATATGTATTAGTTTACAGTAACATCATGTTGGTTCATTAGGGCCATCAATACAGCTGCCCCCTGCAAGATGGTGCAGAATTAGGTCACCAACACATCCTACTGAATGTTCACCCTGTTAGACTGTAGCTTTGTGTAACTTTACGAGTGCACCTCTTCGGTTCATATTATAAATTAGTAGTTATAGTAAATAATGATCATAACTAGAAATTTCCAAAGCCGCGTCAGAACTGAATTACGAAGTGTTCACTGTGTAAAATTCCATATACAGTCTAGATTTAAAGGTCATAAATCAGATGTTGTCAGCATTATACATTTCACTGCAGGTTAAAATGACCTCACTGTAAAAACTCCACACATCCCAGATTCATACTTGACCACTCCACAGTTAGTGCTGTCAGGGTGTTTTCACACTTGGTCCGTTTCAGCATTTTTTGCATGTGAACATGCCAAAACGAACCCAGAGCGCTCTAAAACGAACCGTTTGGTTTGCTTCGAGTCCGCAGTGCAGTTTGGTTAACTCGCGTGTTACAAACACAAAGCGCTCCGTGTTCGCTTAGACAGTTTTCGCCCTCTAGGCTTGCCATAGGTAGATCACGTTGTACAGCCCCGGGAAAAGACAGCAGACAATAAAGAAATAAACGAATAAATACAAACGAATAAAAGCTAATAATGCGTATGAATAGAAAAAAGAACTGAGACCCCATCTGAGCTGAAGTGGACCAGAAAGAGAACCAAGCCCCCTTTCAAATGAACTCACACTGTGAACGCTTTCTGCTGGTCCACTTTTTGGAGCACTTCTAGAGGAGTTCAGTTCCCTTAAAGAGGACTATATGTGAAAACACCCTGAGACTGTAAAAAAATACACATGCTGCAGATTCATCAGAATAAAATCACTCCATAGTTATTATTGTTAGACTCTAAAAACTACACACACACCAGTCATACAGGATAATAACCTCAGTCGTTACTGTTGGGCTGTAAAAACATGCTCAAACTGCAGATTCATATTAGATTCAAATCACCTCACAGTTATTTCTGTTAGACTGTAAGAACTACACACACTGTAGATTCATACAGGTTTACCTTCACAACTACTATTTTCAAACTGTAACAACTACAAACTGCAGATTCATATTGGATTAAAAAAAACACAATTATTGGTCAGACTATAAAATCTGCACAGACATTCATTCTGGATCAGTATCATTCCACATTATTTACTAAGAATGTAAAAACTTCACACTGTTGCTGTTAGACTGTAAGATTCATACTGGATTGAAATGACTCCAAATTAGTACTCTCACGCTTCTATAAACATGCAATTCTATTTTTTTAATCTCTCTATGTCTCTCTCTCCATCTCTCTCAGGTTTGGTTTGCATGAAGTCCAGCAGCTCTGTAGTGGAACTCGTCATGCTTCTGTGCTCTCAGGCAAGTTATCGATCCTTCCATCACCACATGCTTTCATCCCTACATCTCTCGTCACTTTATATTGTTTTTTTCCCGCCGTTCCTGCTTTTTCCTCATCAGTGTAAATACGCTTTTCCTTTGCCCTTATCTGTGTGTAACACCTCTTCCCAGTGTTGACAGTGATGGTAAAATCTGGAAACTGTATCAGGTTTAAATAGCGCCGGTATGAGTTCAGGGTCAGAGGTGACACCCCTGGCCGTGCGGCCTCTGACCCAGCGTAACGGCCCGCGTGCTGCACGGAGGGAGGATAATGCAGAATTGATGTCGTTTTATTATTGATCGGACTCCTCGGGGCTTTGTGTGTGGCTGTGTTGCCAAGTTTATTTAAGGCGGTTCTGCTGTAGATCCATGAATATAAATGAAGGGTTGATGGCAGATGGATTTGTGTATGGATCAATGCTCTCACCCACACTATTATGCTGCATTGTGTGTGTTTGTGTTGATTGGCTTTATTCACATCTATGTGTGAGTAGCAAGGGGAAAGTCAAGATATAGGGGTATAGGCCTCTGAGGATATCTTTTCATTATTTCGTGTTCACCATTAGCTTCGAAATGAGTCCAGGGTCTCAGTCCTGAGGGTACATTTTGCCTTATGCACACTATGTGTGGTATATGGTAGGTTGTTAAAGAAATAAGTAGGCAACATATCAAGCATCCCCAGTGCTCCAGTGCTCCAGTGACTACAGATATGCAGGCCATCAGCCAAGACATGTTTGGAGTCAAATTTAGCTTCTTTCCTGGAGCTACAAGGCTAACATGGGTAGTAAATAACCAAAGTGTCAATCCCAAGAACTTTTCTGTACATACAGCCCCAAAACATCTCTCAACCTGTTCAAACTACATCTAGGTCTTCAATAAGGTGGAGCAGACTTGCAGTACATCTTACTGGCCACTGCTGGTGTGAATACCAGAATTGTGCCGAAGTGTGTTAATACCAGAACGTTGTACTGGAGCTGCTAAAACAGTGCTGCACAGGAGGATCCCAATGAGGACGCTCTAGTTTGAAATCTATACACAATGTATGTGACATCATTTTAGTGTTATGCAGTGACAAATTTTTATAAGACTTTATAATCGTAAAAAGTCACGTTATATTGTAGCTATATGTACTGTATATGTTATAGCTATAGGCTAGTGTTGTAGCTAGCATTATCTTACTTGCGTATGTAGCTGCTAACGTTGGCATGGTTCAGTGATGTGAGGCTGCACATTCACAGTTAAAAATAATAATCACCCCCTTTTTTCACATTTTAATTTGTCCCATGGTGCAGCCACACCTACTCAACCCCGACACACAGAAGAAAGGGGGAAAATAACATGCTCTAATGCACCTATTTGTCATTTCTGTCATGCTGTTGTGTAATGCTAATCTAATCAAAGAGGAGAATCAGGGTTCTGCTGGATTTTCCGGAGGGGGGGTGCAGCTCTGGGCCAAGCGCCGACTAAGTGCTGATTCGACTCAGACCAGGCTGCTCTGCCGCTGCTGATTACTTCAATAAATCATTTAAGGACCAAATTCTCACACAGCTGATGCAAATGTAATTTTGTTCTTTGAGGAAAGTTGGCATTTTGCTCTCACTGGGAGGGAAAGAGGGAGGACAAACTTAAATGAGCTTTGTGTTGTTTATGCTCAGAACAAACAATTATAAATGTAGTAGTTCGTTTTCAGTTAGTTTGATTTTGTTTTTCTGACCTTTACATTTCTGTTTTCATATTTATGCACCCTTGCATTTAGCTGTTTTTTTAAAGAAAGAAAATGA
>JBBIGB010213938.1:0-14431 GCA_037577075.1 Alestopetersius hilgendorfi
GAACTGCAGAGAACTGTTTATTTTTATTTTTAGGAAAAATAATTAAATCGTAATTAAACCAAAGAAAAAGACAGCCTCTCCAGAACTTTGTCTGCCGAAGCTTGTTCAGCTCCACCCCTCGATCCCCATTTTCCCCCCTTCGGATCTGCATCAATCTCATTATTAACCTTTAGTGCCCTCCGTTGACGGAAATCTGTCATAGCGACGGAGGACTTTAATCCATGAGTTGTTCTTGCTAAAGCTCTCCATCTGGAGAAAGGATCTACCTTGAGGCTGAAGGTAACAACACTGCCATTGGCCAGCCCAGCATAGAGCACTTTCCACCGGTTGTGGAGGCAGAGCACACGATCAGGAAGACTGAGTTGCTGCACACATTCTCGAGTCTGTGGGAGACACAGTCTTAGTTCTGTAACATTTCGCAAGACTGATCACATAAAACAAGCAATTCAAGCAATATTAAAAGTAAAACAGGTATCAACAACTGTAGTATATTGAAGCAAAGTAACTGGGCTGCACCTTGATGTTATAGCAGCGGATGGTCTGGTCACTGGATCCGGAATAGAGGCGCTGCTGTAAGCCTGGCCCTGATGAGACCAGCAGACAGTTCACCTTGCTACTGTGCCCCTCAAACACAGACACACACTTGCGACTCTGCAAGAAACAAGAGAGCAACATAAGTGATTTTTTTCCTTTATACCCTCAATATAGTGATGCCACTTTTTTACTAGCACACTTGCACCATGCTGTGCTGCACTGTACTGCAGAGTTACATGTTTACATTCTCAGTGGCAGTTACCTGGACTGATTTATACCATCTTATGCTATTTAGGTGCTGTTCCGATTGTTCCTCCTCGCACCTGAGCTGTACTGAAGGTCAGCTGATTGTATTAAACATTTCTGAACACATTTTGAGTGAGAGATGTTTGGCCCTTTGTGTTACCTTGACTAGGGTGAGTTGGGTAGGACTGTAGCACAAGACAGCAGAGTTAAATAATAAACCAGAAGCACACATCAGCTAAATAAGTACAGATGTTTACTTCTGGATGTATGATCAAATCTGGTGTGTAGGGGAAGCCTCTAACACACTTCAACACAAGCTACACCTTTTCACTAGGGCTGGTGTGTCCTGTGTTTTACTGGTGTTGTAATGTGCAATGTGTATCTATATTCAAGAATATTCACGAGGAATGCAATGTATGAGTGGTTGTGTTGAGGCTTACCACCAGGTCAAAGGCTCGTATGGTGCGGTCTCCAGAGCAGGTGAACAGCAGGCCGTTATGGATCTGCATACCATTCACAGCTTCCTGATGGCCCTCAAACAAGCCCTCAGAGGGCACATCCTCCTCTCCAGGGTCTGACAACGCATCTGATAAAACCACACAAAAACATACACACACTGAGTCCGTGACCATGTTCTATGGAAAGCATATTCAAAACTTTGTTGATTAACTGAGGTTAGCTGTACAAGATATCTTGTAACTATCAAAACAGAGCTTATCTGACACACCTACCGCATCTAAGGCATTCCTCTTTGAGTGAATCAAGTTTCCAACATGCTCATAAGGTTCACACCGGTTGCTCTCAGAAGAAGGATTTCTAATCTAGGAGAATATCAGCCTCTAAGAATACCTTGCCCTTAAAAAGTGATTTGGGCAGTTGGTGAACTATTTTAGTCTGCTGAAAGTGTTAGCATTCTAAATTTGGCTGTACTAGATGGCCTCAGTCGAGTCTGCCTTAGAGAGGGTTTCTTTGATAACACAAATGAACATACGTCACAGGAGAATTTATGCCATATATCTATTTCAAGCCATAAGCCAAAAATGTACTGCTTAGCAATTAAATTAATCTACTACACCACATTGTTTGAATAAATAATCTAGTGTGATCATGCAAGAAATTATTTTATGTGCATCAGATATTTTAAAAACATGACTGTTTTCATTTCCTAAAATTAAGCCAACCTCCATTTGGGTATTTGAAGTACCTACCTGAGGATGCCTTGGACTCTTTTATGACCACCTTCTTCTCACTGTTAACAAAACATAAAACCATTTCATGAACAAGAATCATGTACTTTTCTGAACTGTAGCCAATTTAGGTGGCCAAAAAAATTCACAAAAAATGGTTCCATTATTCTGCCTTTACCTGCTTACCTGATTAGTGTTTAACTATTCTACTGGAAAAAGCTTAACTTTCAGGATTGCAAGATGATGACACTGGTGTTTACTCATGATACTTTTAATTACAGCTGTAAAAAATTAGATTCCAAAGAACTACCACCAACCTTTCACAGCTCTTGACTGCATTGCTGGTGTCTATTTCACTGGTGGAGGAGACCTCATTGCAGGCAAGATTCTGAGCTCTTGTTTTCAGAGAGGCAGATTCCTTGGAGACCTGAGCAGGGCTCATGTCCTCCTGGACCCCCTCGTCTGGGTCAGATGTCTCCAGATTAACCACCTCAGTGGCCACTGCCTGGGGGAGCTCCATCATCTCCAGGTCTGAGGAGTCTGTGTCCTGGGCCTCCTTCCCAGCAGGGGCTGGTGTTGGTTCCTTTGTCAGAGGAGAATTCAGCGCTCCTGCCACCTCCATGCTCTCATCTTTTTCCACAGGAGCAGGAGGAGAGCCGCTAGGCCGCCTGCGAGTTCGGATCTTACGGACGGGTCGGGAGGACTGATCAATGTCCAGCTCGGAGTCACTGATGTCTGGCTGCTCACTCCCTTGCGCTTTCCTCAATGACCTCTTCTTCTTCAGCTTCCTCACGCGCTTTCCCACCTTCGCTTCTTGGACAGCAGAAGATGGGGAGGGCTTTGGCGAGAGGGGTTTAAGGGGGAGGCTGGCAGAAAGAGATGGAGAGGAAAGATCCAGTATTGGATCCTGAGAGGGCCGGCGAGATTCAGGGACAGGAGACATCTCTAACTTGTGGTCAGAACAGACAGTATTTAAAGACACGCTTTCATCTTCCTGCATACATTCCACATCATTCTGCCTCATTTTCGCAACATGGCTACACTGGAAAGCAGCACCTATGGCAAACAACAGGAGAGATGGGTTACTGGCTTATTATTATACATTTATATAATACAGGAGCTACAGTGAAATATTGATAAACTATTGTCAGGGCCAGTAGTGACAGCTCTGTATGAATGAATGAACATATGTGAGAAAGACTGAAGTGACACTGAAGTCTGTAACCTGTGATCGTCTCCATAGCCTAGCTAAAACATTACTACATCGAGTTTCCCCATATCAGCAGCATATGTATGCATTTTGGTAGTATGGTTTGGGAACATTTACTTCATATATCTAAAATTTGTAACTGCAAAAATATGTATATTCACACTAAATGGTTTATGATTGCTTATAGTTTTCCTGTATGGGACAATATTCAGCCTGGTAAACTGAAGTGACTGAGTGAGAATCTCAGTGACAAGGCAAGTCCTTGAGTAAAAAAGAAGCAAGACAGAGAGTGAATAAGCCAGAGCATGGTTTGCCTAAAATGGCAGACCTCTTACCTGTCTCAGTGGCAGCGGCAGTCACTTGCTCTGGTGTGGTACTATGGGGACCAGGGAGGGGGCTGTCAGCTTGTTGTCGCTCTGGGGTGAGGGCCACGGGGGACAGGCGCTCCTGTTTAATGACAACAGAAGGCGGGCTGGAGGCAGGCGATGGTGAGAGGAACGAAGAAGAAGCTGCTGGGTTGCTGGGGATAGCAGCATGTTCAGGCAGGACTGAAGAGGACAAAGATGTAGCAGCCAAGTTCTCACCATAGCTCCTTGTTCTCGGTGAAGACTCAGATTCACCTGAACAAAGAAAAAAAAAGAAAATAACTATTTCTTTATATTTATGGTCCTCGCAATCATATACCTCACAATGACTGAATATGTGGCTCCAAGAGGAAAAACTTTAAAAAGCAGAAAACCTGAAATTTTGCAATACCTTGCAAACCTTGCAGAATCTCTATACGCTTGGTCCTCAGGGAACCCATCTCTGTGGTTACCTAGGAAGAACGTATGTGACACAAAATTAGATAAGGCTAATAAAATTTTTAAATACCTTTATGGACATAAGTACTGGTGATTAATCAGGTTTACCTGCTGTTTGACCATTAGCAAGCGCTGCACTTCCATATAGGCAGACTGCAAGGCAGTTCGGGCCTGGATCAAACCGTTATCAACTTCCTGCAAAGAGCTGTTCAGCTCCTCCTCACGTAGAGAGACTGCCAGCAACTCATCTAACTGAGAGCGTTCTAAAAAGAGAGTAGATTATAGTAAAGCAATATGGCAATGACAACAACTGCAAAACCAAGAACACTTGGTTTATAAATATACACATACCTTTCTTAGGCTTGATTTTTAGCCTCTTATTTTTTCTCTCTGAATTAGGAATTTCTGGGGATATGATGTCCTAATGAAAAGAACCAAGAGAACAGTTCATTTCTAATTATCTGTTTGAATTGTTCTTGCATGATGGCAGTAGATAGATATTACCGTTATTCACTAAAACAATACATTTTCTCCTCTTGGATGGCCTACTAAACTTATTTAAGATAAAGCTAGATGTTTTCATCTGCATGAAGTTTAATGAGTAAAACATACTTTTCAGGGGCATAATATTGATGACTGATGCAAGTTATTAGTGATTAAAATGTGATATATTAAATATCAAGGACACTATGTGTTAAATTTAGTAATGGATTATACTAATATATAAATAATAGTTAAGGGGAAATTTTTAACCACTATTTCGCACTTCCACCTTTTTAATTATTTATTGAGTATAAGATTTTCACATTATTTAACCAATTTAATCTTTTGTTTATTTGGCCTCTTTCCATGCTTAATTCGACCATTATCAGGTGCCAAAATGTTGGTGTCTCTCTACTAATTACATATAATGAGGGCATGAAATGTTCACTCACCCCAACTGCTCTGCGTTTCTTTCCCCCACTCTGCCAATCATTTAGTTCAGTTCCTGACATACAGCTACTGTCTTCATCCACAGGCTCTGGGCCTAGGACAGGAACAGTTGCACTTGCTGCGTCCTTATGTGCTCTGGCCTGGCCTAGCCCATCATTAATACTCGGACCCTCACAATCACCTTCCAAGTGTGACTGAATGGCCGGAGGCCCCAGCATGGAGCCCCCCGGTTGTGCCCCCTCAACAGGGGTCTCCCTCACTGGTTCTATAGCATTGAGGAGAGAACAGGAGGCAGCAGATTTATCTGCGACCACACTGCTTTCAGACACGCTCCGCTTGAGTGAAGGTACAGATGCTTCTTTAAAGTCCAACAGAGAATCCCAGTGGAAGCCCTCACACAGGGGTGCATCCTCCTCCTCCATGTGACTTGGGCCTTCTGGCTCATTTGGTACCATCTCTATGCCAAACCTGAACAAAGACAAATACATGCTTTTCATTTAAAGTGATCACTTAAAAATCATATTTACACAAATGTAACTGGAGTTATAAGGTTAATGGAACAATATGTATATCAGCATATATATTGACAAATACAGTCACAAACAGCAATGAAAGTGCCAAGCACTACAGAACCACAAGGTACAAGACACCTGTCCACCACCAGTCTGGAAGCTCAGCAAACAGGTTTCGAGTTTGAATCTCACTTCTTATTTGGGGGCTTCCACACCTGTTTTGAAATGTCTGTGAAAAACAGTTTCTGGAAACAAAAATGCAACCAAAAATGGGAATGTTTGTGATACTTGGTCTGAAGATCTTTGGTGACAATTTTGTTAAAGACATTTCAGTAAAATCTAGTATTGTGGTTACATAAACTAGGTTGACATGATAAGTTGCAACGTTTCGGTCTTGGGATTTCCCACGATATCATCAGACATAACCAAAACACACAATTTTGCTTACTTCAGAGCACCAGTTCTCAAATGACAGAAACTGTAGCTCATGTCCTCTCATTTTCAGCTCAGTGGATTCACCATCGAAAATCACTGGAACATATCATTTGCCATAATAAAACCCTTTAAACAACTTTTGGTCAGAACCCTGTTTAGATAATACAAACCAAATTTGGTGGTAATAGCATTATTGATCTAGGTCTAGTTCATAAAAGAAGGGGAAAAAAAATTTAAAAAAATAAATGGGAGAGTTTAATCACAATTAATGCATTTGAACCAATGTGCCCCAATAGAATAAGATTACATCTCTGTGAAAAAAGCTTAAAATGTTATGACCAAACATGTACCTTGATATTATGCCTGCTGGTGGCACTAGATAGATAGATTGAATCCAAATGAAAAACAATTAAAATAGCTGCCTGCATAGATTATGAATGTGTGTCTGTTTATATATTACACAATCATAATCAATCATATATATATATATATTAGGGGGTGTAACGGTACACAGATGTCATGGTTCGGTATGTAGCTCCGTTATGGGGTTATGGTTCGGTACGGTTCATGATACAGCAAAGTTAGCAACAAAAAGTTATAAAGAATGAGGCTTGGTTTGTTTTCGTTTATTTTAAATAAACAGCAGTGTATTAACCAATAAACTCACACTCTTGCTCATATTTTCATGTATGTGTAAATGTTACACCAGTAGCTGGCACTATTGCATGACACTCTGACCCAGGTTTATGATTTACTTGCGGTTTTTGGTCCCTCTGTTATTACTTTAATCACGTCTTCTCTGTCGTACCGTGTATTCCCCGTATAGATATATATATTTATAAAGAAGAATATTCTTTATTTGCCACATGCATAGTCATACAAGTACAACACAGTGAAATTCTTTGTGGGGAGACAGAATCTTGCTCAAGGGTACCTCAGCAGTTTGAACCCCAACCTTCTGATTGCAGGGCCAACACCCTACCCACTAGGCCATCCAGCTTCCGGACCTAGTTAATGCACTAAAAATGTTTTTTTATTTTTTTTCTGGCGACATTACCAGGCTTTTTTTACATTAGTACTTATATCTGTTATGTTTGGCCGTCCTGTATTGCACCTCATTAAAAAGGTCAACTGAAGGACACTGATACATCTCTGTGCTAGCCATAATGTGATTACACAATGAATGGTATCTTTTGAAACTTACTTTTGGAAAAAGCAAGAAAAAACTAGCATTGCATGATCTATTAAAGCTCAGGTCATTATATGAACAGCTTTAAGAATAATCAATAACAGATTTTACCTTGGCAAACCTTTGCCTTGCTCCTGCTTCTTGCGGTGAACCTCTTGGTACACTTGGTCCCAGTTGACGTTCCTCCTGGAGGCAGAGGAGCTGATGAGCTGCCGCAGTGTGGGCTTGAGGCCTGCGTCCTTCTCAGTCTCACTCTTCCGTGTGCCACTGACATTCCTGATGCGTCGGGCTATGTTCAGGTTGGGCTCATGGCTGACCACCTTGCCCTTTGTGCTGATGTGCCGATTGAGGTCCCTCTTGATACAGGCAGGTAGGGCTAGTTTGCTTAGAGGAGGCACTGAGCAGCCGGCCACAGATTGGGGGTGGCTGCTGCGGGAGCCTTCGCCATCGGAGCCCAAAACCTCATCCACTGCTGGCATTGTCTGATCCTGTACAATGTCTTCCTCTCTTTCGCCAATCTCCTCCTCATCCTCACGGTCCATGGTGGAGGTGCTGACATGCAGAGATTGCAGGGAGGGGCTGGCTTCATTTGACAAGAAACCAGACCGCACAGAGACCTGACACCTGGGGGACTGCCATGCGGTGGCTCTGTCAACAAACTCTGTTATTCCTCTTCCACTTTGTTCCTCTGTTTTTCTTTTGCTCTCACATTGTTCCTTCAATTTATTCAGCTCTATACTTTCCACCAGTTGATCTTCCTCTATATGTAGCTCAGTTTCTTTGAAACAATCCCCAGAGGCAGAATTTTCTTCTGAGCTTTTATTGACCAGAAAGGTCTCCTTGGCTTTACGCAGCATTTCAGAGAGAAGTCGTTCCTCATCTTCACCGAATGAGGAGTCTCGTGGAGACTGGGAGCATGAGTGAGAATTCTTTGAAGCTTTAGAACTGACAGAGTCTTGACTTGCTGCTCGACTAAGATTGGTCACAGAACCAGTGTTAGGAGTGGCCCTTTTATCGGAATGCTTAGTGGGCCTGTTTGTTTTGTGTGTGGACAAAGATGAGGAAGAAGAGGATGCAGATGGCTGACTGTGTGTGTGATTTTTTCCTCTGTTTTTACCAGAGGCTGTGCTTTGCTTTCTCTGCTGCAGCGGCTGCTCCTTACATCGGGTTTCATGCAGACTGCTCCTCAGATCTGGTTGGGACTGCGCTGTCAAGTTTGACCTATTCACATTTAAACTTCTCTCCTTACCATTTTCCGATTCAAAATGTGTTTTCTCCGAGTGAGGCTGTGCATCGGATTGAGATGAAGAATCTCCAAGCTTGGCTGCAGGATATGGTGTCCAGCGATAGGTCTTGTCTGGCTTGGAGACTTTACCTTGGCCATGATCATTCTCTGCTCCAGACCCTTCTTGGTTTTGGTAACCCTTTTTCTGGCTCTCAAAGTTTTTGTGGGGTTTCTGATGTTGATGAATCCTAGATGGCGCCTCATGGCCAGGCTGTGTGTTACTGCCAAAATCTTTGGAGCGCTGCCAGTGGCTGTCACTGTTTCTTTCATAGTGCCCTAGATTGCCCTCTTTACTGGTCCAGGATAGCTGGTTTCTCTCCTGTGGAGGGCAACCCCTGTACGTGCCTTGTCTGCCTTCCCAGAAGTTTCCTCGATTATTCAGGCTACCGCCTCGGCCATTCATGGGTCCCCACCTTTGTAGATTAGGGGTTCCTTCAGCATGCCATGTGGCGCTCCTGTTCTGCCGGCCGTTCCAGTTGAAATGGTCAGGATTGGGCCCTCGTCGTGGTTCCTGCCAGTTCATCGCTCCTCTGTTTCTTGATGACTGGGGGAAGTTGGAGTAGTGCCAGAAGCCACCTTGCTGGTGCATCCACTGCCTTGGATCAGACCATTGTTCCTTTAAGTCCTGCCACTTCCTTATTGTGTCCTGTTCCTCTCTGACCCTTTTTGTTGCAGCTTCCTCTTGCCTGTGGGAGAACAAAATTAAGAGAACAATTGTCAAAATAATAAATACGCATCAATAAAACATCTGCACACAAAGGAAACACCTTATCAGTGCCCTGTGATCTACATATGGAAACAAGAGACAGGAGAAGGCATAGCTCTTACTAGCTCACTAGAGCTGTGAGCTGATAAATGCTACAAGTCAAAAGTTCCTTGAAGATTCCTCTGTATTTATGATGGTTGTTGGCTAAAATAAATTTCTAGATCAGCACTTCAACTACTGAAGTGATTTGCGAATACAGATCCCGTTGTATAAAAAGATGGCCTGCAGCCATCACCTAAACACTAATATTGTGTTAATATTTGCTGCTCATAGTGACCCATGACATACTAAACTACATATTTTGGCAGAGGCCACGAAACTACATCAAGAAGTCAACCCAAATAAAGAGCTGGATGTGGCTTGAGAGGGGTGAGAGATGTTTTTGGAGATATATGAGTGGAAGTGTTTGATTGACTATTGACTTCTAGTATTTGTTAGCAAGGTCAGCCTTGGCATTTCAGTTCTAAACTAAAAAAGACTACAAAAGACAAGACGGCCATGTCTTGGGTGATCGACTACATCTGGGGTAAGTGGAAAATTGTGTAAATTAGATTTTTTTTTCTAACAAAACCCTTAGAAAGACGTCCACTACAGCTGCAGCCGCCAATAACATTCAAAGGATTTCTCTCAATTAAGAGAAGTAGAAAGGTACGCAGCAACCTGACTGGCTTCTGAATAAATTAATTGCCAACAGTTTTATTAGCATTATCAATAATAATATTTATCTGTTGCTACTGCTTACAAAATGAGCAATTCAGTATATTAACACATCCTACCAAACTGAAAACTAAAGAGGCTACTCAGGACACAACTAGCACAAGATACCTTATCATCTATATAAATAGTTTCACAAGGTTATTCAGGGGCTGTCACCTTCTGGTCTGTTGGAGTTGGCCAGTGAATAGAGCTTGGTGTAAAGATGGGAGAGTGTGAGTGAGTAGTAATGCTGTTTTAGGTGTATGCTTTTTTTGGCAGAGAGCACTGTGCTTTACTGGCAACAGTTTTTGCTGCAATGCAGATATTCAATGATACAGCAGATTTGTAAATGTGGACTTTTTTTGCACTGTTGGAGGAGAGCTACTCAACTTTAGAGTGAAAATTCATAACACAGATTGACTGTACTCATTTACTTGGTGGCTTGAACATGCTAAAATTCTTCATCTCCATGAGAATTAACCACGCCTTATTACAAAGAGGCTGCAATCCTTCCATTAGAGCTAGCCAGTAGGGAGTTAAAGGGAGAATGTGTGAGTGAACATCCATGGCTGTTTTAGGATTTCTGATACATGACTCCAGTCTGCAGTTCAGTTTAATATAGACCTGACAACATGTGCAAAGGACAGAGATTAAAAAGAGGGAGGAAATACTAACAAAAAGGGTGAAGGGTCTTTTTTTTTTATTACGGTGACTGTGGCTATTTATCCTTATGATGCACAATATGAAGAGTTATCTAGAATTTATCAAGAGGCTTAGAAAACACAGGGATTAGTTATCACTACTTAGCTCTCCAACTATTTGATAGGTGCTCAGGACATTACATTAAATTTAAGTGATGGGCACAAATATCACAGATTTTTAACAGAGAAATGTAGACTACTGCAGCTAAAATGAGGAGGTGGAGGAAACTCCAAAACACCAATGACACATCAAAGTGAAAAATTCAGCATAAAGGACATGTATTAATACAAAGAAAACCCCCCTCACCTTATGAACTCCTTGCGTTTCTCAACAAGCTCAATCATCTCCTTGTCAAAGTATTCCTCATCTTGGTCATTCTTGGATGCCTGCCGTTGATGGGCCTCCACACGCTGTTTGTGAACAGGGCTAGAGATGTGCTTGGCGTATTCCGTCAGGCTCACTACCGTCACTCCGCAAACCCGGCACTCGTGCCCACAGTCCCTGGGAAGAAGAGCGGACAAGGGCTGCTCAATGCTACCCTCAGGCATAGCTAAAAAAGTGGCCGTCAAGTAGGTGCGCTCGAATTAGGCCTTGGCTTTCGTTGTCTGTAAAGCCTGGGAAAAAAAATCACGGCCTTTGATTTATTCAACTTCAAAAATGGAGGAAAAAAATCAACTCCAAAATAAACAAAGAAAAAATACAAAGCAAAACAAAAAACTTCAAATGATCAGGAGGCAAAATTACGTATTCTCGTGCTGTAAAAGTAAGAAAAAAAACTTCAAAACAAAAAACCAAGTGAAAAAATAAACAACAGGTTCTTCCTGATCTTGTGGAGGGTTTCGAGGGTTTCGGGGGCTTCGGGTTAAGCTTGGAGCGGCGTGGCACAGGATGGTGGCTCCGGCAGACGGTGGTGGGCCTGTGGCATGGTGTCTCACCAGGAGCGCCCCACAAACAGAGCCTGGAGGCTGGAGCCCTCTCTGTGGCAGCCCAGCTCTGGCGCGCTGTCAGGATGGTGTCTGCTGCGCTCTGCAGCGAGTGCTAGGCAAGCAGCCTGTTATGATCTGTAAAACTGTACTCCCCACCCTCTCTCCCTCTCACCCCCCACATTCCTCACTTCTACAGAGCTGCATCAGGGTGGGTCGCTTCAGCATTTGCTGTAATATGAGCTCGGGGCAGCTGCTTGGAGCAAACCCCCTCGCCTGAGTGGCTCTACAGAATGTCAGGCTCACAAGCTGATAGAGATGCCTTACAAGCAGATGCACTTTCTCTAAAAATCTGTGCCATGGCAGAATGCCATGGAAAAGTGCTCAGCTTTGAACAGCTTAAGGAATGTTTTGCATTTTCTTTTGCAATGCAGTATTTCTTTATCAGGATCAGGATTTGGATTCTCTATTCATGTTTTCTTTTGAAACTGCATGTAACAAATAGTTTAATATTCAAGTGTCCTCTATGCTTTGGCAGCATCAATACTCCCCCTGCCTCATTCTCACTTTTCACATTCCAGTGGTCTACAAAATTGTCACATGAGAAACACAGTTGCTCTGTGTCGGCCTTGCCTGTTGTCTCCAAGGGACCTATATATATGCCCTTGCCATGGCAGCTGCTACAACTGATCCTCCCAATTGCTGTAAAAGAAACACGTGTCCAATAATGCACGTGCCCTTTATCGGGCACTAACAACTGCAATATTTCATTTTGTAGATTGTATAGTGTTCATTTTATAGTTTTTATTCTTTTTATTTCCCACTTGTGGGGCTAATAAAGATTGATCTTTTCTTAATTTATATTCATAATAGTAAACTGTAATAACAGAATTGCGCTGTGGTAGCATATACATATAAATCTGCCAATTCTACACAATGCTGCAAGAGAGCAGATAAGCTTGTCAGATGATGGCATCAGACAATGGACATATTCCTAAAAATGAAGTATACATTTTTCTCATTAGAAATGCTTTTGATATGATTACTCACACCAGAGCTATTCTGGGCTTGGGAATTCAGAACCACAACCATAGCACTACTTGGAAGAATAAATGCATGTGTGAAAAACAAGCTTGTTTTTTAGGATTTATCCTTATTCTCTCAAGCCACTGTATCTTATGTACCCATCTGATCCATTCGATCACATCAGTACTTGAAATTTAGTGCAAAGTTTATCATAGATTAGCATATTTGTCCAGAAGAATTATACAAAACTATTTCATATGAGTATGGCAATGTTTAGACAGTTACTAACCGGCCTTTTAGATTCTCCAGTTCGCGATGATGCAGCATACTTCTCATGTGCTCATCCATTTCCTTTAGAACAACACAGGAGTACTGTTAGATTGTAATTAAGGTGCAGTCTTAAAACTTCATGATGGATATAAATAAACTTCCTGTTAGAATGGAGGACTGCTGCAAAGAACAGCTATGATTCTGAGCCACAACTAGTCTATGAGAATGTAAAAAAGCTTTAAAAAGTAAAACACAAACACACAATGTGTGCTTAAATTACAGTATGCTTCCTCGTGTTTACCTGTTTGGAACTATAGACGATACCACACAGAATGCACGTTCGTGTTTTCCCCATGTTGGATGATGGTTGCATCTTTCAGGCCATAACATACAAGCACTGCAAATCTGGAGAAAAAGAATGAAGAGACAATATTGCTTATAATAGGGCTGGGCGATTAATCGAAAAGTAATCGAAATCGACATTCAGTACCTATAATCGATCCAATTTTTCCAGGTCGATTATTTCAATTACTTTCCCTTTAAAAACACTACTGCATGTGGAGTCACGTGACTCCGCTCCGTTATGTTACGTTATTCCGCTGACATGTCGAGCATGGAGAGCTTAAACACTGAGACAACTGAGCAACTTGTCAGTGAACTGTGAGGGCAAACAATTAAAAAATAAAATAAAATAATCGTTCTTTAATCGTAATCGGGTTAAAATGTTCAATTAATCGAGAGTTTGATTTTAGACCAAATCGCCCAGCCCTAGCTTATAACACATAATATAGACCTAGAATTTACCAACAGTTTAACAAAGATTATTTTTCTGCTGTAATTAACTGCAATGATTGGACTGTTCATGTGGGCTTACTGCACTTCTTATTTTTGCCTTAAAATATATTACATTTAAAATGCCAACACCAATGTTAGAACACCAAAACCAAGCGTTAATGCAATGAACTTGTGACATGTTTAATCATAAACTAAAGTTGCTCTGTGCACACAGGATACTGAGCGAATACAAGGAAAAGAGGCCTTTTTGATTTGTGTGCTTGCATAGCAATTCCCATGGCTTATTTATCGACCTAATTATACAGCAGCACATGTGGAAGGGGTCTGCCAACTCTTACATTAGAATACGTGGTAATAGCAGACCTTAGGCCAGCTACGTTCTGCCTGTTGTCCATATGTAGGGAAAGAGGTCAGTGTCCTGAACTCTACTCCAGGTCCAAATGCCATGGCAGAGAGAGCACAGTGGTCATTTTGCTAAATGCAGCCTGCTGAGGGTGCTGGCCTCCACCGCGTCTGGGCAAGTTCAATGCTCCCGAGACCTGTTCTGGAAAGCTTCTCAAACTCTAGGTCACATGGTGTCCTGTTACAGCTCAAATAAAAATACCCAGTCCTTGATATACAACATGGCCTCTTATATCACTGCTTGCCTAAGATAACAGTTTACATTTTCCCAGGGATAAAAAAACAAGTTTTAACTTTGTTGCTAAACAAAATCATGAGATAGAGCTGTCTAAACTTCTGACAGATATTTACCCTTGCTCTTTCACATAATCCTAAAAGACAAACAATGTTGATGTTTTGGAGTCATACTAATAGACTAATACTGATACGCTAAGAACAATTTGGAACTAGAGCTGAGCGATTCACGACTCATCCGGGTGAATCACCCGGATCCATTAAATGACTCACGAATCACGAA